>CM033630.1:29718168-30098178 GCA_019453435.1 Rhinogobius similis | reverse complement strand
CAGAACGAGTGACAGAGTCAGATGAATCTGTGAAATATGAAACACTATTACAACACAGTCATGTAGTAAACTATAAGAGGAAATAGAGGACATTTAGAATAAGTGACCTCTGCAGTGAGCACAGACTCTCCCTCTCTTCACACAGACACAGAGGACGATGATCAGGAGCACACAGCCAGACAACAAGACTGACAGAGCCACAGTCACTGGATCCTGATGCAGCTCTGGGGGTTGATCTGAAAATATGTAGATTATATGTTATTAACCTGGTGGAAGCACACGGAGAGGAGTTCCACACATAAATTGTCAGGGATGACTCCGGTTAAAATCTGTCAAGAAGTACAACATTTAGTTTGCAGTTGTGACTGAAAAATTTCTACAGTGCGACATACTGGTCCATCAGTGTATCTGAGACAAATGCATGAACAGCGGTGTGACTAGATGTATTCTCGCGACTTTGTGAAGTCACAAGTATCACAAAATTCAGTTTATGTGGCTGGTAGTACAGTCAGTCAATAACATTTTCTCTTCAGATTTTGTAACAAATCTGACTTACCAATGTCCACTTGAGTCCCCGTCCCAAACAGGATGTGTCCACATGTGTCCACAGCGCAGTAGTATGTCCCAGCGTCAGAGGAGCGTCCTATAGTTGTAGACAGTCTGTACACACAGCTGGAGTTTGTCACGTTGTACATGAGTCCAGTGAGAGGCTCCTCAGATCCAGCTCTGAACCAGTGCACGTTGTGCTCTTGTGGACACTGGATTTGGCCCGTGTTGTTTTTGGGCTGAAGTGAACACTGAAGAGACACTGAGTGTCCTGGGGCCACTGCAGCTGATGATGGACTCTGTCTCACATGAACACAGCTCTGTGAGTTTGCTCCATCTGTGTCAAAGACAAGACCAGAAAGTGTCAGGACTTACTCTTTATAATGAAGTTAATATTCAAATAGTTTACCATTTACAACCAAGAAGGTGCTGTTCATAAAGTTCTGTCCATATCCATCGATCGAAACGCAGTTATAGATCGCTTCGTCCTCTTTTCTGATATTTGGTATTGTAAAAACAGGCTGATTATTCATTGTGGTTAAACTAAAACGATCTTGAAATGAATCATCAACTTGACCATGAGCACCATATGTATATCCAATAAACTGCATTGTATGTCCTGGAGTTTGCTTGTACCAGCTAACACGTTCCATGTGCTTAGAAGGACATGCGAAAGAGACGCTGGATCCAGGTTGAACCACTGTCACAGGTATTTGCTCCTCTGCACTTTCACCTTAATACATAAATAAAAAATAAAAAAATAAAAAAATGAATAAATAAATAAAAATGTCAAAAAAGAAGTCACCATTATAGCTCATATTCTTCATTAATGTAGTTTTACAATAAAGTTTTACTTACACAAAGCGCTCATAAAGATGAAGGCAGTGAGAGGTCCGATCATGTTTTCTTCTGATGTTGCAGTCAGACTTACATGTGTGTTTGATGTCTCCTCATCTTATAGCGAGCTTTGAAAAGCGGAAATTGTAGTGATTGGCTGAAGCGCAAAATTTCCACCCCTTGACTTGATCTCATTCTGTATTGACTATAACAGCAATAAATAGTATTCAAGCAATTTAGTTGACAAACAGAGACAGTAATCCAAATCTAAGAATCAAATCAAACTTGATTTAAAATGCACTTTTCATACATACAATGTAACACAAAGTGCTTTACAGTGCATTAAAGACATTCCCCTATGCCATTTCCCTCCCAACCTCCCCCACCTCACCCACACAACCAGTTGAAGATGCGCCTTTAAAGGAGTCATCTGCACCAGGAGCAAAGAGTTGTCTGCAGCCACAGGACACAGACTCGCTGAGAGGCGACATGAGGCAAACCTCCACCAGGGGCCCATGCGCCAGGGCCCTGCAGTTACAGCTGACCACTGCTCCTGGTACAGAGCAGCTCCACAGAGGTAACACTGGAGATCAAAAAATGAATAAAAGAATAAATAAATAAATAAATGAATGAATAAATAAATAAATAAATATGAAAAAAATAAAGAAATGGGTAAAAATAGAGTAAAACTAGGACATAAATACATCTAAAATGTAAGCCTAAAATAATTGAACGCAATAAATAGCATGGCTCAAGGACCCATGGCTCAAGGGGTCACAACATTAAGGAGACCACACAAAAGCTATAAAAATTAGACACCTTTATTTTACAAATTTAGGAAATGTGCAAAGGAGCCTTCCCTTCACCGCCTCCACCAAAACTGGAGTTTTGGTTGGAATTGGAGTCGGAGTCCTGGAAGAGGGGAGAGAGGATAAAACATTTGCTGATTGTGACTTATATAGTAAATAGGAACACCCGGCCCTAGGTGCCCCTGATTGCTAGGCCTGCCCAGCCTCTGACAGCAAGGGGCTGTCACAAAATAAATGCACAATGAAATTATTAAATAAATATTAATAATAAGCTAAGCTAAAAGGTGGGTCTTGAGCTTGCTCTTAAAAACCTGAATGTTCTCTGCAGCCCTGAGGTTTCTCCGGCAGGCTGTTCCACAGATGAGGGCTGCAGTACTGGAAAGACGCCTCAACGTAAATGTGTGGCCTGCCTTTGGGAATGACTAGGAGCCGGCTGCCGGAGAAGCGCAGGGGCCCGAGGAGGAGCGCAGGGGCCCGAGGAGATAGGAAGACTCAAAAAGATAGGAAGGCTCAAGACCATTAAGGCATTTAAAAACCAGTAGAACCTTAAAGGGCCTGTACCTGATTTTGAACATTGAGGTAGGAACATGTTTTTGTTTTAACCATTAGCCCCGCCCACATAGTCCTTCCTTTCACTCAGTATTGCACCATGACTCAGAAATGACTGTCTGGAATAGTCTTATGCAGTTGTTTCCATACAGTTCCTTTAACTTTCCTTGCAATTAGCTTTTTTGGTACTTTTGAAACTGTACAATGACAGAGAGTCAGATGTCTGGGATAGTGTTGAGGAGTTATATTTCCATGATTCATAGTGAACAATGTACCTGATTGGATGAAAAGAGGTGACCCTGCAATGGTTCTGTACTCAGCATTTCCTAACCAAATGTGTTTATAATAAGCACAGATTATACATTACAGACCAGTGTTAAAAAAAAAAAAAAAAAAAAAAGATTCCCACGCGATTCTTGTATCAATTACAAAAAGCATCCAAATCTGTTTTTTAAAATCATGTTTTTGACGTAAAATTAATTTCTGATGGTTGCATTTGTATTTCACTGAAAGGCCTGGCCACTAGATGTCAGTGAGCAGCACCAGACCTTGTTAACCTACGTCAACACTAAAGAACAACACAATCTCGCGAGAAGCATGCCGTGGTAGGCTTCGGTACGGCATGCCACGGCATTTCGCGGTAGTTGAATCACTGCTTCTAATCATTTTCAACATGGCGAAAACGAGAGGGATTTGCAAGAGGCTCCTAGCATGTACAAAGAGGACATTTGGAATCACTTTGGCTTTTACAACAAAGATGGAACTACAGAGTTTGACAAGAGCCATGCAGTGTGAAAAATCTGCCACGCAAAAATAAAATACTGCAGAAACACCACAAACCTTCCGGCTCATGTGTAACGACACCACGATGAAGTGGAGGCAAAGAAGCTGAAACATTCCTCATCTCAATTGACTCTTGAACAAGCTAATTTAGTCATGTTACCCTCAAATTCTCAGTGTGAAATGACACATACCATTATGTATTACATGCGTCCTCATAGTTCAGCTGAGAACAGCTTCCGTTTTATGATGAACACTCTCGAGCTCTGTTACACCATACCTTACTGACAATATTTTACAGACATCGCCTTACCAAGGAGTGGCATTAACATGTGATGGCTGGACATCTAGGACCACCGAGTCCTACGTAACCATAACTACACATCACTTCACTGACGCACAGCTTAAACCTCGCATCATAAAAGACACTTAAGGTACTGTCCGTGGCCAGACTGCTCGGCAGAATTAAATGTGTCACAGTCTTCTTCAGACACAGTGCAATAGCCAGTCACCAGCTAAAGCTCAAACAAGAACAGCTCCAGCTACCAAAACATAGACAGATCACAGATGTCATCACAAGATGGAATAGTTCCTATGATATGACAGAGAGATTTTTAGAGCAGCAACCAACAATCTGTGTGGCCCTTCTTTCAAATGAGATCATAAAAAATGAAAAAGACATATTTACTCTGAGTGAATCTGACATCACTTGTGCTGAAGTAGTCATAAACGCACTGAAGCCAATGAAAGATTTGATACTTTGGTAATGTCAGAGGAGAGCATGCCAACACTGTCCCTCATTCCAAGCTAGTCATGGCATCAGAACAGAATGCAGAGAATTCTGATACTTCAAAGGAAATCAAATCGGCTATAGTGCTAGATCTAGCCAAAAGGTACACTGAGAAGACAACCATGTTCATGGCAAGTGCTGTTGACCTACCAAGAACCTACCATTCTTGTCTGAAGAAGAGGCTGTCCACGTCTATTCAACACTGACACTGTGGTTGCAGAAATACAAAAGCATACTCATGTAAGTAAATATGACCTTTTTTGTGCATTATGATTTTATGTATGCAGATCCAGTATAAGGAAAATGTGTATCTACAATATTCAAATCATATTTATGACTTGTGTATAATACTTCACATAAAAGAACAGAAATATGTAAAGCTTATTTAATGTTTTGCAGGAGCAAGAAGGTGTGGAGGAAATTCTCTAATCACATCCTGACAACAAGCAACCTGCCACCAGCCAACCACCCGGAAGAGACCAAGAGCATCATGTGCCTTGACTGACCTACTGGGAACATTTGCCTCTGCAAGAGAGAACATTTAAAAATCTGCCCATGATGTGGCTAAAGTCAAGGTAAACCGGTTTAAGGACGAGACACCGCTGCCACTCTCTGGTAAATTAAAATCAGGTACAGGCCCTTTAAAATCGAGGAAAGTACAGTATGTCTAATGATGTAATGATGGTAAATTGTAAATAGCATAAGATTTTATGGAAGGCAGGTAAGATAGGCTACACTGTATTCAGTATCTGGATCTGTGATCTTGCCCTTTCAATCATTACCCAAAGCTCATGACCATAGGTGAGAGAAGGAAAGTAGATTGACTGTTAAAATGAGAGCTTTGCCTTTCTGCTCATTCTTCACCACAACAGTCTGATTCAGTGACTGCATCAGATGCTTCAATCTCATGCTGCATCACTCCTGAACAAGACCCAGAGACACAGGAACTCCACCCGTAGTACCCAAACCACAACCTCCAACCCCTGACTGCTTTAGAAATGTTGTCAAAACAATGAACAGAAATGGTGACAGTGGGCAGCCCTGGTGGAGTCCAAAATGCAGACAGGGGCTGGATAGCCCTGAGCAAAGGGCCCCAGACCCCGTACTAAAAGTTGAACTCTTTCTCCAGATCTCCAAAGCAGGAGAGTATAGTTCCATGGCATTGACAAAAATCACACCATTTCTCCTGAATCCGACATTTGAGCCTCGGTCAGATTGTCCTCTCTAGTACCCTGGGTACCTTGGCGGGGAGGCTGAGGAGTAAGATCCCTCTGTAGTTGGAACCAGACTGTTGGCACCAGACTGTTTGGCATAATTTCTTTAGACATTAGACCTCCTCCATGATCTCTTGAGATTGAGAGTCAAACTCAATGTCTCTATCTTCCCCGAGGTGTAAGTTGAAGACTATGCTGACAAGAGCTTCGCCAGACATTCCCAACAGACTCTCACGATAAGCTTAAGTCTGCCAGGTCTGTACAGCTTCCTCCTCCACCAACGGATCCAACTCACACCAGGTGGTGATTTGTTGACAGCTTGGCTCCTCACTTCACACTAGTGTCCAAGACACACAGTGTCTTTAACTCCAGAGTCTAAGCTGTGCATGGAGGTGGTACCTCTCAACCTGCCACACAAGCTCAGGCTGCTTCCCTCTCAGAGGGATGACTTTCCATGTCCCAATGGTCAGACGCGGTGTCCATGGATCGGGTTGTCAAGGACCCGGCCTTTGACTACTTCCTGATCCACATTGCATTCATCCCCAATGAAACCCTATGTGGTCGTGAACCCACACGACGACAGGCCCACATTGTCAGTTCAGTCTGAGCCATGGGGCACAGCCACCAACCGCAAACTTCAAGGCCCAGCTCCAGGTCTGGCTTGTTCAACCATTCAAAGGGTATTTGTCAACTGCCCATAAACCTTCCACACTCTAGAAGATTTTTTTGCCCAATTTTAAGCCTGTTTTGGCTCTCCACAGGTTCAGGGAGGCATGGCCCGAGTAGCGATTCTTGTAAGCAATTATTTGACCTATGGACTTAAAAACAGAAAAGAAGCGTCCACACATTGGAAAACGTCACACATCGAAGGAATTCAGAACGGAGAGCTTTTGACAGTCAAACGGGGACAGGATTTCTAACCAGGATTCATCAAAATGGCGTGAGTGAAGCGAAATGCAACTCCAGGTATGTCTTTGATGATGGAAAGAGGACAGAAGGGACGGAAAGGTCAATTTGCATACTATTTGTCCTTTAATATGCGTGGATGGATTACTCTAGTTGTGGAAGAATCCACTTCTGAGTCACTGTGACATCAACAATCGGGAATAAATGGGGAAAATACATGACTGATTTTGAATTAGGCTTAAAATTCAGGGACATTGGTGATATCCTGTAGACATGATGTCATACTGAGTGAGAGACATTTTCAGAGAATTGCAGAATGACCGTGTGCGCTAAGGTGTTTGTAAAAATCCTCTGTGCTTATGTTGATGTCCTTTCAGAGATCCAACCGTGGTGTTTACGTTTATGTCAAATGCCTTCATTAACCCTCTTTGAATTAAACAAAACACTGTAAAAGTTAACCCCATCAAAATGTTTGTCCTCATGATTAAAGATAGTGTGGAGAGTGTAAAAGCATTTTAGCTTTCAGGCACACAATAAAAGCATTAATTACTATAAATTGACATGTCCATAGAAAAAGGTGAATAGGCTTTTGCGAATCACTGAAGGAAAGGATTAGTAGTTCAAATTCTGAAACAACATATGAAAAGGAAATGCTGGGCAGACTTTCTGACATGGTTGTGTAAGTCTGTGGCGAGTGGCTGATAGTAAAATATGTATTCAGAATAGTTACTGTGAGTTGTCACGCTTTCATTTGGTGGTATTCAGAATACAGTTACTTACTTACAGTTACAGTTACCAAAAATCAAAGGACTATAATGCAAGATGACACAATTTTTGGATCAAACTGAACAGTTTTAGTGAGAAAAATATAGAAGAAAGAAAAAAAGAAGAAAATAAACTGTGATTTGATTATGAAAGGATTTTGTTTCAAAATACATTTTAAAGCAGATATTTAGCAATCTGTAAATAAATAGATATTCAAAGTATTCTTCCCAACACTAGTAGTCGGTAAAAATGTGGTTGTTATGCATGATTTTAATAATACACTTTACTCCAATTTGTTACACATGTTTTTTAATGGCTGAACTAACCATTATTAATACTAAACTAAAAAAAACCAAGCAAATAGATCATATATCACATGACAATTCATTCATTGTTTTAAAACACACACACACACACACACACACACACACACACACAATTAGCATAAACACAAATTTCGACAATTTCCACATTGGTACAGAAAACATAGAACAATTTATTGAATAAGGTCAGTTTTATATCTATACTGGACAGTGGAGTAGACAGAGTCTGGTTTTCCGCTCTGTTTCAGCACTGCATAGATGGCATATGCACTTGAATCCTGCAAAATATGTTTTGTGAAAACAGCAATAAACACAAAAGCATTTGTTGTATTTATAAATCAAACCGACGTATAAGGACATACCACATGTTCTGGCATCTCACTGTGAGGACGAGTGAAATTATCTGGAGAATCTGTAAAATATATATTGGCACAGTTTTACAACAGAAAGATACAGGAAATAGAGGACATTTAGAATAAGTGACCTCTGCAGTGAGCACAGACTCTCTTCACACAGACACAGAGGACGATGATCAGGAGCACACAGCCAGACAACAAGACTGACAGAGCCACAGTCACTGGATCCTGATGCAACTCTGGGGGTTGATCTGAAAATATGTAGATTATATGTTATTAACCTGGTGAAAGCACGCGGAGAGGAGTTCTACACATAATCTGTCAGGGATGACTCCGGTTAAAAGTGTCTGTCAAGTAGTTGATTGGCTGAGATATCCTTACAATGCAACAAACTGATCACCACTGTATTGGCAGATAATGCAATGTGACAAGATGTTTCCTCGTGGGTTGTGAAGTTACAAATATCACAAGAATTCATGTTTTTGAGCTAAGAAATCATTTTATCTATGTGGCTGTACAGTCAGTCAGTCAAATTTTCACTTAAGCGGCCATGATTATCTAAAGATTTAAAACAAATCTGACTTACCAATTACCACTTGAGTCCCCGTCCCAAACAGGATGTGTCCACATGTGTCCACAGCGCAGTAGTATGTCCCAGCGTCAGAGGAGCGTCCTATAGTTGTAGACAGTCTGTACACACAGCTGGAGTTTGTCACGTTGTACATGAGTCCAGTGAGAGGCTCCTCAGATCCAGCTCTGAACCAGTGCACGTTGTGCTGTTGTGGACACTGGATTTGGCCCGTGTTGTTTTTGGGCTGAAGTGAGCACTGAAGAGACACTGAGTGTCCTGGGACCACTGCAGCTGATGATGGACTCTGTCTCACATGAACACAGCTCTGTGAGTTTGCTCCATCTGTGTCAAAGACAAGACCAGAAAGTTTTAGGACTTACTCTTTATAATGAAGTTAATATTCAAATCTTTTACCATTTACAACCAAGAAGGTGCTGTTCACAAAGTTCTGTCCACCTGTCTCTAGACAATAGTAGATTGCTTCGTCCTCTTTTGTGATATTATGTATTGTAAAAACTTGCTGATCATCCACCTTGTTGAATTGAAAACGTTGATTGTCGAATGAATCATGAACTCTCTCAGGTTTATAATATACATATGCCATAAACTGCATCAATTGTCCTGGAGTTTGCTTGTACCAGTTAACACGTTTGTCATATTTATAAGAACATCTAAAAGTGACATTGTCTCCGGGTTGAACCAGTGTCACAGGTATTTGCTCCTCTGCACTTTGAGCTGAAAAGATGAAAAGACAAGCACATGTTTTAAAAATACATCGCCAATACATTTAGTATAATCTGTGAGTGTGGTTTTACTTACACAAGGCGCTCAGCAAGACGAAGGCAGTGAGTGATCCAATCATGTTTTCTTCTTATGTTCCAGTCACACTTACATGTGTATTTTACGTAGCCTGAAAGGCGGAAATTGCAACGATTGGCTGAAGTACAAATTACCACCCCCTACTTAATAAACCGTTTCTTGAACCTGATCTCGTATGGATGTAAGACCTATAACAACTATTTAGTGGACAAATAAAGGTTGTAATTTAGACCAGGGTAAATATAAATCTGAGAAGAAATTGAGGTATAAATATAAACTAATGGATAAAATCTATATGTGCTTCATTGTAAAGAAACAGCTATTATGTGATGGCAGGTCAAATACATTTAAAGTCTAACAAGCTAAAATCCACATTGTCTGAGCTACATTGCCATTTGCCCTAATCAGATCATCCAGATGTGGAGTTGCTCTGCCTCCCCCTGAAAATGAAATACTTTTCTTGCTTTCTTTTTCTATTGAACTTCTCTCTCTAAACTCTACTGAAGGTTTTCCACGTTCAACCAAGTGCATCTGTCTAACGAACGACAAGCCAAACCACACACAACTTCAAACAGAGGTGGGTCTTTGACTTTTTGAACAACCTCTTAAATCAGATAATTGGCTCAGAATAGACCGGCTGAGATTTAGTTTAGCTGCTGGGTTAAACAGGACGTTAATACAAATGTTTTCTATTGTATCTTCATTAATCCAATTGGACTTGTTTTATTTGCTGATGCATAAAGACTCACATGTTTTGTTTTGTTTTTTTTTTTGTTTTCTTTACAAAAGGTAAATTTTCCCTAACATAGTTGTTAAGGGTGTTGTGTTGTCGGGTGTAATGACTGTGCTTGTTATGAAAAAATGTAGTAAAAAATACAGACACTGCTTTGTTGGATATATGCATTTTAAAATGTTTAAAATAGGATGCAAAATTGAGCTTGAAAATCGAATCTTTGAGCTTTTAGCCATGTTCTAACATTGTTCCGTCATCAAAATCACACCTGGAGAAGCATTTATCTTGTTTCAGGTTTGTCTGATGAATGCTGGTTTGAAAATCCTCTCCAACACTGCGTTCTATTTTCCCTCGATGTGTGACGTAGATGATAGATGATGTCACTTATCCGAGAATCTTTTGCTGTTTTAAGTCCATAAATCATCGCCAGACTCGCTCTGAGCATTTCTTCTGTCTAATCACAATAACTACAACTACATCACATCCACTGCTTACTGCAAAGCATTGTGGGTATATTTGTATATTTGCATGTGTGTAATTGCCTCTACAGCCAGTAGATGGAGCCACAGCTAAGTCAAAATGGCATCTCGCAACGCATTATAAAGTTATATTTTCTTTGTAAAAACATTTTATTTTAAGATCCAAAATGTGACATGTCTAACTAAAGACACTCAAGAGCAGGTTTACAAGGCAAAAACAATACATAATGCATAATATTTGTCCTTTAATGTCTTTTAATAGCATAGGTGTCAAAATTAGTACAAGAATCAGAACAAGTAAAATGCAAAAAATAAATAAATCATACGTGGTTTTGTTTGCTTGTACCAGTAAACATGTTCATACTTAGAAGGTGCATTTTGTCTTTTGTCTCTGTCAGTGTTGAGGAAATATTGACCAGGTTTTCCATGTCAAAACCACCATTTCTGCAAAGTGCATCTGTCTGAACAACAAGTAAAACCACACACAGCAGCTTCATAGAGAGGTCTTACTTTGTGACCACCATGTACTAAAAAAAAACACAAAAAAAAAACAGAATTACTAAGAATAGCAAAGGGCTCAAACAAAACAATAAGCATGTTATGTGATGCATTTTGCTCAATTATTATTACATTGGTCTATGCTGACGTGCTTTATAATCTGATACAGAAAGTGCCACACATACTTTCATTCACATGTCATTTTGAGTTGAGTTGTAAACTTTCCATAACAAAATTACTGAAATCACTGTAGTTTGTGCATAATTTTAAAGCATTATTCTCATTATATGGTTATACATAGTTGAAAAATCATGTATTGAGTGATTAATGAAATATAAAGAAATAAAATATAAATATAAACATTTTCTAGAGCAAGACGATACTGATAAACACTAGCGGCACTGTGGCTCGACTCCTTTCTGTGTGGATGTTTTCCCTGTGTCTGGGTGGCTTTCCTCCGGGTGTTCTGGTTTTCTCCATCAACCCAAAACATGCACCATAAGTAAAATACTTCAGCGAAGAATGTCTAGACCAAACCTAGCACAAAGATCTGGAGATGGGTGTTGGGTACTACTGGTGCTTTGCAGTGGTGCCCACTGCTCCTGAGGAAATGGCCCAAAGGCCAGGATGGGTCAAATGCAGCAGGCACATTCCCATACTGGGACCATTAATACTTTACTTGAACAGAAGAGCTGTGTACTCACAAAAAGACTATTTAGAGAATAATTGAGAATGACTTTCGGATGGAAGTTGAAACGTCTCGATTCCAGATGACAACCTTTGAAACCTCTTCTACGATATATGATCTATCCTATTTAAGAATTGTTTTCAGTGCAATGCTCCTTCATAAGACTGTGTCTATTGTATATAAATGCAAAATCAAGGTCAACATTAGTTGTGTTTCCATTGACCATCATCAAAGTTTCTTTTATGGAAAGGTGTCAATTACAAAAAAAAATTAAAAATCAGTTTGTCGAAATAATGTTTTGTGCTTGCAATAGGTAGTTTTCTGCATATACTGAAATTGACTTATTTTGCAAAACAGCAATGGCAACACTTATTTTGATATAGAAACAACCTGCTCCCGCCTGACCCTGAAGCTTCTTTGACCGCTCCCTCCCAGTCCTGAGTGCCACTCCGTGTCTGCCCGAGACCCCCGCGGGTCCTGACGGTCCAGAGTTTTTTGTTTATTGTTATGTTGCCACAGACTGCAGCGTTACAAGCAGCAGAGCAGTACCTTATGAAGGCTCTGTTTTAGTGCAAATACAGCCTTTATCTTTAATAAAACCTCATTTGTGTCTCTAGAATTGGCCTATAATAATGCATAGGATCTTAAAATTGTTAACCTGTTGAACCCACCCATCAGGGCCGCTGCTAGCTTTTTTGGTGCCCTATGCAAAATGTCTTGATGGTGCCCCCCCCCCCCCACCACCCCCCTATCTTAAATTAAATATACAATATATAGTACTATAAACACAAGATGGAAATGATGTAAGTTGCCAACAAAAAAATATTAATAAATATCTTAAATAACTAAAAAAAACGTAAATATTCAAGTGTAAAACAAATACCACCCAATAAAAGTGAAAATACGAATATAGATAGAATCATCCAACAAGTATATGTAAAGATTAACAGGCTCCTACAAATGTGTACGTCTACATTTTCTAGCTGCAAAGTTGTTTATCAAGTCATCATATGAGAGCTTCTGTGCCAATTGGTGGTGAGTTCAAGGGGTAAAAGAAACGAAATATTCGTAACTGTAAATGATTACTACTACTACAATTTATTTATTTATTTTTTGCAAAAAATGAATAAAAATAGTTTATTCAGCTTTAAGAAATGCACAGGAACTGTTGTCATTGAGAATGTATCATTGGCATCATATTTATTCACAGATTAAGTGCAGTAAAAGCCCACGCACCAAATGTCCCCTAAACGCCTCAGAGTCAGACGTTAGCTGCAGAGCGGCAGGTACTAGGCTCCTCCGCTGACTCTCTCTCGTCTTCATCTCTCAAACTTTGCCTGGGGTCTTGGCCATCCCTGTTCTCTGAGGGAGGAGCCGAGGAGGAAAGAGAGAGAGCCCTTGGCGTCGCGGTTTTATTAAATTACGTGCATGCGCTTCACTTTGGCGAGCGCCGGAATGCGGCGCCGCATTCCGGCGCTCCGCTCGTCCGGCGCTCCGCTCGTTTTCGCCACAGGCGGCCACGGCACAGCCGATGTGGTGCCCCCTCAGAGCACTTGGTGCCCTACGCGCTGTGCGTTACGTGCTTTATGGAAGCGGCGGCCCTGCCACCCATACCAGTACCGGCAGCGTTTTTGAATGTCATAAAATGTAGCCAAGAGATTTTCTTTTCATTGCCCTTAAACCAATACATTACAATGTTGATAAAACTGAATTTTATTTGCCTGAAGTCACAAACGTGTCTGTTTTTAGGATATACAAATATATTGTTATAAAGCTAATGAGCGACACTGATATCGGTAACCCGCAAAGCTCAACACGGAGTGGTGTTTTTTCACCACTCCGACAAAATACGTGTCAAACAAAAAAAAAAAAAAGGACAGCTTTCCAAAAATGTTTAACACAGCTGAGTCTGATATCCGTCCGAATAAATAAGTCCCAAAATAAACACCGCGACAATGTTCACATTTCACTCACCTGCGCGTATCATAGTGTGTGCATCACAGTTACTTCAGCAAATATCAAAACTTTTCACAACAAGCGTGAAAACTTTTGCTTTCTTTATCCTCGCTCCACAAAAGCTATCCTTTAGCTCCAAGGCACGCAAGCTAGTCCAGGGTCTGCCATCACAGGGTCAAAATCAATTGGTACTCAGGTCAAAAAGGAAAGTGTGTTGACATTCTACATCATGTAAGGATTCTTCCGACATCTTGGACACACGTGTTGGCTCTTGCGTCGATTACGTATCTTTGTGCGTAAAAGTGGGCGGACCAGCCTCACCTTTCGCGCTAGCAGCAGTCGTCACCATCAGCGTTTGTGACCTATTTTTTATTTTTGCAGTTTTTCACTTTTATTTGCATAACTATGCCATCAAATCCACCAAAAGTCTTTGTTTACAACTATTTTGATATTAAGTCTTTTGGCACAGTTGGTGACACCGACCAACATCTTCAGAACCACAGTCCCCATGTAACTGAGAATGGAAATGTGTTGCTTCAGACCCTGGTTATCCATTGAGACCAAGATTATCTATATGAAGTTCATAAATTTGGAGTAAGTCTGAATTTATTTTGGATAGGTTGTTAAGGCATATGCACCCTCTAAAAACCCATGGGCTTAACAGGTTAAGAGGGACAAATATACAACACATTCATAAAGTTAGTTCATCAATCATAGAAAAGGTTTCAGGGGTTGTCATCCGGACGCTGTTTGAAGATCGAGACGTTTCGACTTCTATCCAGAAGTCATTGTCAATCAGAGAGCTGGTCTGGGAACTCTGACTTATATGCTACTCTGAGAAGTGAGAGCCCTGCCCACAGGGAGGAGTCACTGAACGCCTGTTTTTCTTAAGTTGTTGCTCAGTCTAATGTCATCTGAAACTGCTAATGGCCTGTCTTTGTTAGGTCAATAGTTGGCCCTACCCAGTTTCACCTGTGGCTAATCTGTGAAAACAGTCTTAGATCTATTGTTCTATTGATAGCTGGCTGTCGCTTACGGGGCCAAACTCCTGCCAAAATGTTGTAAAAGCGTCACACATAGTTTCGCAAGCGTAACAGTACTTGCAAATATAATTAGTGTTTTGCAAATACACCTTGTGTTTTGCAAATACGCAAAATGATTTGAACAAATGTGTTTTGCTTCGCAAATATAGGCACTTTAACATGCACAAATGAGTTTTGGGATTTGTACAAATAAACAAATAGTTTTGTGCAAATATAATTTGGTTTTGAAATATAAAAATCTTAACATGAACTACTGTGTAAATGTTGCATTTTACATTTACAAAAGTGTTTTTTTATTTAAACAAATAACCCCATGCAAATATATTTTCATTTGTAAATGTAATTTTTTTCATTGTTGAAATAAGTTTTTATTTGCAAATATAGTAATCTACATCTGTACAAATGTGTTTTTCATTTGTACAAATGTGTTTTTCCTGTGTGTGCGCATCTTACTTTGCACTTGCAAAACAGGCTCCATGTTTGCATTCATTTAAATAAATGTCTCTTGGAACTTAGGGCACGCTTTTGTTTTTAGTTCCTCAGGTATGTATCACATTGGTACTGCCATCGTAAATACCCTTAAAATCTTAAACCAGTTTAAATAAACAATGTTCAAAGGAATTTAGCAAATAGATAACTATCCCAGAGCATCCTCTGTCCTTGACCCTCCTCCTGCCTATCTGCTCTCCTCTGTGCTCTGGGAGTACCAATCTGCAGCTACACTTTACTGAGCTGCACTTTGTGTGCAAAGGATTGCCGTGTTTAGAAAATATTGACCGGGTTTTCCATGTCAAAACCACCATTTCCGCAAAATGCATCTGCTTAAAGAACATCAAGCAAAACCACAAACAACAGTTTCACAAAGAGATCTTTGTGACCACCTCGCTCTAAAAGCACAAAGACTATACGAGTAGACAGAAACATATTAAAATGACATACTTTACATGTTTAAATTGTATTAAGAAATCTATATCAAATCAAATAGTAAGTAAGGTAAATACAGAAAAACAGGAGAAACGTTTTCTTGAGTAAAACAACACTGAACAGAACAGTATAGTGTATAGTACAGCTTCTCCTTATTAAGACCATTATAGGTGCATGCTCTTTCACAAGACAGTGCTTGTTGTGTAAATATCAATCCTAGCGTGTGCTTTAATGGCTGCTGAACTGACTTACTACATGCCTTCGATATGTATCAAATGTTTATTTCAGCGTATAGACGTGTGGTATCGTGTATTTTAAAACATTTGATAGGTATTACTATTACTGACAATGAATATGTATGTACTGTAGTTGCTGGGTACGTCCCATTCTGCTATTTTCTCCTTTACACAGTCTATTCTAAGGGCTTTGTTGATAAATTTTTGCGTTATGCAATATCCATAACATAACAGTTTCCAAAAAACACCTAAACACAAACACGGGAATAAACATTTTATCGGTCATGACGGTGCGTCGTGCCGAGTCCTACGTCCTGGATCTGACCTGGAGTTTGACGTGGACGCAGTGCCTCAACGACGGACGTTGCCGTTTGGTAAATAACAAGCTAACTCTTCAATCTGTTGTATCCATCGTGTAATTACTGTGTAGCATTAGCATTAGCTGTTTTTATTCTGCGGCTGCGCACTTCCCGGAGGCGTGGCTTAAACACCGCGTCATCCTAGTGAAGCCGCGTCATCTTAGTGAGGAGCCCCCGTCTGCCTGCTCAGCCGAGGGGGACGGAAAAGACAGTTCTCTAGCGAAAACATGCGGGAATCGATCAAAAAACCACTTTGGGCACACATACGAGGCCCAAATAGCACTGTAGGAAGGTTAAAACCTCTGAAAAGTTGATTTTGCATGTTATGGGACCTTTAATCAAACTTTATTTATAAAATGCTTTTCACTTTGTGCGTTTACATGTGCTTGAGTATCCTGGTTATGATTAGGATTTTTGAATATGCAAAATGCAAATACTGCTGCCAACATTGTGTGTAAAAGAACAAACTATATATGAAAATACTACTCAACTGAGCCAATGATCAAGGACTTAGACCATAGACATTAGAAAATGGAACAAATGACATGATTCACTGTTGATTTGAAAATTTGAAAAAAAAAAAAAATGCTTACGAAGTGTGAAATTGGCAGGGTAGGCAGGCTCTTCTTTTTTAAGCATGTCCATGGGCGTACCTCAGGTTTCTATTTTAGGCCCAATTTTAGGCTCTGTTTATGTAAATAATCTTTGTCATGTACCATTTCTATGCATTTTTTTTTTCTTGAAAGTTCATTTTGTCTTCTTGTAATTATTTACAAACTGTCTTATTAGAAGAACCTCACAAGTTAACACGAGAAGCTCACTCTGGTAACGTCTGGTATCAGCCACATTTATGCCTCTATTGGACTCTGGCAATACACTGTACGGCAAAATCCTTGGACAGTGTATATCAGTGGTTCTCAAACCTTTCGGCCTTGAGGCACCCCTACATGCACTTTTCCTCAGCCGAGGCACCCCTATGTTTTATGTAATATTTATTTCTAAATAAACTTCCCGTCATAAAATACATATTATAAAGCAGGCAAGGTTATTTTGAGTTCAGCACGTTGGTCACCTTGAGTGTTGCAAAGGGTTTTATAAATAAAGGTTGATGGATTTAAATTAATTTAAACCATCCATCCATCCATCTTCTTCCGCTTATCCGGGGCCGGGTCGCGGGGGCAGCAGTCTAAGCAGGGACTCCCAGACTTCCTTCACCCCAGACACTTCCTCCAGCTCCTCCGGGGGGATCCCGAGGCGTTCCCAGGCCAGCCGAGAGACATGGTCCCTCCAGCGTGTCCTGGGTCTACCCCGGGGCCGCCTCCCGGTGGGACATGCCCAGAACACCTCCCGAGGGGGCGTCCCAGGAGGCATCCGGAACAGATGCCCGAGCCACCTCAGCTGGCTCCTCTCGATGTGGAGGAGCAGCGGCTCTACTCGAGCTCCTCCTGTGTGACTGGAGCTCCTCACCCTATCTCTAGGGCGCCCAGCCACCCGGCGGAGGAAGCTCATTCGACGCTTGTATCAGCGATCTCGTTCTTTCGGTCATTACCCAGAGATCATGACCATAGGTGAGGGTAAGGCGTAGATTGACCGTGTCCCGAGAGCTTTGTCTTTCGACTCAGCTCTTTCTTCACCACAGCAGGTCCGATACAGCGCCCGCCTCCCTGCAGCCGCCGCACCCAACCGCCTGTCAATCTCACGCTCCATCCTTCCCTCACTCGTGAACAAGACCCGAGATACTTGAACTCCTCCACTTGAGGCAAGGACTCTCCACCCACCGGAGAGGGCAAGCCACCTTTCGGTCGAGAACCATGGCCTCGGTTGGAGGTGCTGATCTTCATCCCAGCCGCTTCACACTCGGCTGCAAACCGTCCCAGTGCATGCTGTAGGTGCTGGCCTGAGGAAGCCATCAGGACGACATCATCCGCAAACAGCAGAGATGAGATCCTGTGGCTCCCAAACCGGACCCCCTCCACGCCCTGACTGCGCCTAGAAATTCTGTCCATAAAAATTATGAACAGAACCTGTGACACAGAGCAGCCCTGGCGGAGTCCAACATGCACTGGGAACAGGTCTGACTTACTGCCGGCAATGCGAACACAGCTCCTGCTCCGGTCATACAGGGACCGGACAGCCCTTAACAAGGGCCCGGACCCCATACTCCCGGAGCACCCCACAAGGCGCCCGGGGCACATGGTCGAATGCCTTCTCCAGATCCACAAAACACATGTGGACTGGTTGGGCAAACTCCATGAACCCTCGAGCACCCGATGGAAGTATAGAGCTGGTCAGTGTTCCGACCGGGCGAAAAACCACACTGCTCCTCCTGAATCCGAGGTTCGACTATCGGTCGGATTCTCCTCTCCAGTACCCTGGAGTAGACCTTACCGGGGAGGCTGAGGAGTGTGATCCCCCTGTAGTTGGAACACACCCTCCGGTCCCCCTTCTTATACAGAGGGACCACCACCCCGGTCTGCCAGTCCAGAGGTACCGTCCCAGACCGCCACGCGATGTTGCAGAGACGTGTCAACCAAGACAGTCCCACAACATCCAGAGACTTAAGATACTCAGGGCGGATCTCATCCACCCCCGGAGCCTTGCCACCAAGGAGTTTGCCAACCACCTCAGTGACTTCAGCCAGGGTAATGGACGAGTCCGCCTCCGAGATCTCAGTCTCTGCTTCCTCCTCGGAAGATGTGACAGCGGGATTGAGGAGATCCTCAAAGTATTCCTTCCACCGTCCGACAACATCCCCAGTCGAGGTCAACAGCTCTCCACCCGCACCGTAAACGGTGTTGGTGAAGCACTGCTTCCCCCTCCTGAGGCGACGGACGGTTTGCCAGAATTTCTTTGAGGCCAACCGATAGTCCTCCTCCATGGCCTCCCCGAACTCCTCCCAATCCCGAGTTTTTGCCTCTGCGACTGCACGGGCCGCGGTACGCTTGGCCTGCCGGTACCTGTCAGCTGCTTCAGGGGTCCCACAAGCCAGCAAGGCCCGATAGGACTCCTTTTTCAGCCTGACGGCATCCCTTACTTCCGGTGTCCACCACCGGGTTCGGGGATTGCCGCCGCGACAGGCACCAGAGACCTTGCGACCACAGCTACGAGCCGCCGCATCAACAATGGAGGTGGAGAACATGGTCCACTCGGACTCCATGTCCCCAGCCTCCCCCGGGATCTGGGAGAAGCTCTCCCGGAGGTGTGAGTTGAAAACCCTACTGACAGAGGGCTCTGCCAGACGTTCCCAGCAGACCCTCACGATGCGCTTGGGCCTGCCAAGTCTGTCCGGCTTTCTCCCCCGCCAGCGGATCCAACTCACCACCAGGTGGTGATCGGTTGACAGCTCCGCCCCTCTCTTCACCCGAGTGTCCAAGACACGCGGCCGAAGGTCAGATGACACGACAACAAAGTCGATCATCGACCTCCGGCCTAGGATGTCCTGGTGCCACGTGCACTGATGGACACCCTTGTGCTTGAACATGGTGTTCGTTATGGACAAACTGTGGCTAGCACAGAAGTCCAATAACTGAACACCACTCGGGTTCAGATCGGGGGGGCCGTTCCTCCCGATTACCCCTCTCCAGGTGTCACTGTCGCTGCCCACGTGGGCGTTGAAGTCCCCCAGTAGAACAACGGAGTCCCCGGGCGGTGCACTGTCCAGTACCCCTCCCAGGGACTCCAAGAAGGCCGGGTACTCTACACCGCTGCTCGGCCCATAGGCCGACACAACGGTGAGAGACCTGTCCCCCACCCGAAGGCGAAGGGACGCGACCCTCTCGTTCACCGGGGTAAACTCCAACACGTGACGGCTGAGCTGTGGGGCTATGAGCAAGCCCACACCAGCCCGCCGCCTCTCCCCGCAACGCCAGAGAAATGGAGCGTCCAGCCCCTCTCAAGGAGACGGGTTCCAGAGCCCAGGCTGTGCGTGGAGGTGAGGCCGACTATATCTAGTCGGTAGCGCTCGACCTCCCGCACAAGCTCAGGCTCCTTCCCCCCCAGCGAGGTGACGTTCCATGTCCCTAGAGCCAGTTTCTGTGTCCGGAGATCCGGTCGTCGAGGCCCCCGCCTTCGACTACTGCCCGGATCACTTTGCACCGGCCCCTTACGGATCCTCCCGCAGGTGGTGGGCCCACGGGAGGGCGGCCCCACGTCGCTCCTTCGGGCTGGGCCCGGCCGTGCCCCGTGGGGAAAGGCCCGGCCACCAGGCGCTCGCCGTCGAGCACCCACCCCAGGAAATTTAAACCTTGTGTTAGTTTTAAATCACATGCACAGAATTGAGATAACTGCTGTTTTGTCTCATTTTTTTTTTTATTTGGCTATTATTTGGAAATACAATGGCAATACTAAACACTATTGAATCCTTAATAACCTTAGAACATTATCTGTGTCCCTAAATGCTGATAAAACTAACATTGTTTTTATGTCTATGATAAAACTGCAAAGCAGACAGGTTGATCTGCTCCTGTGACTGTCGTGTGTCTGTTCTGTTCTCGCTCTCACTCTTTCAGTGGCCTACAATAATTTGTGAGAAGAAGGCTGAAGAAGAGAAGAAGACTCCCACAGCCCCCAGACCCACAGCTCTCAGACCCACAGTCCCCAGGCCCATAGCCCCCAGACCAGCTCCCAGACCCCCACATCCCCTAGACCCCCACAGCTCTCAGACCCACAGCTCTCAGACCCATAACCCACAGACCCACAACCCCCAAACCCACAACCCACAGCTCCCAGACCTAGAACCCAAAGGTCCCACCCCAAGAACCCACAGCTCCCGGACCCCCACAACCCCCAGACCCACAGCCCCCAGACCCACAACCCAGAGCTCCCAGACCCACAACCAACAGCTCCCAGACCCCCACAGCCCTCAGACCCACAAGTCCCAGACCCACAGCCCCCTGACCAACAACCCAAAGCCCCCGGATCCACAACCAACAGCTCCCAGACCCCCACAAGCCACAGCTCCAAGACCCACAACCCACACCTCCCAGACCCCCACAAACCCACAGCTTCCAAACCCCCACAACCCCCAGACCCACAACATCCAGACCCACAGCCCTCATACCCACAGCTCCCAGACCCACAGACCCCAGACCCACAGCTCTCAGACCCACAGCCCCCAGGCCTAAAGCCCTCAGACCAGCTCCCAGACCCCCACATCCCTAGACCCCCACAGCCCCCAGACCCACAGCTCTCAGACCCATAACCCACAGACCCACAGCCCCCAAACACACAACCCACAGCTCCCAGACCTAGAACCCAAAGCTCCCACCCCGAGAACCCACAGCTCCCAGACCCCCACAACCCCCAGCCCCACAGCCCCCAGACCCACAGCGCTCAGACCCACAGCCCCCAGACCCACAACCCAGAGCTCCCAGACCCACAACCAACAGCTCCCAGACCCCCACAGCCCTCAGACCCACAAGCCCCAGACCAACATCCCAAAGCCCCCGGATCCACAACCAACAGCTCCCAGACCCCTACAACCCCCAGACCCACAGCTCCCACACCCACAGCTCCCAGACCCCCACAAGCCACAGCCCCAAGACCCACAACCCATAGCTCCAAGAACCACAACCCACACCTCCCAGACCCCCACAACCCACAGCTTCCAAACCCCCACAACCCCCAGACTCACAACATCCAGACCCACAGCCCTCACACCCACAGCTCCCAGACCCACAGTCCACACCTCCCGGACCCCCACAACCCCCAGACTCATAGCTCCCAGACCTACTGCCCCCAGACCCACAACCCACAGCCCCAAGACCCACAACCCACAGCTCCCAGACCCCCACAACCCGTAGCTTCCAGACCCCATAACCCCCACACCCACAGCTCTCAGACCCAAAGCCCTCACACCCACAGCTCCCAGACCCCCACAGCACACAGCTCCCAGACCCCCACAGTCCTCAGACCCACAGCCCCCAGACCCACAGCCCCCAGACCCACAACCGACAGCCCCCAGACCCACACCTCCCAGACCCACAACCCACAGCTCCCAGACCCCACAACCCAAGACCAACAGCCCCCAGACCCACAGCCCCAAGACCATCAACCCACAGCTCCCAGACCCACAAACCACACCTCCTAGACTCCCACAACCCCCAGACCCACAGCCCCCAGACCTACAACCCACAGCTTCCAGATCCACAACCCACAGCTCCCAGACCCACAACCCCCAGACCCAAGACCCACACCTCCCAGACCCACAACCCACACCTAGACTTCCACAACCCCCAGACCCACAGCAGCCAGACCCACAGCCCCAAGACCCAATGTTCCCAGACCAACCCCAAGACCCCCACAGCTCCCAGACCCACAGCTTCGAGACCCACAGTGCTCAGACCCACAGCCCCCAGACCCACAGCCCCCTGACTCACAACCCAGAGCTCCCAGACCCACAACCCACAGCTTCCAAACCCCCACAACCCCCAGACCCACAACATCCAGACCCACAGCCCTCACACCCACAGCTCCCAGACCCACAATCCATACCTCCCGGACCTCCACAACCCCCAGACCCATAGCTCCCAGACCCACTGCCCCCAGACCCACAACCCACAGCTCCCAGACCCACAAACCCCCCAGACCCACAGCAGCTCCCAGACCCACAACCCGCAGCTTCCAGACCCCCAAATCCACCCGACCCACAGCTCCCAGACCCACAGCCCTCAGACCCACAGCCCCCAGACCTACAACTCACAGCCCTCAGACCCACAGCCCCCAGACCTACAACCCACAGCCCCAAGACCCACAACCATCACCTCTCAGACCCCCACAACCCCCAGCTCTCAGACCCACAGCCCCCAGACCTACAACCCACAGCCATTATTAACAGTAATATACTTAAAATACTACCTAAAACCTGAATCTAAAATCACAAGATGATAATGTGATTTCCTGAACAGCAAAAATTAAGCCGTAAGACTGTAAAAACAAACAAAAAACTGTAAAATAATGGCAACTGTACTGCCAGTTCTTTACTGTTTTTTCCATCAAAATTTCTTACAGCTCCCTGACCCACAGCTCCCAGACCAGTTCCCAGACCCACAGCTCCAAGATCCTAAGCTTGTGGGTCTAGAAGCTGTGGGTGTCTGTGGGAAGAATCCACAAGAAGTGTATTTTTGCCGGACGGCACAGCGGTCTGCTGCAGTTTTCAGGTCATTAGACGAGTGTTCTGCTTGGCCTTTGTAGAACATGAACCGCAGTAAACCACAGCTCCCAGACCCGCAGCCTCCAGACCCACAGCCCCCAGACCCACAGCTCTCAGATCCACAGCTCCCATAGCAGTAACAAATTTCTGTAAATGTATCCAGGATTTTAACAAGAATTAACAGTCATGCCAAAATACAGTCCTTAACTGCTATTTTTAAGTGTTTGTTAAATCACATCCATTAAAAACAGAACTATAATGTGAATATATTTCCTTTTTTTTTTGTTTTTTTTCTTCAATTTAATTAATTAATTTTTTTATTCAGAGCCAATAAGAGGCAACATTCAACTCATCATAAATTGCTGTTTATCTTCCTCTTATTCGGGACCGGGTCGCGGGGGCAGCAGTCTAAGCAGGGACTCCCATATTTCCTTCACCCCAGACACTTCCTCCATCTCCTCCGGGGGGATCCCGAGACGTTCCCAGGCCAGCCGAGAGACATAGGCCCTCCACCGTGTCCTGGGTCCACCCTATCTGTAAGGGAGCGCCCAGCCACCCAACGGAGGAAGCTCACTTCGACCGCTTGTACAAAGCATATGTGGACAGGTTGGGCAAACTCCCATGATCCCTCGAGCACCCGATGGAGAGTATAGAGCTGGTCCAGTGTTCCACGACCGGGACGAAAACCACACTGCTCCTCCTGAATCCGAGGTTTGTCTATCGGTCGGATTCTCCTCTCCAGTACCCTGGAATAGACCTTACCAGGGAGGCTGTTTATATTTTCCATAATGTCCAAATATCTAAATCACATTTTATGTTCCCAGGGGCTGTTGTGGAGAATGATCTTCTAAATAATGAAAGATCCTCAAGATGTAACCTACAACATGAAGTTGTTCAGTTGTTCATATCCATCACCGAAACACAAAATATAAGATACTGTAGGCTATATATAGGAGATTAACAATCAAACATTGTGTAGTGTAAACCCAGTGAAATTATGTTCATGTGCTTTGGATTTCTTTGAATGAGTATACATATTAAACCTACTATATCTTGGTTGACAGCACAAAAAGGGATAATGGCAAGGGCAAAGTCAAGACGAGCCAAGCAATGTGGGGTAATGGTCCTGGATATTCAGAGCTATAAATTGGACTGCATTCTCTTTGTTGGGGCTTCTGGAGGTTTTTTCTTCGTGTGAGAATCTCTGTGGGTTTGGAGCCATGATCTGGGACACTGGTTAGAGGAGCTTATTGCGTGGTCTGCGAACCACCCAGATCTTACATTTTACCAGGGATGAAGTTAGCTTTTGGACAATAAAGACTCTATTGCATTGAATTTCCTCGAGTTCATCTTATTCATTATGTCAAACATGCGAATGTTATCCAGAAGAAATTATGACACAACCGGATTACTTTCAAACAGTAGTATTAATAGCCTAGATTTTAAACTCTGGGAAGGACTCAGGAGGAATAAACCACAGAGGCCATAGACTACAAAGCAGGACTTGACTCAAACAATAGAGGCATGTGCACTATATGTACCACAGTCTATGAACCACAGAGGTAAGAAAAAACATGCGGCACGTTCTTTGAGCACTTCAAAACTTGGAAGTCTAGAATCGCCCCTGATTTGGACACTTGCATTAGTTCAACAGTTTATATTTCAGTCTTCAATATTCCTCAGTCCTCAGTATTTCAAAGCTCTAGGGATGTCACAATATATCATTTTAGAGTCACGATTATTGTGAGGAAAAAGAACACGACTTTAGGATTATTCGCTAATATCGGCGTAATGGAAGGAAACAAAAATATTTTTAAAATATTTTGTTAACACTTCAACTTGAAAATATTCATATTTATTCTATTCCAAATATTGAATTTAATTTTGGATAAACGGACACTTTTTAATGATGATAAGTGTACTCAAATGATTTAAAACAATTCATGTTCAATATTATTAAAATACTGACCACTGTGACCAATGAACAACAGAAATCAATAAACGTGTGTGTCTTCTGGACGTTGACTGACATAATGAAGTACTCAGGTATAGTTTTATCTCTGGTCTCGTGCCTGTGCCTTATGTGCATCGGGTCACAAGCTCGCTTTGTTTATCCAGCAGTCCATCACGAGCAGCACGCAGAACTTTTACTTCCGGATCGCAGTGTACATCAGTTGTGCATTTATAGCACGTTATTCTTTTGCAGTGAGCCGTGTGATGCTTTCTGAACCACTTTATTTGAGATTTGCACACTTGTTTAACCTTTACTTGGGTAAACAGTGACGGATGATTGTCACGAGGATGGATCATGTTAAATGTGTTTGCACCCTTAGCTGGCACCTTTGATGACATCAGCTTTACCCAGAATGATGCCACACTGCAGACTTTATTCATTTTTTGGGTGGGTGCAGCTCCGGAGGGCTGCCGTTCCTTCTGCCATCTTTCAGGTGAGGTGAGTTTATCACCAGGAAACTTCCTCAGGGCATCGGTTGTTGACTTACTCCCATTACGTATCCGTGTGTGGTGATGTTCCAGTGATGTCATCAGGAAAGACTCTGCGAATCCTTCATTAGACTCTGTCCCAGTTGGAAGACAGCTGAAAACATCCCCCGCTGTGTGTCTGCACAAACAGGCTCTTAGAGCCATAGCCATTAATCTAAGTCCTCAAGAAGTTCTTGTTATGGAACAAAATGTTTGCTGTTAAAATTGAGAAAGATGTGTTTGTTTAATTATTTTTGGTTATAATGTTCTGTTACATTGTGTCTGCTCTTTTTCTTTCTTGTTGTGTTTAGATTTCTAAAGTGTATGTGTTTTTTTTTTTTAAAGAACATGTATTGGCTATGGCAACGTTTTTGAGCTTTTAGCCATGTTCTGTCATCAAAAACATACCTGGAGTGTTGCTTTGAAAATCCTCTCCCCTTCGACATAAACACTCCCTGTTGAACTCCCTAAATCGGTGATGTTTTTTTCTGATTTTAGACGTCACTTATCCAAGAATCTTGTCTGTGCAGAGGCGATTTACCAAGATTATTTTCGCCTTTATTCTAACATTTAAAGAACTATATATATATTAATAATCTTACTAGCAGTGATAGAAAAAGGTAACTTCAATAACACTAATATCAATAGTCAGAAGTAGTAATTAGGTGTGGCTTATCAAGCATGTGTTTCATAGGAAGGTCAACAGAAGGGAAGTGAACTCTGTATTACCTGCGTGTGCTTGTGTTGTGCTGACGCTGAGGGAGGGGCTTAGTGTGAGGAGCAAGATTCCCAGCGAATTTAGTACGTTGTTTTTGGTAAATATATAATTTTTAAACGAACAAAAGGTAACATGGTAATCTATATAGGATATGCATTAACAATTAATACCCCATAGAAGTATAATAGCCCCTTTTTACGGTACTCAATAGCATGTTTAAATGCAAAACAAAAATCTATGAAATGTTAATCTGGCTAAAAACTAAACCTTTTATTTATTTACAAAACCTTGGCACAGGGGCAAGTTTTGCTGCCACGTATCTCACTTATTGCATGGCCACTTCCACTGCATATATTTATTGTTGCTGCCACTTGCATCCGCTTTTGGGTTTCACAGAAATGTAACAGATCAGATGTGGGCAGAATGTGCAGTGGAGATTCGTTTTCAGCAGTATTCGCCACCTCACTTTCAACCTTCCAAACACCATCTCAAAACAGATGCAAGCTGCACTTAGATGAACATTGCATAGCTCCTATCTGAGTTTGGGCCCGGGTGTAGCCTTTTATGACCCAATCCAGTGGTGGGTATGAAGGGTCACAGATGATGGAAAAGTTGATGATGCAAAACTCCAACACCTTCTATATCCATCGTTTTCTGAAAAGTGAAATTGAAGCCTACTATTCTATTATTAGTAGTCATAAAATATAACACTAAAAGCCCTACAATGCATTAACAACAATTCCAAATGCTCACATCCCAACCCCACCGGGCCCACCCACAAGCGAACCACCCAGCCACCCACCCACACTGGGCTGAGTACAGATGAACCAGCTGAGGAAGCACCAACAGGAGCAGAGAGTCATCTGCAGCCACAGGACACTGACACAGAGCCCAGAGGAGAGATGAGGCATCAAACCTCCACCAGGGGCCCACAAGCCAGGTCCCAGCAACCACTGCTCCTGGTACAGAGGGCTCCTCAGAGGAAACACTGGTGTCTAGCATAGCATGGTGAACAACATTAGCACAGGAAAAGAAACTATTAGCCCGAATCCCCCAAACCGGTTCACTTTGGAGTGTCTATGCTTCTGTTAATGACTGACTGCGTGTCTGTGCTCTGATGTTACCAACTGGGCGGCTTTTTAAGAGCTGCCGCAGGTCTAAAATATTTTCTGTGGGCAATTTTCCATGGAAAATGTATTCATTTTAGAATAAACCATATTGAAAGTCTTAAATTTCACTGACATATCCTCATCCTATCAAAAGCCATCTGCGCTCTGAGGAGCTTCTATTTGAGCATGAGGAGGGGCAGAACTGTGTCACTGGAATACTACTTTCAGAATTATAGTGGAAAATACAGCCGCACTGGACATTCTGCGGGTTTTGGGTGGTTTCTCAGATGCCCCTGCGTGAGTTTGGCTGAAGCCTGGAAACTCTGCCGTGTTCAAGTCATGGCTTGCAGGGATCTGCTACGTAAGCAGCTAACGTCACCCAAACCAACAAATGTTTTTTATTTAAAAAAATAATAAAATTACATCATACCTGAATTATACTCCCTCTTCATACAGCTGCTCTCAGCAATTCACAAAAAGATGTTTAGTAACATTATTAAGAATTTTGTGTTGCTGTAAGACGTGGCTAAAGCTTGAGTGAAGAAGACACATTCCGGTTTATTGCCAGCCTTTTCTGTATTTATTTTGCTTCTCTGCGCCTCCACGCCATGTTTTAATGTCTCTTCTTGCATTGGAATTAAATGCATTATACACTGTATTTTATATAATATAATGCACAGTGGCAGAGCGTAGTTAGAGCTCCCACCTCCCAATAAGGAGATTGTGGGTTCGAATCCCGGACCAGATCAACATTACACGATCTCTCTGGGTGGAGTTTACATGTCCTCCCCGTGTTACCGTGGGTTCTCTCCAGGTTCTCCAGCTTCCTCCCACCGTCCAAAGACATGACTGTGTAGGTTAATTGACAACTCTAAATTGCCCATAGTGTGTGAATGTAAGAGTGAATGGTTGCTTGTCCTTGTCCTCTGTGTCAGCCCTGCGACGAGTTGGCCACTGTCCAGGATGTACCCCGCCTAAGGCCCAAAGTCACTGGGATAGGCTCCAGTCACCCGCGACCCCTAACGGGAACAAGCGGTAGAAAATGAATGAATAATATAATATTTTTCTAGCTTTGTTTTGCTAAGTTTGTTGGATTAAATTAAATTAAATGAATTTATCAATGGAAAAATGGGGGTTTATCACAAGATCAAGCCAACAATAGTGAGGAATTTTTGGTTTACATTTACATCTGCTTTTCAGTTCCATTTTCAGCTGGGTCTTCGTTGTCTTTTGTTCTCTTTTGTCCAATCACCTTGTGCGCAACTGTTCTGGGAGCTGAAACTAAGTCAGCACCATCTGGGAACTAGTACTTCCCTCGCCCCCGTTCAGACCCCTCAAATGGGGCGGTACAGGTCGCTTTACACAGTGGAAAAACCACAGGGCCACATCACTCCTATGGAAGCGTCCCTCATCTGAGCTGGTCTGCTCTCACAGAGGAGTACACACACTTCTGCTCTGCTCTTGTTTTGCTGCTCCGTTTCATTTTTCTAGAGAAGAAATTCAGCGCTGTGTAGTTCACATCTGCACTTGTGCCCTGTAAATATGGAGAGGAAATAAACATGCTATCAATGACATCTACACATACACAATACACCACTGCTGCACCATTATTTGTTGTTTTTAAGTTGCTCATAAATGAACTTTGCTAATGTTCCAGCAATGTTAACACATACCTTATTTTCAACCATCTCAGAGTGTGAACGAGCGACAGTATCAGGTGATTCTGTAAAATATGCAACACTATTAAAACACTGTCATGTAGTAAACTATAAGAGGAAATAGAGGACATTTAGAATAAGTGACCTCTGCAGTGAGCACAGACTCTCCCTCTCTTCACACAGACACAGAGGACGATGATCAGGAGCACACAGCCAGACAACAAGACTGACAGAGCCACAGTCACTGGATCCTGATGCAGCTCTGCACAGACTTAGACACAATAACATTTTATTTAAGGCAGGGTAGTAGATGGAAATTCAATGAGATGGAATTACATTTGTTTCTACTCAGAAAGTGATAGACATTAAAGGTAAGCGGATTCTTATGTTCAAATATTCAACTCATAAAGCTACAATAAACCATACAGTAGTCAACTCCTCAATGTATAGTAGACCAATATCGCCTTGGGGGCTAAAATGCTATTACAATTGTAGCCAGAGGGGGTGATAACTCCTGGTTTTTAACTTAACCTTAGCAGTAAATTAAATAACAAAAGCCAACAACGCCATTGGGTATGACCCGGAAAATAAAATAAGGACACACAGGTTTGTTGTAATCATTAAGGGGCATAGTATAATTTTGTCAGTTTATTATATAACCATTTAGTTGATTGTTGAGATTCTTTAAAAAAATATTTTTACAGCTGTTCATAATTTCACCTTTTTACATTCTTTTTCCATTGCACATAATGCGCTCATTGCACTTTCCCCAGATAGTCCATTAGAAAAATAAAAGCAGTAAGGACAGGGACAGAACTGGGACAGAATCCAAACAGGACCAAGACCAGACAGGCTTGACCAGCCCCCTTTATCTGGATGGTTTAACATAACTAGCTCACTGAAAGACGGTCACAAATGCGCTTGTTATGATCAAACCTACTATTTTACACACCGGTTGACGCGCACCCTTGACAGGTGACGGATTACAGGCTGGACTCATAGCCGGCTACGACACATCCGGACCCCAGCTCCAAGGGGTGCCAAACGCCAAAGCACAGAACGAAAAGGCTGTACGAAACTGTGACTCCCGGGGCTGAGCCACGCCGCGGCATTAAAATACCACTGGCATTATTGGCTAGAAAACGTAAACATTGTAGAAAACCAAGAATGACAGCTTCCTTCAGCAGCAGAGAACGGGCGTAACACGCCTAAATGAAAGTATTTTAAGTGCAAAATGTACTTCAAATTCCTACAAATCTCAGTACCATCTTGTGGGCCGAATGAAACCTACTGTAGGCCCAAGGTTTTGTTTTATTTTCCACAGAAATACAAAGTTTTATTGGAAAAATGTGAAACAAAACAACTTTCACTTACCTATGTCCACTTGAGTCCCCGTCCCAAACAGGATGTGTCCACATGTGTCCACAGCGCAGTAGTATGTCCCAGCGTCAGAGGAGCGTCCTATAGTTGTAGACAGTCTGTACACACAGCTGGAGTTTGTCACGTTGTACATGAGTCCAGTGAGAGGCTCCTCAGATCCAGCTCTGAACCAGTGCACGTTGTGCTGTTGTGGACACTGGATTTGGCCCGTGTTGTGTTTGGGCTGAAGTGAGCACTGAAGAGACACTGAGTGTCCTGGGACCACTGCAGCTGATGATGGACTCTGTCTCACATGAACACAGCTCTGTGAGTTTGCTCCATCTGTGTCAAAGACAAGACCAGAAAGTGTCAGGATTTACTCTTTATAATGAAGTTAATATTCAAATAGTTTACCATTTACAACCAAGAAGGTGCTGTTCATGAAGCTCAGGGCAGCTCCAGTCTTCATTTGACAGTGGTAGAATGCTTCGTCCTCTTGTCTGATATTTGTGATCTCAAAAACATGTTCACTCCCCAAACCAGTGAATTTAAAACGTTCATCTTTAAAGCTATCACTGACATCTTTTTGTTGATAGTATACTTTTGCAATGTTCTGTATCATTTGTCCTGGAGTTTGTTTGTACCAATAAACTGTACTCACATCGTTAAAAGAACCTGAACATTTAAATGTGACACTGCCTCCAGGTCGGACCAGTGTCACAGGCATGTGGTCCTCTGCACTTTGACCTGTAACAAAGACAAATGAATCACCATGATGTTTAATATATTTTATGAGTGTAGTTTTACTTACACAGGGTGAACAGAAAGACGAAGACATTGAGTTGTCTAATCATGTTTTCTTCTGATGTTCCTTTCAGACTTACATGTGTTTGAAGTCTCTTTGTCTTAAAGAGAGCAAGCGGAAATTGAAGTGATTGGCTGAAATACAAGTGTACCACCCCCGAAATACAGCAAGTGGTTCTGAATGTACTGTCTGTGCAGATCACATCTGATAGAAAAGCAGAATTTATTTTTATTTATGGCAGGTAAAAAATTAATAATAATATTAAATTAAATTAAATTAAATTAAATTAAATTAAATTAAATTAAATTAAATTAAATTAAATTAAATTAAATTAAAAATAAAAAAGTTTTTAAGAAAAAATCATTCAAATTAGTTTTGGTCATAAGGCCAAGCACACACTTATTCTATTCAGTCTTTGTGACTTCACAGTAACAGGAAAAACAAAACCTCAACTTTCCATTCACCATCTGTTGAAGCTGTAGATAGTAACTGTTCAAAGTGCATTCATTTAGAAAAATAATGTATCATGTTATTTTTTGTTTATGTTCGTAAGGAGCATTATTTATAGGGAATCGTGCCCTCAGCTGCTCTTATTTTCAGATCTTGCGTCCAGATCCTGATCCAAACTGGATCAGCCTGTGTGGCCTACTTCCAGGGGAATACCTGAAGGAAACTCACCTCGACACAGGATATACATCCAAACCTCACACAAAAGCAACCTTAAAGAAGACATATTATGCTCTTGTCTGCTGTATGTAGCTGGGTGAATGGGATGGAAAACTACATTTAAATGTTTAACTAAATTAAAATAAAAGAAGCCAACAATGCCACCAGGGTTTAGCCTGGAAAAATAAAATAAAACTATAACTAAACTAACAGTACACACAGGTAAGTTAAATTGATGAACAACTCAAGTGATTTACAAAATATTAACATTGAGATTTATTAATAGTATCATTAATTCAAAATTAACTCATTTTTCCTGGACACAGTTCTTGGTATCCAGCTATGGTAGCAGGCGGCGGTGTGTGGTAGAAGTGTACATTTTTATTGCTGGCTTTTTTGGACTCAAGTTGCAGGCTTGACTCTCCTTCATGACGCCCCCCCCAAATGTATCGGTATAAATAAATACTCAAGACAAATCTTCAAACATGAATGAATCACTCTAAATACAACATTAAAAGCTGTAAAAAGTTGATTCTGCATAATATGTTTCAATTAAAAAAGGTAAAACTGCCTTGGTTTTGGCCAGACGCATTAGAAAAATCTTGATGTACATTTATACAGACATTCTTTATTCAGATACAGAAAATATAATATACAACAAATAACAAATACAACAAAAAATAACATAAGTGCAGGAGTGAAAAGATACAGCTCATTCACAGTAAGCATGAAACTTCACCGACAGTCCCTGGTGGCTGAGTACAAACACTCCGGTGATCCATTTCTGAGGTTCGATCTCTTCACTTTTCTCAAAGGAAATTCAAGGGCGACATAATTCACACCTTCTTCTTTGTCATCCTGTTAAACATAGACCAACTCTATTACTGTATGTCAATCATTTAATGATATATGTATAATTCACACTTATAATATTTTTTCCTAAAAGATATGAGATATTCTCCTGGACCTAATAATTTGCACTAATTTCTAATGTAACAAGAATCAATATTTTGCAATGGGCTAATTTTCTCCTGTGTGTAAAAGGGCTTTTGACAAAGCAATTAGATGTGATCATTCTTGATATTTACAGGTATGTTCATTTTAAATATCCAATCATATGTGTAGTACAATTCATTCAATTGTTTTCAGTCACTTTAAAGGTATCTGAGTGGTGAAGGGTGTGAGAATGTTAGGTTAGTGTAAATAAAAATTAGCATAGGTTTATTTTTTTGTTTTGATTTTCACGTATAATATTTATATAAGGATATAATATACATGAGTACAAATCTGTGTCTAAACTCTCCAGAATGTTATAACATTCACCTCATTGTTAGATTGAGCCGCCAAAGTTGTCTCCAAGAGTTCATTGTGGTTGGAAGAAGGTATTAACCCTGTAAAAAACGTTCACCGACAGTTGATTACAAATAATAAAATACGTCATACTACTTAGAGTCCTGCACAAAATTTTAAGATCTAAAAAAAAAAAAAAAAAAAAAAAACAGGAAGAAGTCATGAGATTGTCCTGTGTCTTCTGCTGCCTTGTTCCACAACTTCTCTTTTTGTTCTAAATCAGTTTCACTTTTTACACCAAGTAGCACCTAAGATGATGTTTGGCTTTCGGAGTACCACCAGATATAAAAGTGGACTGTATCAGGTCTAAATTAGGGATAACAGGTCATAAATGAGGCAAAACCAGGCCTAAAACGAGACTAAACCATGGATAAATAATTCCAAATGATGATCAAGACAAAAAGTGGACAAAAACATGAACAAAAACAAATTGTCAAACTGCAAAAAGCCCTGTGTACCATCATATGCTGACGTACCACAGTTCGAGAAACACTGTTCTAACTCTTTGGACCACGTCTTTCTGCGTCAAAAACAGAGAAAGTGTTTGTCTTTGCCATCAGGACATCTATTTACATTTTCAAGCTCTGATGAAAAAATGAAGAACTTTTGTTATTGTAAACTCGGTCCTTAACCCAAGTAGTATACCACCCACACCCTTCCTCTCAGCCTCCTCGGTCTGTTTGATGGGCACCGTCTGTATGTGCACCACTCACCTTTAAAATGAGCAGTTTGTCTGTATCGGCAGAACATCACAGCATGGATGACAGCAGAGCAGAGCAGCAGGAGCCCGAGGACAGCACAAACTGGCCACAAATCTAGAGCGCTGTCTGTGAGGAGACAAGGACTTTACAGTTAGTCAGGCTCAGAAGTTCATTTTATAAATAAGACGCTTTTCGATAATAAGACAAAAAGTTATTGCACAATACATTAAGGCAAGACGCTACGGGTAAAACTCATTCTTTTAGCACTTTTAATCTTTCAGTTGGTAATAATAAATCGTCCATTTTGCACCTTTTCTGATTTGATTGAATTCACTCGCATCCATTGATTTCTCTGAGTCATTTCAAAGGCTATTTTCTCCCACAGAGACATAAAGATCAATGCCAAACTTTACAATCTTATACGTAACAAGATATCTGATAAAACGTTCTGAAGGATTTGTTTATATCTATTCCCGAGCCTGATTTATTTAAGGTTTAACTAACCTGACTGTATATTTTGTATCCTATAGGTTCACAAAATGCAGCAAGATATTTAAACTTGGCTTTATCCACATGTCAGATTTATGTCCCAACACTTATGGCACATTTTAATACATATTGAGCGTTGTTTTTATATGAAAACTAAATTTTTTCATACATTTATAGAAGTAAACTACACAAAAAGGTTTGAATTGACGTTCTTCATTTTTTTTTCGCCTGCAGTGTCTCACTTTAAGTTACATTAGAAGTTAAAACAGGCGTACCTAATTTTCTCAGAGCTGAACCAGAAGAAGGTAAGGTATCTGTTTTCACAGCTCTCACAAACAAACAAACAAACAAATTTGGCACATTGTTTAAATCCAAAAGTATTAATTTTCAGGCGCAGGCTCAACTTTAGAACAGCTTCTTTAAGATGCGGACCGCCCCAAGCACAGCCAATCAGAGCAAGGCTTTGAGCTTTTATTATTAGATGCAGCGCTTAGGAGTGCTACTTTTACAATATATTCTTTGAGTGAAAACACAAAGTTTACCCATTTACCAAAAAAAAAAAAAAAAGAAGAAAAAAAAAGTGTGTGGTAACCTAGTTTTAAGTTCCACACCATAAAAGCTAGTGCGCACTCACACATAGCCACATAATCATACTTTACTGTATAATCATTTACATTATTATAATATTCTCATTCATTCAATTGCTTGTGTACAACGATACGTTAGTGCAACATTTTCCAAAGAAAGAAAACAACGGAGCACAGTCTAGGGGGCAAAAAAAATCACTTTTGTTTTCTGCCTTTGACTTTTAAACCATAAAACTATCTACAAACTGAGTGACTATTGCTGCTGTGAAACTTACATCTTCCACAGCAACATCCTCTGATCAGATCTTTCAGAACAGAGGGCCAGAGACAACAGAAACTCTGAACAAAGAGAAGAGTTCAAAAGAAAGCTTGTGACATTTAGACCATAAACATGTTCTGTGCTCGTTGTGCATCCTCTTGCCTCAACTAAAGACATGGTTTACCTCTGAGGCTCTGATGGGCCTTTTACAGTGACCAGAGCAAACCCTCATCAAAGCACACGCTGAAGATGAAGTCGGTCTCATCACACAATTAAGAGCAGTGCACAACCGAGAGGCACATTTATATAAAGTTAGCCAATTTATCATTGTTGGAAATGATTGTATTTGTTCAATTACCTGAGCTTATCGTCACTGTTGTCCCATTTCCAAACAGAACGTGTCCACATGAGGCCACAGCGCAGTAGTACGTCCCAGTGTCGTTGAAGTCCTGTATAGTTGTGGACAGACTGTAGACACATCTCCTTTGGCCCTGTTCCTCAGTCTGGTCTTCATAAGTGTAAATAAAGCTGGCTGGAGATTCATCTGCTCCGGATCTGAACCAGTGCACGCTGCGTTTAGAAGGACACTGCATCAGAGAGTTGTTCTTGGACACAAGGGAACAGTTGAGCTTCACTGAACCTCCCAGAGGAGCTGAAGCCCGAGGGATTTGCTTCACGTAGAAAGTGTGGTCCCCTTGGTCTGTGGATTCATCAAAAATACTACTATTAGAAGAATAGAAACAACATGAAACTGAAGATCAGAAGATTTAAATGGTAAACACTTTACCGAGAATGAGCAAAAGAGTTGCGTTATAGAAACTCATCTTGTAAGATGATCCAGCTTGGCAAAGGTAAGAAGCTCCATCTTCTCTGGTCACATTCAAAATTGTGAAGGTATATAGGATCTTATCTTTGAGTGAAGTTTTAGTTATATTGAATCTTGGGTTGGTGAAGTCTCCTTTAAGTGATATTTTCTCAAAAGATCCCTCAGCAACAGTTTGGAGCGATTCCAAAGTCACTTTGTAAAAGTAAAGCAGTCCAGCTTCAGTTCTTTCTGCTGAACAGGACATGGTGAAATGATCTCCAGGTCTGACTATGGTCCGAGTGATCAGACCATCTCCTTTGGTCTGACTGAGAGCTGGAAGAAAAACACCATCACCAATCATCAAACAGAAATGTAGAAAAAAAATCAACTTTTAAAACCCCTAGCATTAAAGCACTGTATCTGGTATATCACAAGACTTACTTAATGTGCTCAGAAGAATCAAAGGACCCAGTCTGCGTGTCATAGTGGCACATCACTCTGTTGCACAACTGACGTCTTCCCACCCAAATGGAAGATTTAGTCACAAGGTCAAAATACTAGAAATCATTGTGGTTGGCTGTGCAATGAAATACACTTCCTGTTACCGATATCTTGTAAAATTATAGAAAGATCATTTTACATCTCGAGCTGCAGATTGTAGAGAGGGTCTGATGACTGTACATCATCAGACTGTACATAAAAGTGAGTTCACAACCTCCCTCGCACAAATACAAAGGAGGAGGTGTAAAACATGCACACAGATGATGACACATAATTCACTTAATTCCAGATCCGTGTCATTAAAGCAACGCCAAACACAAATGTCGTTTTATCATGATGTTGGTGACAAAATATACAAGACTGTTACTTTTTGTCTTGTGTTTTTGTCTTTGGTTGTGTAAGCTGAGAAATCTATTAAAAAAAAAGAGAGAGAAAAACAGCATATCCTTATTGTGCATCAGAAATCTTAACACAACAGCACAAACAATTGTAAACCACCATCTTAACTGTGATTTAGGCATGAATTGTCTGTAGGAGAAATCTCAGTAGGACCATATGTGACCACATCAAAGTTCAGTCGGTTTGAACGGTTGCATCGCTTTATCCTGTGTTTGTTGACAGTAGCTAAAACTTACCATAAAATTGCAACACTCTAACTCCAACTTTCAAACTCAATCCATGTTATCCGATGTGTCTGGATCTACAATCAGAATCAGAATCGATTTATTGCCATTGTCAGTGATCAAAATTCACAAACATAGGAACTTGCTTCGGCGTAAGCTGCAACATGAAGCAATGAATAAAAGAGAACAGCAATAAGAGAGTGAGAGATGAGTGAGAGATTAGTCTTAATTATAGGCTTATTTATCATGTTTTCCCGGTTAGGGTTAGATACTGTTGGATGTTACTTAAATGATTGCAGCCTTTGTGATTTGATAACTGCTCCAACTACACTGTGATTTTGAGTTGTTTGTGATGTACTGTTGTGGCTGTTGTTATTTAATTACATATTCGCACGGACAGTTTTTCTTCCTTTTCGCCCATTTACACAGGATGTTGACTGTGGTGGGCTGTTTCTTAGCCGCTCTGTGACAGACATCTAGCCTTTTTACCAGAAAAACGAAGCCGCGGACATTAACAGGATGTTGCTTTTGCGCAGGTGAAAGTTTCAGAAACTAAATTTAAGCATGAATGTGTGATTATGTGGTTGTGAAACGTTGGAAATCGGTATTTAAGCAGGGCCTCTGAAGTAGTTTTATATTTAAAAAAATAATTTTACTAAATGTATGTTAAACTTAGCTTTGATTTGGAGATGTCAGTGTAATGTACTGTTAAAGTAGATAGCAGTAGCGTGTAGTGGCTTGAGGCGTTCATCTATATTTACTTAATAAAGCCTTTTTTAAACAAATTGTATTGCAACTTTGTAGTTTTTTTATTTACTGACATTAAATGCATATAGTTACTAACTAAACAATTTTGGAGTGAAACAAGTCTAGACCTACATAGTTTATTAATATTTCAGACAAAGACCATTGTTTGACACATTATTGGACCAAACTCCGTGGACTACGCTTGTTTCAACACAAATTTCTCCTATTTGCCTTATTTTTTACTAGTAGTAGTAGTAGTTGGCAACTATAGTTTTACTATTTATTTTTATCATTTATGCACCAAAAACATTTGAAGTAGTGACATATGACAGCTCTACTACAGGTGTGTAATGCTCTTAGGACACAAAACACACATTTATGCAGATACTCACAATAACCAGTCAGACAGATGCTAAAGCCTCATGTGCCAAACGTCGCCTCAAAAACAGCCCAGTGCTAAACCAGACGCGATAAAACTCACCTGTCACTTCCAGTAGTATTCCAAAAGTATTTCCCCGAAGTGCAGTAAGTTTGTCCAAAACAGCCACAGATCCACTCATTCTTAAGTCCTGGCATGGAACAATTGAATTATAGTTTTGACAAACGGTGATTTTATATTTTATTAATCAATCACTGCTTGGCTTGATTGTCCTGACTGTACGCCACTGAAACTAAGTAACACTGTACCTTATTATACGTCTTTGTAAGTCCATATGGTGGTTGCATTTGTATTTACGGGGCGTTTGAAGTGCCCGTCGTTGCCCCCGCTGACTCTGGGTGGAAAACTAGCCGTGCAACTTTTGCCGACATTGACAACTCTTTTAAAAATATTTGGTGACGTGAAATGTGTTTGTATGTGTTTGTACTTCCTTATTTCAATAAAAAATAAGAAAAAAAATAAGCTTTTGCGTCTTTTCACTAGCAGTGTATTTTCACAAGAGAGCAGCAGGGGGAGCTCTGTCGCTGAAGTTACTTAGTTCTGCTTTAAACGATAAAGAATTATAGGCTAGTGTGCACAACAGTAAAATGTCACAGTCTGTTCCTGCCAGACACATGGCCTGTACGCCTGTATGTTAATGTAGAAAATCTGCATAAACTGCTCAAATATCAGAACAGTCCTAATCTTTACTGTGGTTCTGACAATTATACATATATATAAACAACAATTACATCGTACAAAAGGACAACTGCATTTTTATAAAAAGGCAAAAGTACAATAAGTAAACACTTGTCACTTCCCGTAGAAACAGCCATAATGTAACCATGAATTCAAAGCATATTCCGCTACAGGGACTTTTTTGAGCTTTTTACCATGTTCTAACAATGTTCCATCAACGAAAACATACCTGGAGAAGCTTTTAGCTGCATTCACACCATTTTGAGGAATCCTCTGCCCTCCGACCGTCAAAAACACACTCTGCTGAACTCCATCGATCTGGGCGTTTTTTCCCTTATCCGAGAATCTTCTGCTGTTCTAATGTAGAACTATGTAACATTTTTACCTTATTAAACATCTTTGTAAGTCTGTGTGGTAGTTGCAAAAGTATTTTCGCCCCCGCCGTTTCCCCCTGCTGTCTCAGAGCGGAAAACCAGCGGCAACATTTTAAGACAACTCTCCTGAGAAACCTTGGCTTTCTTTTTTTATATATTTGGCGACCTGAAATATTTTTTTATGGGAACATATTTCCTTATTTCAATAAAAGGAAGAAAAAAGCTTTTACATCTTTTTACTGGCAGTGTATTTCCACAGGGGGAGCTCTGTCACTGAAGTTACTTAGTTCTGCTTTAAATCCTTAAATCCTCACCAGACTCTTTCTGCCATCTAAGCACGTTCACTGCTACTGCTAGGCTGATCATTGCATCTCATGGAGTCTTTTAAAGTGATGACATAATTAAATTGTGTATAACGCTATGTGCCATCTACTGGCTGAATACACTCAGTAAGTGTCAGGTCAGACGGCACAGAAACTTGTTTATTTAGTGCATTATACAAATTATTACTTTTTTGTTTCAAAACATGAGATGGCAAATAAATCCCTCCCGCTATCTTCAGGTCCATTTTACCCCATCTAGATTTTTTGTTTTATTTTTTATTTTATCTCTATGAAACTTTCATGGGCGGTCCAAAACATCACCCAACATACAGTTTATGCAATTTAAAAAAAAAAAAAAGTATTTTTTTCCTAATATGAAAACATATATTGCTCTTTGACCAAATGTGCATTGCTCAGACGAAGAGAGCACAAGGTTTTAAGGTACTCAAAACATGTTTAAAGCCTAATAACAATATGAACAATGCATAAAACTCTATTGTTATATGTGACGTAGGTTGACATGAACCGATGTTAAACCTTCGTCAGAAGTTTTTTGTCAGAACAAAAGTTTTGAATTTTTCACAACAATTTTCACCAACATACACAACATCACTAAAGAAACAACTGCAAACTTGCCTCATTCATAATATGAACCTTTACCTGCCTGCTCAGAACCAGAGAAAACACTAATATAAAGTACACTATATACTATATACACTAATATACACTAACTATACACTAATATAAAGTTTCGTTTCATTTCTTTTTTAAATTTCAAATGTAAAAGTATATTTTGTAAGAGGTGAAGAATGGTGCAAAAATACTCTCCTCTACAGTGACACATGGGTGGGCTCAGTCAGTCAGACACCTGTCAGAGAAAGCAAACCACTTCCCCCAACTGCCCCAACCACTGTTCACTGCTCTGTTGCGGTGAAGGCACTGCATGTTCTTCTACGTTCAGAGGAAAATGACATTGCATTCAACGGGATGCAAAACCGATAAAGGTTGTGCAGGATGTGCAATGTATATAGAAGGTCAAACGTAATCTCCAGATCAACGACACACTATTGCTGAAACAATGATATTATTTCCTGTACCATGTTTCAGTGGCAGGCACAGGAAGTCAGAGAGTTGGTGGGTGTTAACTCTCAATATGTCGCATCTCTCCACAGCCAGGCTACTTTCTACAGCCAATTTCTTTTCTTATCTCATACTTTCGCTTTTTAATCTAGAGCAGTCTGGCTTTCTGTAAATATAACGTGTTTGTTAAAGGGGACATATTATGCAAAATCTACTTTAATGAGCTTTTAATCATTTTACAACAGCGTTTCCTCGGTATTAGTTTACTCAAAGCTGTATTTTGGTTGATTCTGGCATGTTTGAATAATCCTGCCTCAATCAATTGAGGCTGGAGTGTTCCGAAAATTCTTGTTTTCACCTACCCACGTCCCAGCCCACGCTCTGTACTTAGCTGTGATTATTTGGAAAAACTAAGACTCTGAGTGATACATGGAGGATACTAAAATGTCACGTGGACACTTTTCAAAAATGAAAACATGGAAATGACAAACTGTTGCTTGTGACCGTGAAATGTCACTAGTTCCGCTGTTTTGAACAAGAAGTCAATGGACAAGTTTCTATTATCCAGCCGTTTTAGATCAATATTTTAGTTTACAATTAACAAAATGTAAACTGATGTTCTATTTATATTTGAGTGCAATACTAATACTAAGAGACTTAAACATGTTCTAACGTTGTTCCCTCATCAAAAACACACCTGGAGTTGCATTTAGCTTCATTCATTCTAGTTTGATGAATCCTGGTTTGAAAATCCTTCTTAGAAAAAATGTCATTGCTTTGCCTTAAACGTTCCACAGTATATTCACCTTATTCCGGAAGTTGCCACACGGTAAGCGTTTAAACTATTTATTTTACAGATGCAGGTAAGTTGGTAACGCAGGGGTTGGAGATCCAGGTGAGTAGATAAGTGAAGCCGAAACAAGAGGAAACCAGGTAGGTAGAATGGACCGGAGTACACTGTAGCTGAAAAGACGAACTGGCGAGGAATGGCTGCAGAACCAGGGTTTAGTAGACTGGGTTGGTTGCAGATGGATCACAGGTGAGTGGAGGATTTGAACTGGAAGCCCAGGCTCCGCCCCATAGAATTATAATTAAAACTGGAAGATGAACCCACAATGGCGCCCTGTTTATCCCTATGGCGTGTGCTCATTGGCGCATGACCCCAAAAAACGTTCTTTACTTCCGCGTTACCTCCTGATACGGAGGCTGCCGTCTTTGCTCATAGAACTATAATAAAACCTGGAAGATGAATCCAAAATGGCGCCCTGTTTATCCCTATGGAGTGTGCTCATTGGCGCATGACCTCAAAAAAATGTCTTACTTCCGCATTTACTTCCTGATAAGGAGGCTGACATTTTTGCTTTACTTCCTGATACGGAGGCTGACATCTGACGACAATCCCCCATGATGCTTTGAGCGACGTGAACGACCACGCAGCTTGCAAGTTGTTGTGTTAACGTTAGCTTGTTTGATTGTAATTGTATTCTTCGTGTTAGATCACACGTGAAAGTGTCTGAAATGAAATAAAATACAACTTACAGGTCTCGTTAGTCTAGCCATGTCCACGTGCTTCTGTTTGTATAGTCCGACGTGCTCGTTCACGTGGCTCGCGCATGTTTACCGTGATGACACTTAATATAAAAACAGTAATTTCTGTGATTTTAGAAATGGTAGAAAAGAACATTTCCTTCTATTTTATTTAAATAACGATAATAATTAAGTACTGTCTGCAATTATAGTGTGCAAATATACAAAAAAGCTGGGCCCAAGAGGCTGCAGCTGCACCTCACATGGCCACTAATCAAGCTGGGACATGGACAGAGGGGGCGTGCCTTATCCAATGAATACATCCAGTGCTCCGCCCAGGGGAGAATACGGGAGTGGGAGGGGGAGAAGGAGGAAACCTGATGAAATGACATAATGACACTTTTTAATTCAGATAAAAGTACATTTGATCTTCATTTAAAACCTGAAACCATTCCAATAACCCCCTGGTAATTCCTCACGTATCCTTTGGGGTTCCCATACCCCTGGTTGGGAAACACCACACTAAGGAACCATGGGCCAAACTTTTGGAGACACTCTTTGTTTAATCTAGTGTGACCAGACGTGGCATTTTACCCGGGACAGTCCCAGCTTTGAGCCCTGTGTCCCATGTCCCAGAGGATGTGTCCAAATCCATCTTTTTGTCCCAGTTTTACACAAGACACGTCCCGGTTTTTGACCCATATGATAGTCGAATAAATTGCCAAAATAGAGAAACTGTCCTTGAAAATGATCAGAACACAAAAAATGCACAAATGGAAATTTTTTATCTTATATACTTGTGTATTATGATGTACTTAAGTGTATTATGATGTACTTAATTACTCACTCTTTTTACAATTTTACTGTTACTCCCCACTCCAAGTTTTTAATTTTGAAAACCTGGTCACCCTAGTTTAATCTGGTTAATGTACAAAAACATCAAGGTCAGCATGTGCCGCGAATCACCCGTCCAGCCCAAACTACACAGGAAACGACAATGGAGTCAGCACTCATCCTCGCACATATTCTATTCAATAAAAACATGACATCAGCACAACGTAATGGCTCAATATAGATTTAAATGAAAGTATTATGTTATAACAATGATAAATAAAGACAAAATAACAACAAAAGGACACAAGGATTACAAAAGATGACTGACCTCTTCCCAAAGCGGGACTTGGAAAAGGGTAGAGGAAGTTACGATACACACGAAGACGAAATAAAATACAGAAGGATCGGCTGGGGGACCAAGACAGCACAGAAAATCAAACGCCACAACAAATCGGACAATTTTGTGTAATTATACTGTTTTCACACATGACCTGGTTTCACAGGCCTAAATACATTTTCAGTTTACTAACTCAAATTAGTCATCCATTTCAAAGTTGCTGACAGTTTAGCCACGAACTTGACCCATTTCCGTGTGTCTGAATTGCATGTCCACAATATTTTCAGAATGAGTTAATATTAACCCGCGCTCTGCAGTCCGAGCCCATAAAGTTGAACACTGGCGCATTGTTAGTTGAAGTTGAAGATAAATTTCCCACAACCGCACCCTGTTTGTATACCTGCAGTTAGTCAACCCGCTCCCTCTGTAGACAATCATTTACTGCATTCAGGGCTGCAGGACGGAACATGGGACCTTTGCAACTGTTGGCCTGAGCTACGATGAATAAAAGGAGCGTTGCGTGCCTTTGGATTCACTCTTGGATATCCATAATCGTGTGCTTTAACATCGAGACCGAGAACGGACTAGAGAAACATGGAGATCCGGGCGGCTTGTTTGGATTTTCGATTGCTTTCCACCAGCAGCTAAATCCGACGAGGAGGAATCTGTAAGTCAAAATGCTCGGAATTGTGGTACTGTTTGACGGCATGTTATGAAACGCGGTTGCACAGGTTGCTGGTTGGAGCGCCGCAGTCGAAACATCAGCACCACGAGAATGTCACCGGCGTGGTTTACAAGTGTGACCTGAGCGACGCTTCAGAGCACTGTCAGCCCATTCAGTTCGACAACCGAGGTATGCTTGTTTCACAACTCTACGTATTTAAATATCTGTCATGCGTTTCTATATATAGTTTTTTTTACGTTTTATTTTAGAGTTCCTCAATAACCAAGGCATAAATGGTCAGTGGATGGGAGTCAGAGTAACAAGCCAAGGTCCAGGCAGGAATGTAATGGTAAGTTATATTAACGTGTGTGGAATTCTGTGATTGTGCCTGTCCCAGTCATGGATGAACAAGAGCTGTATCAAAAAGGGTTCCAGAGGGATGAAAAATGAACACAGATATGCAGATTAAAATTTCAAGACAAAATATTATGTCCTCTGAATGGTCAAAGGTTCTCAAAATGTCTCAAGATTTTCTAACTTTGACTTAGTTTGGTGAGAGGGCACCTGTGGTAAATGTTTATCATAGTTTTACATCCATGAAGTTGCAGTTAGTGAAGAAAATTTGAAAAATAAAAGTTTAAAATGAGTGTAATAGTAAATAGTTGTGTTCCAAAATGGAATCCCTCTACCTATGATGTCATCAAAAAGCGACGTATTGTTGAAAATAAAGAGACAGTTAACACTCAGCTGATGCATCTTATCAGTTTAAAGTCATTCAACAAAATAAAGGTGCTATCAGGTATTATTATTTGTCAAATCATAACTTGTGTAATTTATATGGATTTTGTCCCTCGTTTTCAAAATGGTTGCTAGATAACAGTTGCTCCAATAAACACCCAGGAAGCCTCTTGCTGTTTTGGTAATTTACTGAAACGTAGACTGTAAAACTGTAACATACAAAATAGATGCATATTACAACAATGTCTTGAATTAACATAAAATGTACACAGCTACATAAAACAACACAATATACCTCAATGTGCCATAATATATGCACAACATTAGCATAAATTTGACTAAACATCATAAAAACGAGGTATTGAACTAGCAGTTAGCTTGATGCTAATATGCATGGGAATTCCCATAGACATGCTAACGCTAATATCGTCTTATTTTACAGCGCAAAATTCCACATGCAAAACAACTTAAAGTCCATCATATATGTAAACAGAGAAAAATAACACCTTCTAGCATTACAATACTTACAGACAGATATTGCCAGGGGGCAAAATTACAATTTACAGGGCTTAAACAATCTGGTAAGTGACTGAACTGTGGACACTCTGGAACAATGTGGAAACTATGGTAGCTCTGAGCAGACAAAACACCTTCACTCAAAACAGAAACAACTTTTACCACTAGAGGCAGCACAGTTACAGTTGTGGACTTACCTACCTACATGTCATATTTGCTGCCCATGACCAACCAAGGAAGTAATATTATAAACTTCACTACCAAACGGGGGACAAACAGGTAAAATGTTTAGTGAAATCTTAAATCTAATCACGTTCATTACGTTTTAGTGAAATGTGACGTCTAACCTATAGACATAAAGACTTTAAATAAGTAAAATGGTGATCTCCTGTTGTGCGGTTGGCTGCACTAACACGCAGGGTGTAAACCGAATGAAACTTTTTACGTAAACCTGTTGATGAAGACAGTAGACAGCGATGATAGCAACAATAGATCAAAAGAACTGAAAGCACTCAAAGTACTCACAGATTTGTATTGCACACTTTTTACAAGGTTCAATGCTAATGTTACAAAGCCATCATGAATATCTGAAACGATCGACGTTACACATGAACTTGTAAGACTGTAATGTACAATCCAACTTGCAGCTAATGCATTATACAGATATATTCAGAGACTACTTGCACAGAATCTGTTTTAGTGATGATATTGGTGATACTCAAGTAAAAAGCATTATTTGTTTGTGACTTTGTGCGAGTATCCTGCCCCCGCCTCACAGATTTACTTTAATGCAGCTCATTTAGTGTCATCTAAATCAAAGTTTTCTCACCTCAGATAAAAAGATTGATTCTGTAGAAATCTGTAGAAATATTTTTCAGTTCCGTGAGTCAGCTCCAGGCGTGCAATTTTTACTTTCATCAAAACATTTGCTTTTGAAGGCCTAAAAGATGTCCCACTCCCACCGGCAACTGAACTGAACATGCACTAGAAGTAGCCTTCACCTAACTGACAAAAAATTGAATCGAATCGAATCAAAGTTCTTGTCAGTTTCGCGCTCCCTGCAAAGTTGTGTTCACGTCTTTCTCCCGTCCGATATGGCGCACCCACATGATCATGTGACGTAGATGCAAAGGGTCAAGATAAACAGAGAAATGAAACCCATACATTGAAAGTTAAAGGAGACATAAATGTGTTTTTTTTCATGTTCTAAGTATTGAACTATAGAAGATCATCATTAGTGTAAACCCCAATATTGATCTAGAACAGCTTCGTAACAGAACCTGGTCCATTGATTTCCTGTTCAAAGCTGCAGGATGGATAAGCCCCGCCTCTTCATAGTGATGTAGTAATTTATGATTGTATTTTTGAAAAGTGGCCACACGGTATCTTAGAACCCCACATGTATCACTCTCATGTATCACGGGGATGTGGGCAGGGACAGGGGGTAGGTGAAAACAGGAATTTTCTGAACAGTTGAGCCAAAGTTGCAGGTCAGTAGTTTTACTCAAACATGCAGGAATCAAACAAAATACAACTCTGAGTAAGATAATGCTGAGGAAACACTTTGTAATAAGGTTAAAAGCTCATTAAAATTGATTTAGCATAATATGTCCCCTTTAAGTCATGACTAAACATTGCACAAATAGCAATCATTGGCTGGTCAACCACATGAGCTTATCTCTATTTCATTGGGCAATATGGCTAAAAATGAATATGATTATTATTATTTTTTTATACAGAAACTACATTGTAGATTTTATCATCAGTCTTATTCACTTTGTAGTCTTATATTGCCTTTGAAGAACTAAAGCTACATCTGCTCTGTCTGCACTTGTGATTGTTTGAGTCCTCCTTTGACTCATAATGACAAACAGGAGTAGGTGGGGAAAACTAGACAACATCAGACTTCGATTGAACTTTACTCATACCAAAAGGGCAATTCAGTTTGTAGCTGCCGCTTAGAAGAGTAAAAGGCATGGGTCTGTGTTCAAGCACTGACTCACATCAAACAGTCAAAGAAACACAACAGACATATCGACATTCTAGAATTCGTACAGTTTAAAAGACAGGATTCTATGGTAGAATTTGATGACACAAGAGAGATGAAGAGCAAAAAACAAAAACAAAAACAAACTAAAAAAGTAAAATAAAAGTATAAAAAAGTATTGCTGTAAAATATTCAAAATTGTACTTTTAGTGCAGATATTGCTATTAAATAGTGAAATGCAGGGATCTTGATTAAGTCCTGATTTGACCAGTTTCCCAATGTTTCTAGACTTTTTATATGTACACTCTTCTCCAAGTCGAGACTTGAACTCAAATTCTTTAGGCAGGATGTCATCATGAACATGCTAAAAATAACACCTCAAACAAAACAGAAAGTACTTTTCACTTTTCAGCCATTTTAAAACATTTAGTGGAGTGGAAAGTACAGATACCTGCACCCAGGTGAAGTATTCACTGTAAAATGTACTTCAATCAATCCAATCAATCAATCAATCAATCAAATGACTTTATTTGACCCTGCAGGGCAATTGAGAGGGCAGGAGTGGCTTACTTAAAACACTAGAACACACCTACATTCATCAGTAAAAACACATACACTACAGTGCTGAAAGTACTTTTACTTTTGTACTAAGTTACCACTAACCACTGGTAGAATCTGATGTTGAACTGTCATATTGCAGATTTGTTAACCTGGTTTATGATTAATATCTCTAATTACTGGGCCTATCCATGTGAAACAGAAAGTAGCACAATATTCAACTTCTCTGAAGTCACAAAAGTGTTTTTTTTTATTTTTTTATTTTCATACTAGCCTCAGTCTTAGAAAGTTTTCAACTCCAAAGACATGACTTTAAGCCAAAAGATTCCTATTGCAACAGAGGCCCTTGTCCACCACCTGAGATTCTAGAACATGAACCCGACCAATGGCCCACTTCAATGACATTTTTCTAACCAATAAAACCCCTGTGTTGACTTACAGATGTGCGCTCATCGGTACAGAGAGTGGACCCCGGGGGACTACGTCCCTCACCTGCTGACTGGACAGTGCTACCTCCTGGGGGACGACCTGCGGGCAGAGGGGGAGGAGGAGAGGACCTGGAGGAGGGTGGTGTGCGACTCTCAACACCTCCTGAGCCGTCGCATGGACCATGAATGGTTTGCGTACTGCCAGCAAGGTCACGGGGCCACTTTTGCGAAGGACAACGCCTCGGTGATATTCGGAGCACCGGGCGCGTACCAGTGGAAAGGTACAAATAATTCACCCTGGAGAGACAGACTCAAAGAAAGGCGTTAGATGAGCTTTTTGGTTTATCTTTGGTGCTCGGACTATGGCAGAAGACATTACAACGGCAGATCAGATGGATTCAGGACAGGCCTGCGAGATTAATCACAATCGAATTGAAATTTGAATGGACACAATTAGCATATCACAACGGCTGCAATTTTTTAAGTACTTTAATTTCCTCATGACAACAAAATATGCTGATTTATTCTGCATAAAAACTGATCGGTCAGAACTGATCTGCAAAATGTTTTCATAACTTAGCGGTTTATAAAGTTTCAGTTACAGACTTTGAATAAAAGTATTGTTTTTGTGCTCCTGGTGAGCTCCATTGAGGAAGTAAATCCAGAAGTGTGAACAGAACTGCTCTCAACAGAAAGTACATCGCATCAAGAGATCAGCAGATCACCAAAATAACAGATTGTCGCAGGGATCAGATTACAATTCCATGTTTATCATCCAGCCCTGTACAATCTAAATTGATATAAACTATAATGTGTTTTACTTTACTCAAAAGGAATAGTACGAATGGAGCCGGTTGACGACGTGGATTTCGACAGCGATGACCCGCGTGAGACTGGAGACGTTAACCAGTTCAACCACAGACTTATTCCTCTCCACAGAAGCAGCTATTTAGGTCAGTGCCTCCCAATTCAATACTGCATTTAAAAGTTCATCCGTCTGACCGTTTCCTTACCTGAATCCTCTTTTTCCTCAGGATTTTCCATCGACACCGGACTGTCCCTGGTCCGAAAGGGCGAGCTGACCATAGTGTCCGGGGCGCCGAGAGGAGGCTACAGCGGACAGGTGACATTTCTCAAAGTGGATCCAGTGGCAAGAAGGAATCTAATCGTGGAGTTCATCTTGTCTGGACCTGGACTGGCCTCCTCTTTTGGCTACGATTTAGCTGTAGTGGACCTGAACGGTGATGGGTAAATTGACTACATTTTTATATCAGGTCAAGATCCAGTCGTTTTAAATTGTGAATGATAAGATTGTGGCCCTTTAATCGAGAGGTCCACAGCAAATCTTTTGTTAGTATTTAAGCAAGTGGCAGGGCCGGTTCTAGGCATTTGGAGGCGCTAACCAAGACTTTGTTTACGGCAAATATTATGCAAATGTAACTTTTTTTTAGCTAACAATGTTCCCTTATTAAATACTTATCTTGAGTTGCATTTAGCTTCATTCATGTTACTTTCATGTTCATGTTCCTGAGTAGAAAATCCTCTCCCCTCCAACCATCAAAAGCACACCATTCTGAATTTCCTTGATGTGTGGCGTGTTTTTGATGTGTGACTTTGAGAATCTTCTGTGCTGTCCTTAAATCATCGTCAGCTTCGTACTGAGCATTTCTTCTGTTTACTCACGATCATTACAACTGCGTGACTGCTCAGCACGGCTTGCATTACAGAGCAGTGTACATTTAAAATGCGTGTAATTGCCTCTGCAGCCAGTAGATGGAGCCACAGCCCAGTTACTCTGGCGTCTCGCAAGGCGTTAACAAAGTTTTTGTGAAAAACATTTATTTTTATTTCTAAAACATGAGATGCCAAAGTAAATGTGCTCAAGAGCATGTTTAAAGGTCAATAATAATAACAAATAAATAATGAATAAGTATAATATAATATAATTTAAACAATTAAACAATAGAATATAAGACAATGACAAGAAATCAGGAGTAGAATGGGGAGAAAAATTATTCAGGATCTGTATTGGATCAGGCCACATTCGTCAGCATTTACATTTTTTTAATTTTACAGTTAGAGAAAGGCAAATGTAAAGAGGGATTTAAGGGTCCTGTAATTAAATCCCATGTCATGTTCTGCATTCAGGTGCATTTTAGATGTAATATTTCATTTGATCTAATTAGCCATTTGAATAGACCACACATGATATTATTTTATTATTATATTATTTTTTTGCTCTATGTAAAGATAGGCCAGAGTTTTTGAGTGGAGCATATTTTTACATAGATTTCAGTTTCACATTGGAACCTGTGTTTATGTTGATGTCTTTTACTGGAGAATGTGGCCCCCTATTGGTGATGGCCCTAAACATTTACTGAGATTGTTTATGCCACAGGCCGGCCCTGGCAAATGGTTTGGAGTGGATTTCCATTTGCAGAGGATTTAAATTTGTCATTTTGGTTGTTAATGTCACTGATTCAAAATGAAATTAAGATTGAAAGCCATGTTTATTTGTTTTTACTACCAAAACAATATTATATCAAAAATCACGACCAATCAATCAATAAGGAAAGAATTTGTTAGTTAGTTGTTGTTGTTTTTTTGCAATAGTTATCACAAAAATCCTTAATGTGTCTAGTCATGTTTGTTCTAACAGAATAAATAATGCGTAGTGGCTGTTGTTCCAGGTGGGATGACTTGGCTGTAGGAGCGCCACAGTTTTTTGTCAAAGATGGTGAGGTCGGAGGAGCCGTGTATGTCTACGTGAACAATAAAGGAACCAATTGGGAGCAAACTGAGCCCATTGCGCTGCTGGGACGGCAAGACTCAATGTTCGGCCTTGCAGTGGAGAACATTGGGGACATAAATCAAGACGGATTTGGAGGTAAATACTTCCTCTCTATGCTACATTATTTTTTATACGATTTTTGTTTTTGGCTCAGAGCCTATTTTTTTTTTTGTTCATATGTTTGAGTAATCCTACGTATGTAATTTCCTTCAAAGTGAAACAATTCTTTAGATAGACACTGTAACCAGATTCTCACTTGTAAAATGACAGTCGACATAAAAGCATACCCTAATAGAGCCAGCAGAGGGCGACAAATCTCATGTATTCAGTTGCACCAAAAGAATATCTCTTATGCCCAATATTGGAAATAAATTGCAATCATGACTAGGAATGTCAAGATTATTCAGTTAATTGATAATCGGGATTATTCAGGTCACAATATTATATTAAAAAAAACTAAAAACTAATAACTGTGACTATTTTAGAGGCAAAATTACAGCATGTCAATACATAATAATAATAATTTAGTCCAAAAATGTGTCTTTATGTAGCTGTATTTATCACAATAACTTTACTTTGGCATTCAGAAAAGTTTATGACATACTATTGGAAAAGTAATGTACCACAATGAAAGACAATAAAGGATTTAACATTTGTTTTGTCATGTGTCAATAATCATCAGATAACCAGTCAATTAAAATGTGTCATCACACTGTAAACGAAACACAAAAATTTGAAATCTTGTCCAAAATATTTAAGATTTGTTTTGCTTGTTTTCTGACAGACATTGCCGTAGGAGCGCCGTATGAAAGTACTGGCCGTGTTTACATTTACTGTGGATCGCCAAGAGGCATTAACAAAAAGCACTCGCAAGTGAGACCCATCATACCAGTGTTGTTCCCAGTCCTTGACTTGTCACTCATCTGGAAACGTATTATTTTCAGGTCATTTCACCGGCGTCGAATAAAGTCTCTCTGTTTGGATATTCTTTGTCTGGAAATCTGGATGTGGACAACAACCACTTCCCCGATCTAGCTGTCGGAGCGCTCTCTGGAACTGTCTTTGTTTACAGGTGCTTAAGTCAACTATTAGTTCAGGTTCAGACAAAATATTAATACTAAATGATCAAATCAAATCAAATCAATTTATTTTTATAATGCCCAAAATCACAACAACAGTTGCCTCGATGGGCCACAGGTAAAAGCAGTTCAGATAACTGTCCCAGAATGCCCCTGTCCTTTGACCCTCCTTCGCGGCGAGGAAAAACTACAAAAAACCCCATGGGAAAAAGTAGAAACCTCGGGGAGAACCACAGTGAAGGAGAGATCCTACTCCCATGGACGGACAGGCTGCAGATGAACTAGTACTGACGCATCCACTTGGACTGTGGAGCCAGAACCACTCAAGAGGGAGGTGGCTTTAAAGAGTTCCTCCAGGAGGACGAGGAGCATTCCACCCAGTGTAGAGAGATCCTCCAGCAGGAGATGAGGAACAGTTAATCTAAGTAGATGGAGTTCGTCCAGACAGACGAGGTGTGGCTAATCCAGGGTTGAGGGAGTTCCTCCAGGCGGGTGGCGCATAGATCGTCCAGTGTAGAGATCGATCCTCCAGACAGATGGGGGTGAGGGGGTCGTCACTGGAGCAGCCGCCACAGTGCCTGAAACAGTCTCCACTCCCCGGGGGAAGTGGAGAGAAAGAGAAACATGTGAACAGCAATGAACAGACTACAGTTGAAGTAATATTAAATATTGTTGATAGGTAAAGTAGGAAGAACCAGAGGATAGTGTTCAAGCTGCCATACTTCCCCCAGCAGAATTGCTCCAAGGGCAGCATAGCTAAAACTGTAGGTTTTTATTTCTGTTCCTAACTGGCCTGACCATAAGCTATTTCAAAGAGGAACGTTTTGAGCCTGGTCTTAAATGTAGAGACTGTGTCGGCCTCTTTTACATGAACAGGGAGCTGGTTCCATAACACAGGAGCTTGGTAGCTAAATGCTCGACCTCCTACTGTGCTTTTAGAGACTCTGGGGACTAACAATAGTCCAGCATTTTGAGAACGAAGAGCTCTGTTTGGATGGTACGCTACTATTGCATCTTTGAGGTAGGATGGGGCCATATTGTTTATAGCTTTATAAGTCAGGAGGAGGATTTTAAATTTGATTCTAAACTCAACAGGAAGCCAGTGAAGAGACTCTAACACTGGTGAAATATGATCTCTTTTTCTAGTACCTGTTAATAATCTTGCTGCTGCATTTTGAACCAGTTGAAAGCTTCTTATAGAGCTTTTAGGACACGCTATAAGCAGGGCGTTACAATAGTCTAATCTGGATGTGACAAATGATGATGAACATGCAATCCTCATATCTAGCCTGAAAACATAATGTATTTTCTTTATTTTTAGAGCAAAGCCAGTGGTCAGTGTCTCTGTCTCTCTCAAAGTAACTCCGAATGCAATTGACATAACGAAGGAGCGATGTCAAACACAGACTTGGTAAGACAATGAAAAACAAATGAAAGATTCCCCTTTGAAATGTCGAATACAAGCTGTGTTGTTCGTCATTTAATATACACTGTGTTACTGCTCCAAGCGTTTTTGCAGCTAAAGCTTGCTTCCTGTACACAGCAAACCCTGGGACTCTAAACCCCAAACTGCGTGAGTACGGCTTCAAACATGTCGTTAACGCAAGCAAAAGGAACTAAAGTGCTTTACGTTTACGTGACAGTGTTGAACTATACCTTTGAGGCGGACTCTGAGAGAAGGAAGGCTCGGCTCTCTCCTCGAGTGGACTTCTTGGGCCCAAACAGAGGACAGCTGGAACTGCCTGCACAGAATATTGAAACATGTACAGACACGAGGCTCAGACTCGTGGTAAGGTTTTCTGTGAGCGACACTGGTTTTACGCTCGCTTAGCTCTGTCTGCATTAGTAGCTGCAGTTATTTAAAGTGCCCAAGGTTGGACTTCTAAATTAACTAAAATGTAGAGATAAATATATTTCAAATTTTGTTAAAAAATCTTTACAAATTGTATCTAAGTTTAGCCATTTTTTTTAGGTTTTTAATTTCACTTCCTGGTTGTAAATGATGACATTGCATTAGGAAATTACCATAGCAACCATCCTGTAAACTTGGCCAAAACTCATCCAATGCCAGATTTTTTTTTTCTTTGACAGTTAAAAATATATTTGAACGTCTTATTCTGTTGAATTAATGTTTAAAGGGTCAAAAAAGTGTGTAAATTATGCATAACCTTTGTCTCCCCAGTGTGATGTTATCTGTCATTTTCAACAGCTCTTTAAATGTTTCTCCACAAACAGCTACTAATTGGTGTAAAACTATAATTCATATTTACACCAGGTATCAATACACCAAATAAAGTAAAAAATTAGAAAACCGTAAAAACCTGTCACACGCACTTGAACAACCAAGAATCTTGATCTTCAACAGCGGGACATCACGGACAAACTGCGCAAGATTCCCATTTCTGTCTCTGTGTCCCTGGTGAGCTCTTCCCCCAGCACAGGCCTGTCCCCGGTGTTAAACCTCTACCAGCAGAAGAGAGCCGTCTCCGAGGTATAGGCCAGTTTTGTTGTTCGCTAAAAAAACAATATAACCGTTCGAAATCTTTACGTGTTTGAATTTGCCGACAGATCACGTTGATAAATACAGGCTGCGGCCCAGACAATGTGTGCCAAAGCCGACTGGAAGTTGAATACAAGTTCTGTTCCATCCAGAAGCAGAGCAGTGAGCAGGTGTTCACGTCGCTGCACAGGTACAGCGAAACATGCAGCGGTGGAAAGTAACTAAGGACGGAAGTAAAAGGAATGTACTTAAGTAAATGATTTAAGTATCTTTAATTTACTTAAATACACAGCACAGTGGATACTTTAACTTCACTACATCAGAACATGTTTCTGTACTTTCTACTCCGCTACATTTTTGAACTGGACTGAAAAGTAAAGTATATTTTCTTAAGGTTTTAGATCTGCTGAAAAGGCTGAGTATGTAATGTATATTTTTTGTGGAATTTTTTTTTTTTTTTTACATTTATGGTGACATCTTGCCTGTTTTTTTTTTTTCTAGTTCCCTGTGAGCAAACAAAAAGCCTCTAAAGAGAAAAATAACCTGGAAAATTGCCTATAATGACCACAACTCACCAGAATAAATCAACCAAGATTACAATTTGATGAGTTAAACTAAAAATAATTACTTTTAGTTTTTACTCTTCACTCTTCATTTTTTAAAGGAGTACTTTAAGACTTTCACTGAGTAGATTTTAAAATGTGATACTTTTACTTTTTCTTGAATATTTGTTTTGCTGTTGTATCTATAATTTTACTCGAGTAACAAAATGGAGTGCTTCATCCACCCCTGAAAACATGTCCAATAATTGTCACACTATTGTCATTCTAATGAGTTCATTTGTGTGTGCGTAGAGACGGCCTCGCTGTCATCACTCCCTCTGATGGAGACATTGCGTTGGAAATAACAGCGACAAACAGGAATGGAGACGACGCACACCAGAGCGGCCTGACGATTACGCTGCCGGATACTCTCCATTACTCCACTGTCGTCGACCACACGCAGTCAGTGAGTAACAATGGGAGCACTGATGGGCAAAATCAGAATCAGTTTATTGCTATTGTCAGTGATCAAAATTCACAAACTTGCTTTGGCGTAAGGTGCAACAGAAAACAATGAATAAAATAGGAGCAAGATTTATATAAAAAGGCATGCATAAAATAAAGAATTAAATAAGATAAAATAGACTTGGACTATATACTTTAAAAGTGTCTTTCCTCGAAACCAGATTTAATTCACTCACTTACTTACTTGTTAACCCGTAGACTACACTAAAATCAAACAAGAGGCAATAAGTTCAGTGTCAAACCGTATGATCAGCCAAAGATTGAATTTGCCTGCAATTAATGGTAGATAAGGTCAGTTTTATTCAATTAAAACAGCGTAATCACAAACTGCTATTGCTTGTGCAGGTCATGTTGAAGAACTCAAAAGAGATTGAAAAGGATGCATTTTGCGGCGTTAAGTCCGAGGATACACATTTAGCATTAGCACACAAAATCTACTTTGTAAAATATTTGAAATGAATTGTTGTCTTGTGATATTGCATGCATCTCACTTGAAGTTAAGCAAGTGTTGCTTACAGTGCCATCTGCTGGTTAGGTTTATGTACTGCATTAGATGGCCACATTTTTCGGATGGTTTCATTCTCAGGGTCAGAAACGTGCCCATTTTTCCAACACTTTTGATATACAAAAAAATTATATAATACTAAAGGCTTTGACAACATCAGCAGAAGCAACTACACCAGGTCTAAACCAGATCTAAACCAGATATAAACCAGATCTAAACCAGGTCTAAACCATGTCTAAACCAGGACTAAACCAGGGCTAAACCAGGACTAAACCAGGGCTAAACCAGGACTAAACCAGAACAAAACCAGGTCTAAACCAGGACTAAACCCGAACAAAACCAGGTCTAAACCAGGACTAAACCAGGTTTAAACCAGGACTAAAACCAGAACTAAACCAGGACTAAACAAGGACAAAAGCAGGTCTGAACCAGGACTAAACCAGGTCTAAACCATGTCTAAACCAGGACTAAACCAGGACTAAACCAGGTCTAAACCAGGTCTAAACCAGGACTAAACCAGGTCTAAACCAGGAATAAACCATGTCTAAACCAGGAATAAACCATGTCTAAACCAGGACTAAACCAGGGCTAAACCAGGACTAAACCAGGGCTAAACCAGGACTAAACCAGAACAAAACCAGGTCTAAACCAGGACTAAACCAGGTTTAAACCAGGACTAAAACCAGACCTAAACCAGGACTAAACAAGGACAAAACCAGGTCTGAACCAGGACTAAACCAGGTCTAAACCATGTCTAAACCAGGACTAAACCAGGAATAAACCATGTCTAAACCAGGAATAAACCATGTCTAAACCAGGACTAAACCATGTCTAAACCATGTCTAAACCAGGACTATACCAGGTCTAAACCAGGTCTAAACCAGGACTATACCAGGTCTAAACCAGGTCTAAACCAGGACTATACCAGGTCTAAACCAGGACTATACCATTAACAACAGATAATATATTTTCTATATTTTTGGATGATGGGTTGAGGGCCTGATTTGGCCCCTGTTATACGCTGTATTGTTCATGCAGTTTAGTAGACTCACATTCAGTTACTTTTGTTTTATTTTTTAAACCATGCAGAAAACTCCAGTGAGCTGCACAGCGAACGACAAAGGAACTCTGATCAACTGTGATCTGGGAAACCCACTGCAGAGAGATGGTGAGGTGAGGACCACTGTACTGGAGCTCAGTGCTTTACTTTTACAGCTGCTAGGCTTTTATATCAATCCCATAATGCATTATCATAACGACAGATCCTTGTTTGCTGCAGGTTACCTTTTATGTCATACTTGCAACATCTGGCATCTCATTGAGCACAAAACATGTCAACGTCACTCTTCTACTCAAAACGTAAGCAGTTAAAAGCAGATCAGCTGCACCGTGGTTACTGTTTTTGAAAATGTGCAACAATGTTTGTGATGTAGGACAAGTGAGCAGCTCATACAGCCAGTGGAGGCTCTTGCCAGAGTTGTGTTTGAACTGAAACTGCAGGTACATGGGTAGGTAATTCATCTTTTACAAACGTAGGTGGTTCTTAACTTCATTGAATACATTGCTGTTATGGTTTTCCTGACTCTAGACTTGCAAGGCCTTCCCAAGTGTCAATGGGTGAAAGCTGGAAAGGCGAAAGTGCCATCAATTCAGTCCAGGAAATTGGGACACCCGTTCAGTATGAATTTCGAGTGAGCTCTTTTCATTTAGAACTGCTCTGTAGCACTAAGAACGAAATGATAACACTTTGCTTTTTTCTACAGATTACAAATTTGGGCAGACCACTCAAATCCTTTGCAAATATTTCACTGAACATCCTTTGGCCCAGAGAGAATGCAGCGGGGAAATGGTTGCTATATTTGAATCATATGAGCAGTAAAGGTGTACAGCCCCTTCTCTGTTCACCTGGAGCTGAAATCAATCCACTCAAACACACCAAGGTAAACGAAATGAATGAAGCATGATTTTGAGATGAACTTGCAATCATTTTGATAAGATATGCAATTTAAGATTTCAAAGGGGGGTTCAGTTCACAGTGCACATTCTAAACACATCCTGGGCTGTCAATATTTGAGAGAGGATTCAGATATGAACTACAAAACTCCTCAAGAAACTACAGATAGATAGATATTTTACATACTACAGAGAGTATTATAGCCTTTGCAGTTTGATAATTGCTTGTTTTGGATTAATTGTGCAGCCCTAGCCTTATCTGTGTGAGTGTTTACTTAATTTAGAGTACATTTTACACATTTTGGCTCTTCTTTGTGACACTGTTTTTAGTTAGAACTACTGTGACAAATAGTGTAGTCCTATTTAAGATCTGGTTTAGCTATAATTTAGACCTGGAATAGTCCTGTTACAGACCTGGTTTAGATCTGATGGAACTTGGAAAGCTAAAACTTTTTTTCCGTGGTACTTTTTTTCCGGCCACTGTCTAAAACTCTCTTTTCTCTCTCTTTTTATTCTGAAGGGCTGGTCCGACATACAAAGGAGGAGACGTGAAGTCGAAGGTGAGCTTGAACCACTCTCCACAGACGATATCATATTTCTGCCCCTAAAGAGAACACACAAAACACTGGTAAGTATTTGGACCAGAATGACAGTGTACAATCTCAGGATGCAGCCTGATGTCCGGGTTTGTTTTCAGACGTGTTCAGATGGCCTGAGGTGCGTCGAGGTTCGCTGCCCCCTGCAGGGTCTGGACAGCAACGCTCTCATCGTGCTGCACTCATATTTATGGAATACTACATTTACAGAGGTGCTACAGCATTTCGGTAATAAGTTTAATTAGCTGTAAACAAATATTTTAAAACGTTTCTGTTTCAGGATTATAGCTCATTGAATTACCTTGAAATTGTAGTGGATGCAACTCTCAGTTTATCACACTCCCCAGAGAATATTGGACTGATATCTGATGAGACAGTAGCCAAGGTAAAAAAAAAAAAATGAATACATTTGTAAAACATATGTAAAATTGTAACATAACTTTTTGTTTGTGGTATCCATAGGTCAAACTAATAGTGTTCCTTGAGAAGAAAGTTGAATACTTGACCAAAGTGGCTTGGTGGATCATCATTTTGACGGTCATTGCCTTGTTACTGTTATTGGCATTTGCAATTTTTATAATGTGGAAGGTAACACAGAATTTGGACTGACTTTAATTTGATTTCTTTCTATGTCTTACAATGTTTTGTTCCCAGTATGGACCTGCCGGCTGCTTCTCTCCAAACAAGAAATTAAATAATGAAGAACAAAGTCAAGAGATGGAAAACCTCAAACTCTGATGCACCTTTATCATTTGAATTTGTGTTACTTTTCTAGTCGAGGAATTTACTTTGTCAAGAATGTTTAAAACTATGGCATTTTACTCCACCAGAAAAGTTACATTGTGCACCTTAAAGTTACCCAAGTTAATAAATCGTTTTTTCAAAATACTAAAAGGGTTGGTTGTCTCAAAACATTTAATAAGGATCACATTCATACCAAAACTATTACAACATACAAAGTGCTGTGCTTTACATCCAGTGTGCCAAAATCCAATTCATTTGTTTAAGGGACCATTAACAAAATGCTGTTTTAAAACAAAATGTATGCACCAAACATGCATAAGAGTTTATTACTCCAAAGGATGTTGCCATGTATACGTTTACATTTTAAGCCTTGCATGAAAAACATTCAAATGAAGGACTGTGTAACAAGAAAATAAAAGTGTAGGCAGACAGGAAATGTATTAATATTTCCACAATTTTCCATCATTCATCAAAGATGTTCCTACATATCAACTTTATGTATCTTTTTTCATTTGAATAGCTAACTATCATGATGCATTTTTGCATTGAGGCAACCTTTGAAATGATTTAAGCACAGTTTTGTCTTCTTTGAAACATTCAAAACATCTCACCCTGAAATTCAACTCTCTCTGGCTTTAAAAATATTTTAAAAAGCACTTTTGTAAAAACACACTTCCCACAACAAAGCAGACAGTAGAAAACAATCATACAAAAAGTACACACTACTGAAAATGTAGTCAGTATTGTGCAATGCAACAATTTAGATTTTACATAAAAAAACAAGGATTTATAAAAGAGCAACATCAAGACATTTCATTACAAAACAACACAAAATAAATACATTTTAAACACTCAAAGAGCTTTGGGTATAGCCCGAAATGTCCATTAGGGTTGGCATTTTACTGATGATTACAACCAAATAAAGAGTTCATAGAGTAGTGCCAAAATACAGTGTGATGAACTGTCAATCAGTGACAAAACAGACTAAAACTGTCCTTCCTACATCCTTTAAAATTTTGACTCTGTTCAAAGTTGCTCTGATTAGTTGTACAAATTGTGCTCATTTTTCTGAAACAAAGACACCTTATAAAAAAGGCATATGTGTTTTTTTTCTAAATATTGCTGGAACAACAATTTGTTTTTTGCTGGTGTAACCAAATGTAATGAATTAATTCTGTTGTGCTTAACACTGCAGCATAGTATACGATCTCTGGAATGTAATGACCAACTATCTCCACATGAGGGCAATATTGGCCATAAAAGGCAGCCACAACAAAGGAAGCCCAGAGAGGGTGGGCAGACAGGAGGCTGATTTGGCTCGGCCATGGTGACCATTTTTGTTCCACTTGGAGCCGTTTCTCTCCCGGTTACGAGAGGGCTTCCCGGGGTTGGAGTTATGTGGAGGTTTGTTGAAAGATGGCGAGTGTGGCCCATAGCCCGGCCAGTCATCATTGTACCTTTCAATGTGATCTCCTCCTCCAGAGCCACTGCCCTCCTCACCTAATAAAGGAAAGACCATGTCAATGCATCAAAACATAAATAGTGAAATTATTAAAACAAAGGGCGATGAAACGAGGAAAGTTAAAAGGAGCATTACCCTCACTGTCCACAAAGTCCATGTCCTGTCCGCTCAGAGCATGTTTGAGTTTGTTCGAGGCCATGCGCAGCTCCATAATCAGCTGTCTGGTCCGAACATCTGGCCGGCTCGTGTCCACTTCCACCTCAGGGTTATTCATCTGATTGATTAGGCCATCCCCAGTGACATCTGGCAAGTACCTATCAGTAGAGTGACCCAAACAATGACAACAATATTAATAGTTCACCCCTGGAGGTTTTGCACTGGAAGAGGTTGTCATTGTCCCAATGACTACAAAAATCTCAAAAAGCAGATGCTATAATTAATGCGAGCTTGTCAATGTTCTTGAAGGAGACACATTATGCAAAATGTACTTTTTAACCAACAATATTTCCTCATTAGTTTTCTCAAAGTTGTTCGAGTCGTTTTAAACTGTACTGCAAATGAGGCTTGAGTGCTCCGAAAATTTACCAGAAAATCTACCCTCTATCCCCGCCCACATCTCTGTACTGAGAGTCTCATAGCAGATTGTCATGTTTTTATTTTAGAAAAGTAGCTGCTTGTTGGAGTGAAATATCACTATGAAGAGGGGAGGTTTATAAAGTTTTGAACAGGAAGTCAATAGACTTGTTTATAGTATTAAGCCGTAGTAGATCAATATTATGGTTTACAATGGACAAAATGTAAAATTATTACTCAAGTTATAGTTCAATACTAAGTACCTGAAAAAGCGTAATGTCTCCTTTAAGATCGGACCAAAAACAAAAAAAAAAAAGTATGTCAATGATCTGCTTTTGAACACTAGTCCCAAAATGATCTTATTGTCATTTGTCCTGTTGGTCCATGGCTTTTTTATGTCCACAAGAAAATGTGTCGTTTTGAACAAGGTTAGAATTTCATTGATTATTATAAAATGCATCAACACTGTTTCAATTCAGTGTGTTTTCCAAAGCAGCTATACTTAAACCATCCTTTTTAAGCCACAGACTTGGCCAGCAGCAGAGGAGATTTCATGCGATATTGAAGCGGACCCACACAGAACGCAGGTGGGTAAACAAGACAGCAGATGTAATAACCTTCGCCCTTTTCTATTGCAATCCCGCCACCTCTTCACCATTGCTCACTCCTCCTCCTTTCTCAACCTCTCCACATTCCCCTCCCTCCCTCGCTTGATCGCTCGCTCCCTTAGATCTCCCTCACCTCCCCCGCGTCTGCCCGTTCCAGCAGCGGTCCTCATTAGTGACGTCGGCAGCCCTCTTCTCTTCGCTGCAGATGGTGTGTGGGAGGGACACCCAGAAGCCCTGCATGGGCCGGAGTCTCTCCTTCAGCTCGGTGACCTGCGCAGAGGCGTGAAGAAACTAGGTATGACTCAAGACGGGTTTAAAAGAGTCCTTGTGTGGTAGAGCTGAATAAAACATATGGATGAAGGCAGTGGCCAAGCGGGTCGACGTTTTTTTTCACTCACGCGCGCACTGAAATCCAAGTAAAGATTATTTTGGTTCAGCTGCCCACCTCTGGCCCTGCTTTTTCTTTGCTTTTTGCTTCATTTCAACCTCGGTGGAATTTGACCACTCTAAAGCCGCTGAAAAGCTTTAATTCCAGTGGCTCACCGAGTTCACAGCTGCTTTGTGCTTCATCCGTTTTTCATTGCCACTGCCGCCATTCCATGTTTTATTCTTCAAGGACAGCATTTTCAATATATTAATTACCAGAAAACATTTTCAAATATAAAAAAGGTATGTGGGTTATTAAAAGGATGGTTGTCTTTAATGTTTACGCAAGAGGACTGCTATTGTACTCTTACTAATTAATGTAACTAGTCATTTGCTCATCCCCAAGCGGTCAGAATGTTCTTTCTCACCAGTCGGTCCAAATTGGTTCCTGCAGCAGTTGTGGGCTTTTCTTCAGGAGTGTAGGTCCTGAAGGGTCTCCGGTTGCCTTCCGAGTCTTTTGGTGATCGCTTGGAACGGGCCGGACGAGGGTGCCCACAACCCTGAAACACCTGAATACAAAATGAAATGAACGATGAATGGACGACACCGGCGGCACAGGGCCCAGCTTCAAAGCGTCAAAAAGCAGGTTTTAGTCCAAACTCAGCTCGTGTTTCTTTTTTAACCAGTAATGTCCCGCTGAGCTTTGGAATCTCATTTTCAGTAGGGTCCTGGCGCCAGACGAGACCCCATTGTACGTTCTGTAGGGGGAACCAGGAGGAAACAATGCCACTGTGCTTTCCAATTAAACGTGAGGTGAGCTACAACCTACTGTTAGAAATCAGGGCCCAGAGCTTCGGACTTAAGAATATCCAAAGTCTTTTATTCTGGTCATACGCCGTCAGTCACGGTCCATCTTAACAGATTAGTCGAGACAAGTGTTTAAAATGATAAATGGTTCAGTGAAATCCCCTTACCTTACTCGAGATGCTCACACTGTTCTCTTGCATGTGCATGATGGCTTCAGAAACTTTTATAGAGATCGAGTCTGCCGCAAGCTCAATGTTAAATGGTCCCTCCAACTTCTCAGAAACCTGGTATAAAGCGTCTGCATGTAGACAGAAACAGAAAATATACATTACCAGATTTACAGTGGAGTTACAGATGTGTGGAAGGCTTTAATTAATGGAGGTAGTAAAACGGAGAAACCTTTTAGGTCCGTGCATGGGTGGAGTAAAGTTAACAGCAAGCAGTGAACATGAAAAGAAAAATGGAAGGAACATGGAGCTGATGAAAATACGAGGTGACTTGGAAAGAGAGATCAATTGTGGTGGAGCAGAGAGGCATGAATGATTAATGTACGGGCAATTCATTAGAAGAAAGAAGAAGTGTAAGCGAGAGCCAGATCTTTTTATGGCCTTCATCCTCTACCTGTGTATCTACTGCTTAATCATTGTCCCATTGTTGTGTAATATGTAAGCAACCGACATGGTGCGTGTGTAATAAGAGAAGACGACAGGATATTAAAAAGTAAGAACATTATCCCACCAATAAAGTTGTTCCACTCTGTGCCCAGGTCAGCCTGATTGGCCAAGCAGCCCTTCATTACGTTCAGGCAGAGCGCGTGGCAGGGCCGCAGTGTGGTCATCCCGCGACACAGGGGGCAGTACCACTGGCGCATCAGGCCACGCACGCACTCTGGATCTGCTGTCAACTACAAAACAATAGGAAAATGTTCTAAGTAAAACAGGGCACAGGTTATCGGACGGTTATTTCTGCGGAGACCACTCACTTTTGTCGCTTTGTTGACGATATCGCGACCTGTTGCTAAGCCTTGCGAAAGTGCTCTGGCTGCAATAAAAGCTCTTGAAACCTGAACGGCAACATACACACATTTAATTAGTTCATGTTAGCAAGTATCGACATAATAGTGGAAGATAGAACGGCTTGAGAATACACACTTGGATGCGCAGCTTGCGGGGCACATCTCCAAAAGCCTGCAGTTGTTCAGCGTGTTTGCTCACACACTCCAAGTAATCCTCAGTGAAGTGATACTGAGGATTGACCAGAGAGAAGACCCTCTCCACCAGCCGAGACCAGAAATCAGACAGGACCTCAGAGAGACTCACACTGCCCCCTGTGGACAACAATGGTCATCGTTTGAAACTGTAGGTTGCTGTTACATATACCACAAAAATATCCCCAGTAATGTGTTAGATTAGGATACAGTATTAGGGAATATAAGGAATTTGCTGAAGCGTGTTACTTCATCTTCCTTCCACTTTGTTAAATTAGTCAACAGCCAGACGTGAATAAGCAGTGCATCTGTGGTCTGGTACGCATCCTCCAGGCTGTCAAAGCAACACTCACTTCATGAGGATTATGCCAAAACAAAGCACCAAGACAACAAAATAATTTGTTTTGACACCAGCAGTGTCTCTTCACAGTGAATTATTTAATGAACTCTTATGTTAATAACTCTGGAGCCCTCCTTATAACATAATCATCTTGATGGAGGCGGGCACTATATTGAAATTTAGAGAATATTGTCAATGTTGTTTTTAAGATATGCCAAATTTCAAAATACAAAATGTTGTGGAACATGGTTTATCAGTGTTTCCCAAAGATTTTGTTCAAACTACAAAGGGAGAACAAACTCTTATATCAACATTTTCTCTCATACAATTTGTGGACTAAAAGTCACTTAACACAGATATTAAGCTGTTTTTTTTGTGCAACACAGTTACTTTTTTATATTTAGGGCAGCACAATGAGCAACAAAGTACAATTTTGTGATGCCAATGTATAATCCAGGTTGTTTAAAACTATGGGGTGCCCCAAACTCCTCTATTAGTGGGAAACACTGGGTTTACAGTGAAAAATGCTACAAAAGAGCTGATTACAACATAACATTTTTTCATTTCTGTTTTTAAACTGGCAATGAAAGGTATAAAGTGATATCTCTGCATTTTTGTTATTAATTTTACAGACTATAGATATTGAGTATCGCCCACCCCTACATTTTGTTATGTTGACTTCATATTCTATAATTTGATGTTGTCATAATTTCAGATGGAGATCTGGGGGTTGTATAAGTCTATGGAAGTTTTACGATTTTTGGAGATAGAAAGTAGATCCACACAGCAGTTTGGCGCTTCCAATTTTTATTTTCAAAAATAACACCACATGGGATGTTTCAGGTCAGAGCCTGTCTTCAGGCAGGCTGTGAACGAACACGTCACATGTGGTGTTCCAAACAACTGCTGCGCTGATCTGCTTTCACCAAATTTGACCCTTTAGACCCAGCATGCAGGCTCCGTCTTGGATGTTGCATGAGCCTCGTCCACAGATTTACGATTTTTGAAAGAAATATCAAAACTTATGATCCACAAATGTTGAAATGTATCATTATTAATTATGGATTGGCTCCACAAACCAATGGCTTAAAGTCCTTTCAACTGACAACAATCACATCTTTGCGGTTGAATAAATGGCACCACTTTCTCAAATTAATTTCCAAAAGGGTGCGGATAAAATGCACACGATTTTCCACCTACATCTTTAACACCAGTAAAAATCCTGACGGTGACTCAACCAACCTGAATAATATCTGCGCAGCTCCACAAACAGCTCCTGGAAAACGTGAGAGTTTTGGGTGAAGAGCTTCCCGTACGTCTTCGTAAACATCTGGTTCATTGACTTTTCCGACAGATCTATAAGCTCTCGGAAAAACTCTGAAAAAACATACAGGACACATTAAGTCAAAATCCATCAACACCTCCAGATTTTCAGAGAGAACAGACTCTCTGTAGGTGCCCAGTATCTTTTCCTTCTAAAATTAACAGCTTACATGGTGTTACATCGCACCGTATCCTTTTCACTGATAAATAACAAAATGTTCTGCGTATTAAATTATGTTTAGTACGCGTATACGCTCTTCCCACGCCTTGAGTCTGTTTAAGTGATTCATCATGCTCATATAAAAAGGATAAGGGAAATTATGTTACAGCAGTTACAAGGGAAAATACATTTAGGCAGAGCTCAATTATGTAAAAAAAAAAAAGACTAAATCGATGATTTACATGCAGTCAAACGTTCATGTTTTATGATTTATGTTTTATTAAAGCTACTTTGGGTTAGACAGGTGGGCCAGAACAAGCCACCACATCCTTCAAATCTAAATTTAGTTTTGGTTTGTTCTCAGTTTATGGTAATTATTTAGAGCAATAATTGTAATCACGCTTAGAAAAACTACAATATAAATGAATTGCACATTATATAGTGATAATAATGCCAATTGCAAGTTTGTAAAATGATTTCTGCTAATCATTATCGGCAACAGTTTGAGAACTTTATCATTATTCAAAAGGGCGGATATTTTGATTGTTATCGGCCATGCACCGGAGTTTTCATCACTCCGAAACCCATGAATAGGGCTGGGCAATTAATAAAATTTGAATTTATTTGAGATTTAATCATTCGCAAATACCAATTATTGGCTTGGAGTTTTTAAATCAACATGGTCTAACAGCCAGTGAGTAAAAGCATTTTGTTTGAAGCAGAGTTCAGACTTTGGCAGCATGAAAATATGTAATTATCTGTGTAAATGGCACCTGATGAACCTTTTTGTTATGAGTCCAGTTTATTAGTTTTTCTTAAGAAACCAAACCAGAAAATCAAATTGAAAATCGACATGAAAAAAAGAGTGACATAATTGTGTCATAATTACCCAGCCCTAATTCTATGGGTCATAATAAAATGTTTAAAGCTGGGGTAATTAGTTTTCATACAGCAAAGCTGAAAGCAGGTATTAAATTCTATGTCCCTAGCTCTTTGGCACATTGATAATATTCACATGCACTCATTTTAAACCCCATGCATGGCTTCAGACTAGCTTTATTCAGGGCAAAGTGAAACTTGGGGGGGGTCCACCCAAGCACACCCAATAATCTTTTGGCCGTTAGGTCTGGGTTAAAATAGTTTATTATTGATTGCAGACAATAATTAGTGGTCTAATTTTGTCACAGAGTGCTGCTTTTACAAGATACTCTTTGGTGGAAAACAAAAACTACTAATGTACCACTATTGTACTAATTTATCACAAAGAAAACAATAACAACAACCAACATCAAAATATCAAAATCAGTCTTGTTACCATCAAACCTGCGATGTCTCTGTGTAAAGGTGGTCAACAGGAACTGGCTGCTGTCTTCTACTGCTTTGAGGAAGTCCCTCTCACTTTGAAGGGAGAGTGTCTCCTCCATGTGACTGGAGCAGCAGGTGTAGTCCTGAAGGCAGAGCCGCAAGTGCTCACCTGGGACAAGGAAAAAGTACAGATTAAATGTGATTCATCTTCAAAAAGCACTTTGAAACAGAACCACACAGAATGAATAAAGCCTCCTTTTTATAGTACGGGCAGACATTAGATTAAGCAGCTGGTTTCTGTAGGTTAGTCAGTTTGAAAACCCATGAAAACCCATTATTCTGTTCAGCTTTAGTGAAATAAAAGATAAGGATGTAATACAAAATTGCAAAACCCCTCCATGAATAATTCAACCTCAATCTGTCTTTCTTTGTCAGCTCATTTAAAGGCTTTAATATGTCAAAGGTAATTAAATGCAAACGAAAACAGAGGTGTGTGCGAGTGTGGGTTGATTTTTGCACTGATTGCGTTTTAGTTCAAACTGTCTTGTCTTCCAGCCTGTCTCTTCACGCTGGTTGAGGTTTTGTGGGGCTCTTTTGTTCTGTCCATGTCTCACTGTTAGTTTGCTCTCATCACACCATTTCCATTTCTAAACTGCCTCCCTGCATCCTTCCCTCTCCAGGCCATCTGCTCCCCCTGGCCCACGGGACGACGGTGAGCCCGGTCCAAGCAGTAATAGCCCTGCAGCAGACACACACACACCACACACTAAATAAATCAATAGCCCTCTTGTCTCGGTGTGGGATAAAACTGCTGCTGCGCCAATCAATTTGAGAATAGCTATGTTTATTAAACCTATGTGAGCACACCATACAAAAGCATGGTGTGAAATAAAATTATAAAATATTTGGCTAACAACTAACAGTTCTACCTTATTCCTGTATTGTGCTCCCTTCTCTCTCACCACACACACAACAATACACACTATCTACACGCTATTATGGCTTGTAAATCGTGAGATTAGTTTATCATCAGTGTCCAGTAGCTGATGGAGAGATTTAGTGGTGGGACATTAGGGAAAGACTAATTAGGGGCGAGGTTCTTTGTTGCACCGGTATTGGCAATTTGCTCATCCCCCTGATCATCCAATTTGAGCCACAGCATGAAAAGAGGGGCGGGATAACAGCACCCAGCATTGCCATTCATTCATTCCTTTTGAAAATCCTAAAGTTACCATTTATGGGAAAATTATCTGAGGGTGAAATATAACAGGCAAGTTTGTGTTTTGTAGAATTACAGACAAGCCCATTTTCTGCTAAACATTAAACATTGTGCTAAAAACAGAAAAGATTACTGAACACAATGTGTTCTTACCAGAGATCTGTGAGACGGGAGCACTGTTGGTGCTGTAGCCCTTCTCCGCGTACACCTGGCGTGTGTCAGCGCAGCTCCGCAGAGCAGACACCCGGTGCCCTGTCCCCAGCAGGACAGGTCCCGTCCACAGGAGCACTGCGAGCGGACAGTGTGTAAAAGCCCAGAGGAGATGCATCTTACCCGGGACGCCCGCGCTGAGGAAACACAACCTGTGCCTTTCAACGGGCAAGCAAAAGCCGAAGATCACAAGTATTCAGTCAGGCATCACACATATGTTTCCACACGGCAATATCCAATGGATTTGTCCTTCAGAGGAGCTGCGCTAAAGCACTGTGTGTGGCACAGTGAGACACTCCCATGGACACTCCCCTACCCCAAACCCACCAGCAGCAGCATCAACCTGAGCGTCTCTGACTGGAGAATAAAGCGTACACAGAGTACAGATTTAAAACCGGATATGGTGGCTTCAAAATACACCACTTGCTACGATATTTCTTCCAAAGTATTTTTCAAACCAGTTTTAACACAAAATAGCTCACCGTTTGTTGGAATAAGCTAATCAAAATACCACACACACACATTTATTATGTCAAAATTAATCCAATGCCAATGAGAATGTAATTTTATTTTCAAAGCGGAAGTTGTTCGTGCTTTGATTAGCTTGACAAACTCAAAACCAAAAGATATTGAAGAGTCTGAACGATTAAACTATTCTGCCGGTTAGCAAAACCACAATTATTGTAACGTACAAGTGTGTAGGCATGGATGTATTAATACGTGTAGGAGAATACTGTGATTGGACAGTGCGTTGTTGCCAAACATTTTAAAACGAATAATATCCCATGTTCTTTTAGGCCACAGACACTCAACCAATCAATTTGAAGAATATTGGAGTTTTCTTTTGCGCGCGTTTTGGTCACCGTGAAAAACATCACGGAGCTCCAGAAGTACAAATAAAACTATCTGATGAGACATCAAATAACAGGTATTACATTAAAAACCTTCAATTTATTTTACTGTTCAACAAATTAGCTCTTTCTTGTGGTAATTACCAACATTATACAGCGCAGAAGGTGGATCATTTAACATGTCATATTAGCTACAATGACAGGGTACAATTACGCTAGCATCAACGTTAGCTAAAACGATGTTTTAGTATTTCCCATAGATTTGGTTGAGACTATGGTGGGAGAAATCGTTGTAATTTTGGGTTGCTTGGTTACAGCAAAAATATCATTACTATTATTTAGCTCATAATTTTTGTTTTGCCCAAAATCACAACACAGTTGCTTTGCTGGGCCACAGGTAGAAACTAAAGCAATTTAAATATAAACCATGTTCAGCAGAATTTAGCAAATGGATAACCATTGTCCCAGAGTGCCATCTGCCCTTCCTTCTCGGCAAGAAAAACTACAAAATAACCTGTGGGAAGAAGTTGAAACCTCTCCTTCTGGTGAAGGAGAGATCCTCCTCCCATGGATAGACAGGCTGCAGATGATCCAGGACTGACGCACTTCCATTTGGATCATAGAGCCAGAACCACTCAGGAGGAAGGAAGGTGGCTCCTCTAGTGAGAGTAGAGTAGTAGTAGTAGAGAGTTCTTCCAGCCAGATGAGGAACAGTTCATCCAAAATCACGATTATTTCAAACAGTGACTTCTATATTATCAAAATCTGCCTCTTGTATAGACTAAATAATAGTAAATAAAAGTGCCTTTGCTTAAAATTTTGAATGGCCAAAATACATACATTTAATTGCACAGCCCTATTTTAATTTGATTTATTTTTTATCTCTAACCCTTTGTTTGTGGAGTAGGCTAATGTCACTTATTGTCTTCTTTGATATCTATGCAGTTCTTTTGGATCAGAATAGTCACTTTTAAATGTTCAGTCAGTATACTATGATTTTGAGTCTGCACAATAGTCTCTACGTTTATTTCTATTGTGTAGGGAAGGTATAGTAATGTACACATGTGGTAACTTTTAATTTTCCATTTTTGAAGGCCCTTTGTTGCATGATTATTACTGTACACTGTAAAATGTACCAAACAAGAAACCTTGCAGGCGGAGACAGTGCTGTGGACAGGTAACTCACCAAGGATCATTACAGATTGAAAATCAAATGTAATAAATTCAGAAGTTGTAACTATCTCTCTTTTTATTATAGACTTGATGAGTTGGAAGACTTGTCAGACCTAGACAGTGACTATGAGACTGAACTAAAGACAACAAAACGAAAAAAGTTTTCAGCCCAAGGGATACAGGTAACATTTCAAATCACTGTATGTTTTTATTATTCTTGCACTGATGGGAAAAAGACATTTGAAATATTAAAGCTAGTTTTTTATCTTGCCCCTGCTGTCTGTAATTTGGTGAGTTAGATCAATTCACTCAATGTTCCCTGCTGAGCTGCCCTTCTGTCCCCTTTTATCTGCAGCCACCCAAGAGGTCCAGGCTTAAAGCTGCTCTGAGGGCGGTGTCCAGTCCTTCTGACAGCTCTGTATCCTCCGTGGACATCCCCCCACAGAAGCCCTCTTGGGAGATATTATCTGGACCGTCTTCTCCTCGACCTGTGGCCGCAACGAAAGAGGCTAGCCAGAGTATAACTGCGGAGGATATCTATAATGCAGTGCTCTCTGGGAAGGGTGCCATGGTGGTAAGCAAACACATCACAGCTTAAAAGTCTGACCACATCACTGAATGCAGGGTGGGCCTGAGAAGTCAAGAGAAATAAGCCCTCGGATCCAACAATGGACGCGATTATCATGTGCTGTCACTGGCTGACGGATGTGACCCTCCAGAATGGCCTTTGATAGGGAATGGGAGGGGTGGCTTTTGGGATCTGAAGACAATGGTTGATGTTATGGCCTTCTGCTTTTTAGCTAAAAATAAGAAGATGGTTACAATTTTGTTGTTGCTTGCTATAGTACCACAATAGCTTTAAAATACACATATTATGCTTTGTTTGTATTGTTATTGGCCTTTAAACATGCTCCTGAGTAGATCTACATGATTTGGGAAAAATACTAATTGCGATTGTTCTAGCCAGTTTTGCGATTGCGAATAGATTTGTGAATTATGTTTTAAAAAAGGGATTCTGTTTAAAGTTAGCATTTGAACACAGCTAGGAGAACAGGAACATTTTTATTGCTTTTAGTTGTGTTTTTGTCACTTTTAGGCATATTTGTGTCGCTATTGGACACGTTTTTGTTGCGTCAAGTCACGTTTGTGTTGCTTGTTTCTATTGAAATAAAAATCTAAACTCCAGTACAGTAACTACAAATATTCTGTTGTTTGTGGAGAAAATTATTGCCCTCCAAAAATTGCAGCCTTTGCGATTTGCTAATTGCGTCCATTCAGATTGCAATGTCAGTTTTGATTAATTATGCAGCCCCACTCTTTGTTTTGATGTCTCAAATTTTACAAATTCATCATATATCTACCGAAAGCCCACATTACTTTTATACTATATCTGTGCGGCGATCCCTAATAAGAAATTGTGTTAGCACTCCATCTACTGGCAAGAAAGGTGGCAACAAAGGAGATATTTCGTCAGGATTTAGTGTGTGAAGTGAAAGTGTGATTGAAATTAAATACAACAAGTCCAGATCGGTTTTGATGTAGTAATAATGTTAAACCATGGTTAAAAGCTTAAAAAAAAGAAGGAAAAAAATCTATTAGAACAGGCATTCTGATTAAAACAAAAACATTGTTAGTAAGCCCTGGTTTTTTTTGTCTGTTTTTTTACCCCTTTTTATCTATTTAGGTGTGTTTTAAATGGAAAGTGATCTTGAATGTTTTTGTTTTTATTGCATATTGGTGGCCTACTCCTCCCAACCCGTTATATCATACTAACTAACTACTGTGTCTGGTATTGCTAAGACGGTGGTGGATGAGTGGTTGGACACCTACAAGCAAAGTCGTGAGACCGGACTTCTGGTGCTCGTCAACTTCCTTGTTAAGGCGTGTGGATGTAAAGGTCAGTGATCAAGACCAGGCCGATCAAGCAGAGTCGAAACATTAACAGATGCTTTGTCTCATTTCTGTTCATGCTGTTTCTTGTTCATTTGGATGATGGTTTGCATGGTGGACTTTTTGTGTTTTCCCTCTGCCATAGACTTGAGTAAATGATTTGTCATCTAAATACAGAACTTATCTTGCACTGTTCTGGCTCCTTGCAGGTGTGATTACCGAAGAGATGTTCGGCAGTATGCAAAATGCAGAGATCATAAGCACACTTACCAAAGAGTTCCATGAGGTGAGAGAAGATTTTACTCTTCTTCACTATTTCTTATTGCTTTAATTCAAAGCAAATGCCACTAGAAATAAGGATTTTTTTTTTATTCAATGGAAAGGCAGTACAGTGTGACATGTAGCATATCTATCTCCATGGAGACAAGCAGGTAATGAAACAAGGTCAAGTCTGTAGAGAGGCATCCCCGCTCACAATAAGAATGCATGTTTTTTTTGCAATATAAACAGCTGTAATTGAATAAATGCAAAATAGAAAAGTTAATCTTTATGTATTTCCTACTGTGGAATTGGCAAGTCAGTAAAGTCTCAAGCAGGAGGCGGACCAGAAAAGTTACAAAGTGCACTGATACTTTGTCTGAGGAGTTTTGCTCATTAGTAGAAATCCCTTGTAAAAATGATTTGTGTCTGCCCTTTCACATCTCATGTGAAATGTGAAAATGTGAAATGACATTATATATACATTATTATTGATTTTTTTCAAATGACAATATGCTCTTATGATTTATTTGTCCTCTGTTTGTTTTCTCAGGAGTCAGTGAACTATCCGCTGTCTACCCCGGGGCCCCAGCTAAAGCGCTTCAAAGCCAATTTGTGTGATTTTGCCAAGGTTCTGGTTCGGTCGTGTCGGAACAGTCTTATTTATGACGAATACCTCTTCCCGTCAGTGCTGGCTCTGCTCACGGGTCTGTCGGACTCCCAGGTCAGAGCCTTCAGACACACCAGCACTCTGCTTGGTAAGTCAATGCACACTATGAGTTGAGAAAAGAGAGGAACCTTTATGTTTGTGTTCTGTTTTGTTCCCTCACAGCCATGAAGTTGTTGACAGGGCTGGTGGAGGTCGCCGCTCTCTTGTCGGTTCAGCTACAGACCATTCAAAGGCGATACGACATTGAGAAAAGTAAGACGGCGTTCGAAAAAGCCCCTGAAAGACTTGAAGATCTTCAGGCCATTTTACATCAGGTATAAGCACATAGAATTACTTTACTGTGATTCATTTTTACTGACCAATGCTCATTACAATTATTCTGTTTGTTCCAAATTTGGTCAAGTTACATGAAAACAGAGAAGAGCTGTCATCCTTAATGAACGCAACGTTCCGTGGAGTCTTTGTGCATCGCTATCGGGACAAACTGCCTGAGATTCGCGCTGCTTGTATTGAAGAATTGGGGAAGTGGCTGAAAACAGACCCCGAGGACTTTCTCAACGATGGATGTCTTAAGTATCTGGGGTGGACCCTGCATGACAAGGTTTGAACTCTGAGATATTCACACTGGGTTAAGGTATACTTTATTGTCCTCCGCATTTGTGGAATATTTTAAAGTAGACAAATTATGATTTTGTTTAGATACTTAGTGTTCAGCTATAAAATAAGCAGATCATCATTTTACATTTTGTTCACTGTAAACTTCAATATTGAACTAAAACGGCTTGGATCAATATCTGGCTGGTAATAGAAACAGGTTAATTGACTTCCTGTTCAAAACTACAGAACTAATGAGCCCTGCTTTATAGTGCTATTTCACTGAAACAAGCAGCAGAGTTTCAATTACATATTCTTATTTTTCAAAAGTGGCTACATGATGACATTTTAGAACTCAACATGTGTCACTTGGAGTCTTAACTTTATCTGGACTTAATTTTCTGAACACTCAGTTGCAGGTTGATACAAGATTACGCAAACATGCTTGAATCAATCACAATACAACTGTGGGTTAACTAATGATGAGGAAACACCGTTCTAACAAAATGAAATGCTCATAAAAGTTAATTTTGTACATTATGTCTCATTTAAGTGTCTTCAGTAAATTAACGTAATTCATTCATTTATTTTCTACCGCTTGTTCCCGTCAGGGATCGCGGGTGACTGGAGACCGAGTCGTGGCAGGGTTAAAACAGAGACACGGACATAGACAAACAACCATTCACTCTCACATTCAGTCACTACGGGCAATTTAGCATTGCCAATTAACCTACACATGCATGAGTTTGGACGATGGGAGGAAGTCGGTGAACCCAGAGAGAACCCACAGTAACACGGGGAGGACATGCAGACTCCACCCAGAGAGATCGTGTGATGTTGGGCTGGTCCAGGATTCAAACCCACAATCTCCTTACTGATAGACAGGAGCTTTAGCCGCTCTGCCACCTTGCACCCAAAAAATTAAATGAATACAAGATATTCAAGAACATTAAAGCGCTTGTGCAGTATTAAAGTATGCATCGTGGATTCTTATTATCATTATTCTTTTTGTGTTGCAGCAAAGTCCAGTGCGTCTGCAGTGTGTTCGCGCCCTGCAGGGTCTGTACCAGGAAAAAGAGTTCATTGGTCGCCTGGAGCTTTTCACCAGCAGATTTAAAGTAAACCATCCCAGTGGATTAGCCAGACCCTTCGTTTGCCTGTTTCTGCTTCTGCCTCTGTCTGTTTCCTTTTCATCTATTGTTCATGCGTTGTTACTCTTGAAGCTATGTCTGTTTTGTTCCATTCTTTTTATGTCATTCGTGTGAGCTGTATGCTCCTCTTTGTCTGGGTCTGTGTCTGGAAGAGTTAATTGCTGTCATTTAATGATGGCTAATAATCTCCTCACAAACACAAAAAGCCACATGTGCGCGTTTGCTGATAAAAGCCTCTCGGCATAGCTCTGCACTACCAGTGCGTCTCTAAGAGGAAATGTGTGGTCTGCATTATGTTTATGGTTTGTGTGTGTTCAGGAGAGGATACTCAGCATGGTGCTGGACAAGGAACCAGACGTGGCGTTGGAAGTGGTCAATCTGTTGCTGCTGATCCAACAGTGAGGTTTTTCTGTCTCAGTCTGGGCATTTTCTGTGCTACTATCGGCCACAGTCACTACTGACACAAATATATTCAAATAGTAATATTAAGAACAGGGCTACACAATATATTGCAAAAGTATCAATTTCAATATTGTCTGACACAATAATCGATATCGCAACAGAGTAAATATTTCTCTATAACATCAAGGTTCTCCATCTGTGAAATGTGTCATTTAAAAAATCCAAACTTTGAATAAGCCTGATTTTTCTGAAGTTAGCTTTCCATTTGAGTAAGACATGAACATATTTGTTTTATTATAACTGAAATGAATGTGTAAGTAAAAGTATTTTCAAATATCACAATAATATCAGTATCCCATTACTTAACAGCCATATCCATATTGCAATATTTTTTTAATATCGTGCAGCCAAGAGTAATCTATAGGCATGATTATTAAGGCCTCAGTATAATTTGAAGAACTAAAAAAATAACTGAGGCGTTTCAGAAAGTTAAAATCAATCTATCCCCCTAAAGTTTAATGCAAAATGCAATTTATCTGGCTTTTAATTTCAGAGTAAATTGTCTTTTTCATTCATTCATTTCATTTTTGATTTGCTAAAGCTGGTCACATAATTGTGGAATACAAATCTATCAGACACTACGATAGTAGTAGTAAATTAAGTAAGTAAATTAAGGATTCCACTAAAGTTTGGCCAATAATTAAAAAAATCAAGATGTTTCTTCTCAGTTGGATTGCATAAATAATGATTAAATAAAGATTATAGTTGATTTATGAGGTATATTTTTAATATCTTTTATAACACCTTTTATATTGCACGATAAATGCATGTTTTTTGTATAATCTATTATAAAACTATTGAGTCATGGCTGTGATAGCGCTCTTTGTCATATCCACCGGTGACTCACATTTGTGTCACAGTTTTCTCAGGTTTTCTATCAACTTGCAACGCTGACTCATATTTTGGACTAGAAATGAATTATTAATTATTGTACTAAAAATCCAGACCAAATACATTCGTTGTGTGCTGCTTTTATGTACCTGTTTATTTCTATGCACCCTGTCTTGCCACATACAGGAGCACAGAAGAAGGGCTGGCAGACGATGAATGTGGTCACATCCATGCTCTTGTTTTCGCCTCTCATCGGGGTTTGGCTTGTGCTGCTGGCAACTTCCTTTACCACAGGTTCCATTTGTCCAACACAATCCATTACAAGAGAACCATATGTCCTGAATTGCTTTGACAAATACAACTTTTCACATAATACGTTTAATATATATTGTGCTTTTCCTCAGAATGAAATCGATGTACGACGAACAAAAGCAGGAGACTTTTAAGAGTGACAATGCTGCCTTTATTCAGATGATCATAGCTTTCTACATCCAGTGTGAGGTAAGTTTGACACTGCAAAAAACAAGTTAAAATGGCTTGGAATCAGAATATTAAACTTGTTTTGTCCATTAGTCTAAATTTCACTTAAATAGACATAATTGTGCTTGAAAACGAAAAGGAATATGAACACAACAGCCTACAGACACAGTAAGTCCAAACTAAGACTGCCACACAGTCAGCTGGTGGAGGTGGGACATCTTTTGGGCTTCAAAAAACTTTTTTTTCTTTGAAGCCCATTGCATGCTGACCCACAGGACTGAAAAATAATGCAGATTTCTACAGAATCAATAAGCGACGCAGAAAACTCTTTTAATCTGAGGTGAGGAAAGTTCTAAATGATTCTAAATGATATATGATCAATGAGCTGCTTTCAAGTAAATCTGTGAGGCAGGGGCAGGCTGCTTGCACAAAGTCACAAATAAATAATGGTTTTTCACTTGAGTATCGCCTGAATAAAACATATTCTGCGCAAGTAGTTTGTGAATATATGTATAATGCATTAGCTACAAGTTGATTGTACAAGTTCATTTTTATTCACTTGGCTCTTTGTAAATGGCTTAAGACGTGCCACGCTGTGTAACGCCGATCGTCTCAGATATCCATGATTGTTCTGTGACATTAGCATTGACTCACCTTGTAAAAATGCTCGGTGCAAATCTGTGAGTAGTTCGAGTGCTTCCAGTTAATTATTTATTACTTATCGTTGCTATCATCGCTGTCTTCATCAACAGGTAAACAATAAAAAGTCACATTAGAGGTACACTCTGTCTGCAGGCAAACGCACAACAGCATGTCACCAATATGATGGGGCAGTTTTACAGTTGTGTTTCCATAATTTTGCCGTGCACAGACAACACTTCTGGTGTCCGCCATGACACGTGTAAAGGGTCAATATTGTGAATTCAAGTCATTTTATCTCATGTATATCTTCCAGTGCTTGCAGTGTTGCCAATATTAACTGTCTAAGTAGTGGTGGGTTTGGTACTCTGCTTCTGTGTTTGATACTTACTGTGTTCTGTGTAGTTTCACGAGCACGCCGCGTACCTGGTGGACAGCCTTTGGGACGTGGCCGGATTGGAGCTGAGAGACTGGGACACTATGACTGCATTTCTTCTCGTAGAAACAGGTGAGGAAAACGTACGTGGTCACTGTCACGTGGAGGTGGTAAGTACTACCTTTACTTGAGTAACTTTTAGAAGAAATTGTACTTTTTTCAGCACCATACTTTTACTTGTACTTGAGTAATACTTAGTTTGAAGTAACAATACTCCCCACTGTGAGTAATTCTATGTAGGCCTGTCACAATAATTACCTTATCAACTTTCTCGTTCAATAAAACAAAATAATGCATAACTTTTCTTTGCATAGTGGGGACACTATGTGGGTACCCACATACCCACATTACGGTATTTTGCTCTAGTAGTACGATTGATGGTTGAATAAGTAATAGGGTTGCACAATTAATTAAAATCGACTAAAAATCACAATTTTAATGGATGCAATTAGCAAATTGCAAAGGCTGCATTTTTTTAGGTTTCACATTTACCTCCACAAACAACAAATAAAATTTTATTCTGCATAAAAACTGCTTACCCTGTTGTTTAGATTTATACAAACATGTTCTGAAATACATTATTTTATTAGTTTGTCAGTTTAAAGGCCTATTTCAGTCTTGAACATAAGCCTATTATTAAAACATACAGTAAATGACAAATCTAATCCCAAACACAATTCTGGTCATAAAAGTCTGAATTAAATATTTTCGTGCAGCTCTAATAAATAACTTGTATGATAAATTATTATCCATTCATTCATTCATTCATTCATTTTCTACCGCTTATTCCCGTTAGGGGTCGTGGGTGACTGGAGCCTATCCCAGTGAGTTTGGGCCTTAGGCGGGGTACACCCTGGACAGTGGCCAACTCGTCGCAGGCTGACACAGAGAGACAGAGACATAAATTATTATCAGTAACAATTTTTAATTTTCATTCTATCTTTGTTGCAGCACTTGGATGATGAATGATGCTGTTAATTTATAAAATGGTTTACTGGATTCTCCTATTTTAGGATTATTGTCTGAGTGGCATTAAGTACTTGTGATATTTTCTGTAGCAATACATCGCACTTCAAAACGTGTTATTGTGACAGGCCTAGTCTACTCTATGGTGGTGACATAAGCTTCATGTGAACAACATTAAAAAGTGTATGACTGATTCTCATGTTTTTCTAATTATGACTTTGGTGGGACAGTACTTGTGAATATTGTGCAATTTTATGAGCGTAATTTACTATTAAATGTTAAAAATGTAAGTTCTAAAGTAGTCATCAATAAGCGACTATCCTATCTATCCAAAATGCAGACAATTTAAACAATAATTTAACAAAATGAAGGTGTTATTAGGTATTATATTTTATTACATCATAACTAATAGTATTTATATGGATTTTGGCCCTTTTTTACAATATGGTTGCTAGGTAATAATTTAGGAACTACTTCTACCTATGTCATATTTGCTGTTCATGTTCAACCAGCATTTAAAAACTTTTTATGTAAAATCCTAAATATAATCAAGTTCACAATGTTTTAATGTGTAGTTTAACCTGTCATATGAACTTTCAATGATTCAAACATTTGTGCGTCTTACACTTTACCTTCAGATAGAATTTTTACAATTTATGTAAATATCCAATCCAAACTGTCAGTCAGCACTCTGGTAGTAGTTTCTCCAAATACAATGTAATCTTACTTAAGTCATTATTTGGGTCACCACAGGGTACTTCTATTTGAATAATATTAACAATTCTACCCACCTCTGCTTTTATGATGGCACAAGACCCAGTTAAAACATAAATCCCAGGTTTACGTCGCCAGCAGCAGCGCTCCCATCTGTCTGTTCGGTTCTCTATGTACCTCCTACTCATTCCTGCATCTCTGCACCTCATAACATCAGGTATGTTGGATGAGGAGGAGGGGGCTCTGATCGAGCTGATGGTGTGTGCCATTCAGCGGGCCTCACAGGCTACGCCACCTGTCGGCAGAACACAGGGCAAAAAGGTATGAAGAAATAAAGCAAGGAAATACACACTCTTTAGTACTATTATTAAAAAAAAAAAAATGAATGATTAGTTGAGTACTCTAACCAAATCAAGGTTGAAATATGGTGACTGAAGGCTAGTAGATGGACAATATTTACAAATAAAGTGAATTATTAATGAAAATGATAAATAGTTTGTTCTTTTTTGACATTTTGATTTAATAATGGCACTAAGTCTTTTTTATTTGTTTTAGAGTCTGTATAGTACTATTATTTTTTAAAGTTGAGATTAGTTGATTTATTGTAGCAACCCTAGTATTTGCCTCATATCCAAATTTTTGATGTATTAATCTTGGCATCAGCACACCAAATACAGAATATATTCATAATGAGATGTTAGTATCGATGTCCAAAAAAGTGATTAATGTGTAAAAATGGGTGTAGATTCTGAGCATGAAGGATAAGAAGATGCAAGAGCAAGACAAAGGTCGCATCACAGATCACTTCATTCCTCTACTCCCACAATTATTAACAAAGGTAATGAGTTGTATCTTTTTATTATACAAAAAAACACATCAGCGTTATCTGTAAATAATATTTTTCTCTTTATGCCATTTACACGTCTGCAGTACTCCGCAGATGCATCAAAGGTGGCACGACTTCTCAAGATTCCCCTCTGTTTTGACCTGGAGTTGTTCAGCAGCACTCAACGCATGTCAAGTGTAAGCCGTGATGTTTTAGTAATGAAACCCAACGCTGTCACTGCTATCATCACATTATGCATAAATATACCGAGCTGTGTTATCTGCTGTTCCAGCACTTGGACCAGCTCCTGTCTCAGATCTGTGGGATTGTGGAGAAGCACACAGACGGGTCGGTGTTGGAGGCGTGCGCACATTTGGCCAGCAGTTTGTGCTCAGACCGTTACACCTTTTCCTCCCGCGCTCACACCACTTTCAGTCAGTTACTGGATACGCTCAGCGACTGCTTCAATAGCTATTTGAATGAGCTATTGCAGGTAAAGTCAACCAAAGTCATTCAGATATTTAGGGCTGTAGTCAACTAAAGAAATTCTTAGTCGACTAAAAACATACCAATCAATTAGTCAACTAAAGGGGACAATGGCATGGACCTGGCAAAAGCTCTCACTGCTTTTTCAGCATCTCGATGATTTGATCATGGATCTGATCTAAAATGCTCTCACAAGACAATGACGGACAGGAGCTTATATCTATTGGAGCTACAGCAAATGAATAATTTCCCTTCAAATTATTCTCTCTAATTCTAAAATAACTGTTTTTACAAAAAATTACTTGGAAATATGGAAAAAGGCATGATTCATTACCAAATCTTCAGCTAGCTCACTATTCTGTCTTTCTATTGTTGTTCCATAGAAATCCTTCTTATCTAAACATAATAATTTGTCGACTAAAATAAATTTTGGTTGACTAAGTCACTATCAATTGACTAAATGATTGAAGACTGACAGTCTTACAATTATTATAAAATGGCTATAATTAAATGCATTGTGTTCACTGGAAGCCAGGATGACAGGATCGCAAATGTGAACGAACCATAAATGTAATCACTAAAGGGCAGAAATATCACTTAATACCAGGGGTGTCCAAACAATGGGCACAGGCTTTCTGCTGAATTGGCCCACAGTTCCTATGAAGAGTATTTTACTACAAGTTTTATATCCTCCACCGTTGAAACCTCAGTAAATAACGTTTTGGTGTTGACCTGATACTAAGAATCCCAAACTGATTTAAGGTGTGGTGGCACTTTAAAACCTCTGAAAAGTTGAATAATTCAGTGTACTGACCACAGATCCTTGGCCCTCCACTTAGTCTGCATTTTAATTTGCGGCCTGAGATGAAAGTTTGGACACCCGTGCTTTATACCCTTGTTTGGGAGATTTTATTTTTTATCTTCTACTTTTTAATAGTTTTAATCAGACTATTTATTCAGCAGTGTAATTTTGCACGTCTCCAGAAGAACAATTGCGACATTATACATTTTTGCTATATCTCCCACCTCAGTTACACTTTTATGAACACTATTAAGGATTTATGTATTTTGCTGCTTAGGGAAGTGCTGATGAGGATGACGTGTACAGTGCTGCCATTGCCTTGAAGAGAATTGGAGCTTTGAGCTGGTTAGTATTTATGTATCAATGCTATAGCTTTGATAGCAAACAGTTGACTGAGTGTGCATACATCTGCATTGGTTTGCATTTTTAGCGCTAAAGATCCAACTGCCTGGAAGCTCTTTGATGGTTGCCTCCAGCTCCTGAGCAGCAGAGTGGAGACCACACAGATAGAAGTAGAGGTACTTTCAAGTTGAATAAACACATTTGTATTTATATGTTCTTGTTTTTCTATTGTCACTAACTTGTTCCTTTTATGCATTGCAGCTCATGGTCTCTGCGCTCAAATGTGCAGCTTTTCATTTGATGTGGGCCAGAGTCAATACCGTCAACTCCACACCAAAAGAGGTTTACCTAACTCTATACATCACTCTTACACAATTTGCTTAATGTTGTGTGACATATATTTAAATAAAGGAAATGCTCCCCTGCATCACAGCTGCCCCAAGGCTTCTCTGTCTACCAGTCAGCTGATCACCAGCTGCACAGACACAAGGCAATTAGAAAAGCAATCTGTTTTGTGGATACAGCCACAAGGTTACACAGATGATGTCTCAATTTGTCAACATGTTAAGATTTAAATGTACTGTAGTTTGCATTATTGAAGGTGATTTATAGACCTTCAAAATACAGTCTTGCGGAATGTTTTTTTCTTTTCGGAATGGTTAAAATACTTTGCTTTTCTATTATAGAGGATGAATAAAATAAAATCAATTAGGCTCCAAATTGTATTTGAACTTTACAAAAAGTATTTGTAGCATAATATGCAGTATATATGCAGATAGTATGAAAAGCTATTATGGGGTTGACATTTCTGTTCGTATTTGTCCAGTAAAATCCAAAATTCAGGATTTCCCTTGCTGTGTCCCTTGCATAATCTCCTATACATAAAAAAAACGGAAAAATACAATTGTAAAGGTCTTAAAATTTTGTGTCTGAGTCAGGCCCATCGACAGAAATTCGAGGGCCCTGGGCGGTAACCCTCAGATTGCCTCTTGAATCAGAATCCAATTCTGGGCCCCAAAGACCCTTAGACCTGGGACAACAGACCCCCCCTGTCTACTCCCCTGGTCTGAGTGGTTTTCATTTGCCAAACCCTGAGATGTTACATATTTTCTGATATTATGAGGCAAAACCCAGCTTACATTTAAATCTAAATTATGTTCTACTTTTGCCTCCATTCTAGAATTTAGAATGTTTTTGTTTACAAACCTTTAAAAAATCTATAATTACTTTTTGTTTGTACCAAACACAGGCAGAAATGAAAATGAAAATCCTGAAAAGAGAAGTCCGCTCCTTCTGCAAAGTCTGTCAGACCTGTCTGTTTGTGGCTCAGGCTGAGATCAGAAATCAGGTGAGTGCTTAGTTATATTTAAACAGCTAAAAGCAGCGTAACAATAATAATCCCTTATTAGATACATGTGTATGATATGGCAGTGCATTATCGTCTCATCCGCTCTGGTAACTGCCAATCTAGAGAGACATTGTAACATGTTTGAAAGTCCACCTGGTGCGTTGTCTTCTGTCCAGGTGTTTGAGCTGCTGTGTGACCTCCTGCTGCTGTTCAGTGAGATGTCAGTGCGCTCTGAGGCGGCCCTGCACACACTGGTGTACTTACCATCAGACTCTCTGCGCTCAGAGATGGCTGCTTTCCTCCTGGATTATGTATTTACTGACACTGATGATGAGGAACTCAGTGGTATATGTTGTCATTTATCAAGTACCAATTCAAACTCACAGTTTATCCTGTAATATCGCATTTGCTGATCTGTGTATTTGTTAGCAGGAGAAATTGACGAAGAGACGAAGATTACCCAACTTCAGAGAAAGCGTAATCAGCTTGCGGGTTACTGCAAACTAGTCATTTACGGAGTTTTGGACCTTTCTGCTGCCACTGATGTCTTCAAACACTACAGCAAGGTGTGGAAAATACCAGGGTTAATACAAAGGACAATTGAGCATTTTTATGTGGAATTAATATTAATTTTGGATAATTTAGTAATGCAGTTTCATTCTGGTCTGTTTGGTTTGAGTAGGAATGTTATGTAAAAGGGTGGAGTGTGACTATTGACAAGAGTTGGCAAGAGTTGGAACATAGACTACAAAAGAAACAGATGCTTGATTAGACCATGTAAAAATAATTGACCCCTCTTCCTCCCTCAATTAGTGCTATAAAGACTATGGTGACATCATTAAGGAGACTATAAGCAAGACCAAGCTCATCAATCCAGTGCAGAGTGCAAAGACAGTCGGCCTCAGTCTGCAGCAGGTACTTCATTTCCCTAATGATAGTGATTATTACACTTTACAAAGTGGATCTGATTTTATTCGAAGCATTTATATTACAATGCGCATGTGCATGTTTACAGCTTTTCGCCGAGATGCTAACAGAGGAGCGCAGCAAGCAGGATCTCGGTGCGATTCGAGATCTTGCCAAGAGGCTTGCCATGAGCTTTGGCATTGATCTGCATCGGGCCCGCAAACCACTGGTGGCACTGCATATGTGAGCACAATGTTTAGTCACAGTACATGAAGAATAATGTAGTTAATATTCCAAAGTTAAAGGTGAATTTTGTTTATTTTTCTTACTTGTTGTCTTTGCTTCTTAGGGATGGTATTCGCTTTGCATTTCGGGCCTCACAAGAAGAGGGACTCCAAAATGTGCCTTTCCTCGAGATCCTCACAGAGTTTAGTTTTAAGCTGCTGCCAAAGGACCGCACCCAACTGTTAGCAACACAGACTAACTTTTTTGTTCATTCAAGTATATTTAATTATTAAGATACATCTTGGGGTATTTCTGAAGCTTTTATACATCATTTTTTACCTGCTTTTATCAATATCATCAGCGGGTGCTAAAATCAGTTCCTATTAATGCCAATTGGAAAAACAGAGACATTCACAAAGGCTGGGCTTTCTCTTTGTCCTCAATCCTGTCATCTCTTGTTCCAGAGCTTCATTTCTGAAATCAGAGTGTCCTGAGGCTGCCCTCTGCTGGTCACCCGTCAGACTGTATCAGCGCTCTTTGGAGGCTCGAGCCGCTTCGAAACACAAGGACCATGAAGGAGGGGAGCAAAGTGATGCTGTTTCTGTGCATATCAGTCCTCTGCCTAAACGCAAAAGAACTATTGCAAACGGTATCATTCATTTCAACTTACAACCTACATAATAAACAGTGCTGTTACTGACATAAAAGCATTTATTTGATCTTTTGAACACAGCATCAGCCTTGGATAGCAGCAGTTTCCACAGCTCTTTGCCCACTCCGGTCTTCACCTCCACTGTGCTAAAAGACCCCTCCAAAAGTCTGGCCTCTGGGGATTTCACAGGTGCTGAGTCCCATAATGGCAGCAGTTTAACAGAGCCGCAGTCTGAGGAGGAGTTTTCATCAGCGTAAGAAACTTTAAGTAGTTTCATGTTAATTTACGGCATATTTCATTCTGTAATAGTGTTTTCCCTACCTTTACTATTTAGAATTGTTTTGTTGTGATATTTCTCAGTTTTCTCAGGGGGGGGGGGGGAGAGAAAGAAACCAAAATGCTTAACTTTTGAATGCCTCATCATTGCCTTGTAGGTCTCAGATGAGGGCAGTGAAGAGAAACAAGCAGCGCATGTCGACCAGCCAAAAGCGCACTGTAGAACAGGGTGATCTGAACTCCCACCTCACTTTGTAAGATTTATCCAGGAGGTATTCAATTCATTACAGGGGTTAGCTTATAAATGCTCATTTACAAGTCTGTTTTCAGGCTGTCTCTGATTGACGACATTGAAGAGGAGGAGCCAAACATTGAGGATTATGAAAGTGACAGTGACCACACTATACACTCACAGGTAAATAAAAGGCTATAAATGGCTACTTCCAGCCACAAGGATTCATTATTTTTCTTCTTTTCAGGTGTCAAACCGTCACACAACACCAAGTGTCCTTGATGAGCTCTTTGACTGAAAACTTGGGGACCGAATCAAAAATGTTCTTTAAAAATGTGCCTGCTGCATTGTTATTACATTACCTTACAATTGCGTTTTTGACTGTTGGGTGATGATCAATGAACCTCACAATTCATCTTAAAGGTTTGATGTTAACTACCGATTATGATGTTAGTGTTACTGGAAATGTTTGGTTTATGTTGGTGTCAAATTTTTTTGTTCATATGCCACATCTGGGCAGTCATTGTTCCTGCCATATATTGTTAATTAATTGATTTACAAATATTTTACAACTCAATACATGTATTGAAAATAGTGTTACTTTTCCTATGAAATTAATATTTTCTCTCATTGTAAAAAAAAAAAGTATGTAATTGCAAGAATAACAACAGCAGAGGCTGCAAATATAACATCTAAAGACAAAAACATGAACATGAGACTTCAGAGACATTTTAGCTATAGACCACTTACACATACCATAGATTGATAAATAATGGTTTTACCACTGATAGTTTTTATAATCTGCAACTATAGTGTCTTTAGTGTCGTGACACAGTCAATGGTCGTGACAGTCAAGCCCTCTATTTGTTTTGCGCATTCCCCTTAACTTTCGCGCCAACTGTGATGAGCACAACGGAAGTCACTTAAATCACGTGACACAGCGTGCGCCACGGTTTTCCCGCCATGACAAAAACCCGCCTCTTTTCTCCAGATCAAGCCACGCGATTGGCTGGGAGCAAACGTCAGACTGGCGCCACTTCTCACCGCTGCTGGGAGGACTTCTGTGAATGAGTGCTCGTGTTGTCCACATTACCGGCGTTAAAACTCACATTTTCCCCAACATTTTTGTTGTTTTTTTGCACATCTCACTGATTCTTGCACCTTGTGTCTGCAGCGGTCATGGCTCGTAAGGATTATGCGGCAGAAAAAGGTATTGTGTCCGCATGCTTGTACACAGTTACAGCAACAGGTTGTCTTCATTTCACGTCCGCCCGATTCAAGCAGAAATCGTGTAAAAGTTCTGTAGTTTTCATGTCGCTGTCAAAATTAAGTTGATTTCATGCCACCGTGTTCGTTTTAAGTCAAGATTCTTATAGTTTAATGCCATACAGTGAAGACTATTTTGATTTCGAAATGATCACAGTTAAATTAAACGCTTTGGGAATGGCAACTGGGTGTTTTTCTTAGCAAACTGGAGAAATTTAGGGAAAATGGATGACTTCTTAAACTTTTGCAACACTTGTGTAATCGGCTCGCTGCGTGAGTGCAGGACTCCGCTGCCAGTGACCCGGATGGATGTTCTTAAACAAAGGAGCAGGCGCCACTGTTTGCAGCCACATGTCCCAACATTTACTCTCTGTTAAGTTAAACAAGGATAAGCACCCATCTACAGGAGCTAATGGCACCAAACGCTAAATTTAGTCCGATCACGAAAGCCTATTGCAACGATTTGACTTCCCAACCACGCATTTCTTTACTAGAACTATTGTGGTTCCTGGACACCAGCCATTTTACCCTCGTATGCACTCGCTCCTGCTCAAAATGCGTATACGCTATATTCAAAGTTGTACCTACCATAGAATGTCCAATTGACGGAACAAAATGATTATAATGTCATAACTCCAAATTGAAGCTGTAGGAGTGCAAACATTTTGATCAAAATTGTATTCAATCCACTATTTGTATCGTACATTTCCAAAAAGCTGCACAAAAGGCAACGTGAGAGGTCGTAAAGTAAATTCAATAATTAATACATGTTCAGGTAATGGATAAAACTCAAATTATTTTTTTTTAAATCACAACGAATAAACGATAAACACTGAGGACCACACAACTCACGCAGTGTTAAAAGCCAAAATAAAAGTATCTTATCGACTAAATTTTCACCTCCCCCAACTAACCAGATTATTTATTTGATTCTAATTGTATATATTCATTGACATTACGCTGTCTCGCGCCAGTGTTTTCATCCTCCTGGCGATCAAAACCGTGATTTAAGTATGAACTACTTTAAAACGCGGAACGGTCGCGGAGTGATCTCGCCGTGGCGAGGCACAAAGCCATGTGCTGCTTTGTTTACAATAACATCCTCGAGCGGAGAAACGATAAAGTAAACGCGCACATTAGCCCCGATCGCCTTAAAGTAAGTGGATTCTAAACTGTGTTGTCGTCCGAGCGTTTTTGCTGGATTTTCGGTGGAAATTGGGTCTTGTTGTTGTAGTTCTTTCGGGAAGTAGCGGGTTTCTGTCGTAAACGAGCACTGAGAGCGTCTGTCTTGTTTACATTGTCACCTAAGGTTTTTTAACTGCATAGTCGCAGCTTTTTTGCCAGTAACATGTCAAAGTGTTGACCGGAACGGTAACGTGGACACCCATGGCTGTTTACGTTGCGTTGAAGGTAATAGTGACTCATCGAGATTACAGGATGCCGTGTTACTCAACAAAGAGGGTCGAAGCAGGACAACAAACGGTCTAATGGTGCATAGGCCCACTGCCCATGGGCCTGAATCTTAAAGTGTTATATCTGCTTTTATTATAGGCTGCTGTGGAACTAAATCACGTGAAATTCAATATTGTATACATTCTGCCCACAGATAAGCTGAAGAAGTTCCTGCAGGAGTTTTACACAGAAGATGATAATGGAAAGAAGCAGTTCAAATATGGAGCACAACTTGTAAGTACATATGTTTCTGAATTTGAGTAGATTAGGATGATTGTCACTGGATGCATGGCATCAGATTTTGAGCTCCCAAAATATTCACTCACTACAGCGACCAAGTTTGCATACAGATATGATTATCTGATTTCTGCACTGGTGAGATGATTTGAAAGGAAATGCAAACAGCATTCTGCGAGCAGACAGAAATCAGATTTGCCTGTTATTTAAGAATCTTATAACTCCAGGAATCTGATAATAAACAGAGTGTGCATATAATCGCAGCCAGTGTCTTCTAAATCCAAAACTATCCACTAATTAAGTAAAATTAATAAACTGTACTTTAATTTTGTCTTTCCCATATTAGTTTTGATTAATTTATTTGTCCAAAACCCGCACAGCTGTGAACAATTGAAGAAATCCAATAACTTGCATCAGGTGTAACTGCTTTACATGACATTTCAATAATCTGAAAACTGCTGAAATCAGATCCAATTTTTGCTGTACGTGTGAACATAGCCACTGTCTTAAGTGTTCAGAAACCTAATGGCTGTGTGCTTTGCAGGTGGCTCTGGCCCACAGGGAGCAGGTGTCCCTCCAGGTGGACCTCGACGATGTGGCTGAGGAAGACCCTGACCTGGTCGAGAGCATTTGTGAGAACGCTAAACGCTATAGTGGCCTGATAGCTGATGCTGTTCACGAGCTGCTGCCGGAGTATAAAGAGAGAGATGTATGGCATTAACCTGGACCATTTAATGTTTGAAGTGTTATTGTTGATGTGTGTGTATGTATATTTATATTGGAATTATGCAGGTGGTGGCAAAGGACTCGCTGGATGTCTACATTGAGCACAGGCTGATGATGGAGCAAAGAGGTCGTGACCCTGCAGACACGCGGGACCCACATAACCAATACCCACCAGAGCTCATGAGGAGATTGTACGTTTATTTTGTAGTTGACTTGACGCTCTTTAAACCATTTTTGTCTATGTGAAACTTTTTTTTTCCCCCCAGTGAGGTATACTTCAAGGCTCCCAGCACTGGTAAGCCTAAAGTGGTGCGTGACGTTCGCGCTGACAGCATTGGGCATCTGGTGACTGTCAGAGGAATAGTGACCCGAGCCACAGAGGTGAAACCAATGATGGCTGTTGCAACCTACACCTGTGACCAGTGTGGTGCTGAGACATATCAGCCTGTAAGTGTTACTACAGTCAGTCTTATTTGACCTGGTCTTTTGTGCCTAATGTAAATGTCCTGTTCCTCAGATCCAGTCCCCCTCCTTCATGCCCATCGTTATGTGCCCCAGCCAAGAGTGTGTGACCAATAAATCTGGAGGACGCCTCTACCTTCAGACCAGAGGCTCCAAATTTGTTAAGTTTCAGGAGCTGAAAATTCAGGAACATGTAAGGATACTTGTAGTATTGCTTTTAACATTATAAAACATTGGCACTCTTATTAAATGCTAATTATGTTCTTTTTGACCGTGTCCAGAGTGACCAGGTGCCAGTGGGAAACATTCCAAGGTGTATGACTGTGTTTGCCAGAGGAGAAAACACTCGTCTTGCTCAACCTGGCGACCACGTTGCCATCACAGGAGTTTTCCTCCCTCTTCTGCGCACTGGTTTTGCTCAGGCCACTCAAGTGAGATCTTTTTTCATATTGGCATATTGTAACAGATATGCAATCGTTTGAAAAATGTATAATTCAATTTTGTTTTATTAGGGTCTTCTGTCAGAAACCTACATGGAGGCACACGGTATCATACTCATGAACAAGACTGAGGACGATGAGCTTGGCAATGAGGAACTGAGTGAGGAAGAGCTGCGCAACATCACAGGTAATGTGTCTAATATAAAAAGTGTTCAGTTAAAGAATCACCATAGTTGCTTAATCTTTGCTTCTATATATATGGATTTGATTTTGTAACCAAATTCTGAGCCTGAATTGAATTGTGATAGATTCCCTTTCCCTAAATAGGAAAGAGGGGGACGTTCTTAAAATTACAAAATTAAATTGAGCCGGCTTTTCTCTTAAAACCAACGTGTGTTTTAATTGTTTCAGATGAAGGTTTTTATGAGAAACTTGCTGGGTCAATTGCACCAGAAATCTTTGGACACGAGGATGTTAAAAAAGCTCTTCTTTTGCTGCTTGTTGGAGGTGTTGAGCAAGCCCCTAAAGGCATGAAGATAAGAGGTGAGATTAATTTGGTTTGATCTAATAATTTTAAATTAACTGAACAAATTATTAGAATGTCGCAAGTTGAGGCATTATATCAAATTCTGTTTTGTTTTTCAGGCAACATAAACATCTGTTTAATGGGCGATCCTGGTGTGGCAAAGTCCCAGCTGTTATCATACATCGACCGTTTAGCTCCTCGAAGTGAGTGATTTGCTCTTAATATTTATGGATTTCTTTTTTTGTTTATTTCTCTGCCATATGTACTTTTTGTTCCTTTGTGCTAAGTGTTGATTAACAATTTGATTGCAGGCCAGTACACCACTGGACGAGGCTCATCCGGTGTAGGTCTGACTGCTGCAGTTATGCGTGACCCTCTTACTGGAGAAATGACTCTGGAAGGTGGCGCTTTAGTTCTTGCTGATTTGGGCATTTGCTGTATTGATGAGTTTGATAAGATGGCCGATGCTGACCGCACAGCTATTCATGAGGTCATGGAACAACAAACTATTTCGATTGCTAAGGTAAGGGAGTTGGGATTGCCGCAATACGCCGCACACTTCAGGACTCAAACTTAATCTTTTTTTTTTTTCTTGCAGGCTGGGATTATGACCTCCCTCAATGCCCGCTGCTCCATTCTTGCAGCAGCAAACCCTGCCTACGGCCGCTACAATCCTAAGAAAAGCATTGAACAGAACATCCAGCTGCCAGCAGCTCTGCTGTCCCGTTTTGACCTCCTGTGGTTGATTCAAGACAAACCAGATGCTGATGCAGATCTGCGTCTGGCCCAACACATCACATATGTCCATCAACACTCTCGACAGCCGCCCACTCACTTCACCCCTATCGACATGAAACTGATGAGGTTTGTCAGATTCAACCAAACTTCACTGTGATGTGAAACACCTTTTGAAAAATCTTTTTTTTTCATCCAGGCGATACATTGCTCTTTGCAAGAAAAAACAGCCTGTGGTACCAGAGAACCTGGCGGACTACATCACCGCCGCTTATGTTGAGATGAGGAAAGAGGCTCGCGTTAGCAAAGACACCACCTTCACATCCGCTCGTACTCTGCTGTCCATTTTACGCCTTTCCACTGCTCTGGTGAGGACTGCTTTCTTTCAACATTGTGTTTGTGGCTGTCGCTGACATTTTGAAGTTTATATCCCAATGTGTGGTAAAGTGCTTACAGTGCAGGTAGCATTAATGAGTTCTACTGCAATGTGAGCACTTTATTCCTACGTTGGCGAAAGCTCTACAAGTTTATCACACTAATGTTTGTATGTTTGTCCTCCTGGTTGGTCCCTGGCTGCCAAAAGTGCTGTTTGTGCAGGTAGTAGTCACCGACCCTACTGCAAAACCAGCACTTCAGGCAGACAGGTGATGCATTATCATAGTGTCCACAAGAGGGCAAACCCCAGCTTTTTGATTGAAGATTAAAAGGGTTTAATTCAACCTTGTACCCCTATTTGTCTTTGCCTTCCTCAACAGTTTTGACTTGGTCTAGCTCTGGTCAGCTTTGCAGGGTGGGCAGTCAGCCTGTGTGCGATAGGAGCAGCTGTGCAAACCCATGCAAAACTGATTATGGCTAGAATGGGCAACAGGGGGGTTTGAGATGAACAATAATTCTGTATTCTATTAATGCAATGGTGTGGAGACTAGCTGGTGTTGAGAGGCGGAGACTTGGGCAATTGCTGGCTACGCTAGAGGGCATTGCACTTGTCTCGGTCTGACAGTGCCGGCACAACGCAACTTTATGATTAGCTTTTATGTTCAAGACCTTAACCATCACCTGTCTAATCACAAACTGTTGTCTTCAGGCTCGCCTTCGTATGATGGATACAGTGGAAAAAGAGGATGTTAATGAGGCAATGAGACTGATGGAAATGTCCAAGGATTCACTTCAGGCTGACAAGTCCACATCTACAAGGTTTGTTGGGGTGCATATTTGAGACCTATAGAGGGACGTATAGAGTTCACCATAACAAGACACAGGATGCTATTTCACGAGTGGCTTTATGAGCTTCTTGTATTAAACTGCAAGAGTTTCTGTATCCTGGAGGAAGCAGTTAATAGTTTTACAGGTTAGGGTTCACACTGTAGCCTGGGAACAGGATCATGAAAATTTGAGGGGTTTTTGCTCTAGTTTGAAAGCCATGCTTGACTTCTGAGCTGCATATAAATGTTTTTTTTTCTCACTCTGGCTGTAGGACCCAGAGACCTGCAGATGTGATCTTCTCCTTGGTGAGGGAGCTGGCCACAGAAGGCGTTGCGGGTCGCGGAGGAGCCGGAGGGGTGGTTCGCATGTCTGAAGCCGAGCAGAGGTGCATTTCTCGGGGATACACTCCGGCTCAGTTCCAGGAGGCGTTGGAGGAATACGAGGAACTGAATGTGTGGCAGATAAACCACACACGCACTCGCATCACCTTTGTCTGAGAATTGGACTAGAACTTTGGAAAGGGTTTTCATGGATTCACCGGAATTTATGTATGGAATGGAATAACGGGACATTTTTATACTTTCACTAAAATACCTGCTTGTTTTTTTTTTTTTTTTTTTTTTTTTTTTTTATGTAAAATTCCAATACTAGTCACTATTGTAAATATTTATGCCATAATACATATCCAACTGCAAGTCACGTTTCAACTTTCTGATGGAGTGTTCTTGTACATTTTTATTGCTACATTTGGGCCTGAACTTGACATGAGCCTTGTATTGTGACTGGTTATAATAAATAGATGCTTCAAGTTATTTGTCTTTATATTGTGTTTTTGGATCTTTGGTCAAAGCGGAAATGTGCCATGCTAATTTATGAACATCTGTTTTTGTTTTTGCAGTCTCCCAACAAAACTGCTGTACCCACTTAGAATTTATGTCTTGGCTGTAAAACCTGCAAAGTAATAATTTGGTCCATGGTAGTTAAACGCATTTTTAGGAAATGTAGCTTACAGGAAAAAAAATACTTGTCCGAGGTTTATGAACAAGACCCATGAACAATTGAGTCAAATGGATGGGTTTTGTTTCGTTTCTAAAATAAACTAATCTTGTCACATCATTTGACCATGTACTTTAACAGCCAGAATATAACTGTGCTTCTACTTAAGAACATATTAGGCCCTCTACCACAAGGTCTAAAGCAAAACACTCTAAAGGGGTCTAAAATGAGAATGTACAATTGCTTTACTGGTTCTACACAAGGACAAACTCAAGAGGGGAAAAAAATGTTGATTAAATCTTGAATCATATTTGAATTGCAGCGGTATCTGCCTTAGACATCTGAAGGAAGGATAGTTTCAAGTCCTTGATGGTTTTGGTCACATGATTTGATACTTTTTTTTTTTTCTTTTTCAATTTAAAAGTAAACGGACAAGTGTTTTTTGTGTGCAGCGTAAAACTATGGAAGAGTCATGGGAAAGAGCAGAAGCAATGCAAAAGCTTTCCCAGATTTAAAACTGCATAAAGTATAAAACAGTATAAAACAGCATGAGTTATCAACTGGTGTTGTAACAACTTTAACTTGGACATGTAAAATTGTATACAAGGGAATATTGCATTATTATATTTTGTTTTATTGTATCTTAGTGTATACTTCACTTTGTTAACATTGTTGACTTACTTCATGTACAGGAAGCATATTAAAATATGGAGGCAGGATTCAATAAGTAGTACTCCATCTCACTCCTTTTTGAGCAAGAAAAACTTGACATATTGAAGCGTTTCCTCTTTTTTTCTTCTCCTTGTCTGTTTAATGTCTTTATGTACACTGCTAGAAATGTATGAAAATATTCCTTACCAACTGCTGGAAATAAAGTAACCATCATCCTTGGTTTGATCCAATTTATTTAGATTTGCATTTCAAAATATGCCATCCTGACCCTAATTTATCTTGGATTTATCTATCGTGGAAATAGGCTACTGTCTCCTGTCATTCTAAATTAGGTTGATGTAACTTTTGTATTGTTGGAAAGCTGAATCTTGTTAGTAGGCACTTTTTTCCTCAACGTTGCAGTTGTCACAGCAGGTGGAATATTTTTTTCCAGACTTCACAAGGAGTTTTCATTTGAAGTAGCACTTTACAGGTTTGCTGCCCTGGACAAGGGGGGTTTATCCCTAATTGGCGACTAAAGCCCACGCTTAACCATATTTATAGCGGGGAGGAGACGGATTCTAGCTTCTGAAATAGAGAAATCTCATTGGTTGAGCGAAAACATGACAAGGTGACACCGTACAGGCTTGTATTTAAACCCCTGCCCTGTTTCGCCTGACAAAGCAACCTCTTGGGCCAGGTAAGTGACTGATATTCATTGCATTTTCTTTTTAATTCCACACACTTCTAAAGATACCAATTGCAAACATGTATAAATGAAAACACATTTAACTTGTGATGTGCTGATTCTAGATGTGGTTCAAGATGATTTCGACATTAAAGCTGGCAGTATGCTGTTTGCTTTGGCTTCCAGGTTCGCTCTTTTCTTCTTTTTTGTGTGATAAATTTGGCTCTGTTCAAAATAGTAATATAATGTTTCCCTCTAGGTCTGCTGGATGCCAAGTCACTGCTGAATGTCATCAAGCAGGAAGGTACTGCATTCTTCTGGTACTTGTACTGCATGCGGTTTTTGCATCTGTTTTATCTGTCTGCTGATTGTTGCCTGTGTTTACTCAGAGATGGTTCCAGTGGGCCATGTCAGCTTGGACTCAGAAACAGCAAATGGCTTCCTGAGTCGCTCCAGACCCAAGCGCAACGTGGACCCCAAGTGGTACCGGTCCAACCCAGACTTCCAGGCTTACTACCGCTATTACAGCAGCATTGGGCACACAGAGGGGGTAAGACAATCCATTTGCACAGAGGAGTGTGTCAGTCTGGCCCGGATCTACAGAGGTGCAAAAAGTCATTTGTATTAAATTAACCATTACACATTAAAAGTATCATTTTTGCAGTACACAAAATATGATTGTGGAAATACCAGACAGAAGTTAATTCCTGTCAAACTAAGCTGTCAGCCAAAGTATTTGTGAATGCATAAACCTTTTCCAAAGTTTATTTAGTTAAATTACTCACAGCAGTAGTTCTCAATTTAGTTTTTTTTCTTGAGTACAGGGCTGCATTTAATGATATCGACCACATAAAGGTTAAAATGTGGTGTCTGAAGGCTTCTAGATAGAGATTATTTATGGATAAAGTGTATTATTGGTGACATTCAGAAAATTCCGTTTTAAAATGCGTGTCTTTGTTATAAAAATGCCATTTTTATAGTCAAGATGTTTATGATAATCCAAATGCAACCACAGTTGTGTTGTAGTGACGATTAGTTGTTTTATCGTTGCAGCCCGACTCAAGTGCCCACTACTTCAGGTGCTAGGCAAATACATCTGCTAAAATTGTTCATTGTAGCTATTATATTTTCTTGTTTTAATGATACTGATGTCCAGAATCCTCAGATGAACAATTTTCCACAAAGAACATTTTCTATTCAAATACTATTCAGTGTCACTTTCCTTTAAAATCCCAAACATTCCAAGTAGGCTTCCTCCTTCCTGTGCCACTGGTTGGGAAACAGTGTGGGTTTCAAACAAGAACAGGGGCCACAACACAAGACTCATGTTTGCTTTGTGCACGTTCGATTAATCCTGTTCCACTCCTTTCACAGTTGTATGAGACGGACAAGCTGCGTATGCTGTACCAACAGATGAGATATCTGGAGCACGTGTACGGCCCCGACGCTTCATACTACCAGAACAAGCTGGGACTCCCCCTGCTGATGTGCGACCCTGCCACAGACAAGAAATGCAAACTGCTTCCTCCTCCACCTCCGATGAAAGGGGTCCCGAAGCCCATAGACCCTCCAGTGACCCCCCCGCCCCCCCCTCTCGCGTCCCAGGCTGACATCATGTTCCTGTGCAACGTCAAAGATCCCATGTGCAAGCCTCACGTCGTGTACCTGCCCACCGGGGCTGTTCCCGTGTTGTGCGACCCGCGGTACCACCCCCACTGCACGCCGCAGAAAGCCCCCGAGCCCGTGCCAGTGATCCAGCATCCCAAAAAGTATGCCCCGCCTCCCCCAGTCCTGGTGAAGAAGGGCCCTCCACCACCCCCGGTCCGCATTGTCAAGGGAATGGAGTACGACTGCGACCCATACTGGGATCCGGACTGCCTCATCGACAACCCGCCTCGGCCCGTGAAGGGGAAGATAGTGGTAGTGCCCCCGCCTCCCCCAAAGGAAGAGAAAGAGGAACCAGAACCAGAACCTCCGGCGCCCGTTGAGAAGAAGGTCCCCTTGTATCCTTATCCCTACCACTACTACTACCCACTGTCTTATGATCCAAGGGATGAGTTGTACGACCCAGCCCGCTTCAAGTACCCCCAGCCTGCAGACCCCGCTGATGAACCCTCAGAAGATGCTGAGTAGGCCACACAAAAAAAAGACTGATTCATAAAATGGGAGTTGCAATCAAAAGTTGCACTCAAAAGTAAAACATCTTAGGTTTCTAGGGCCCACTACAATTTAGTGCAAAAAAAAAAAATTCTGTTTATGAACATGACCTCAATGACATTTAAAGGTAAACACCACTGTGAATACACTTCTATTTGTTACATTTATCTAATATAAAATTCATATTGGTTCAACTTCAAAGTTCATGCATTAAATAAGGTTTCATTCATGATGTACCAATATGATTTTGATATTTTTACATGTGAAGTAGCAATGTAACATTTTGACTATGAAAATAAAAGTCAATTTCTCTCTATTTTGGGGATTCTTGCTGGCTCTTCCATATGCCTTAAGTTGGTAATGACTCCAGTAAAGTAGAAGTGCCAACGTGCAAGCCAAGGATCATTATCTCTGGTTCCGCTGTGTATTTAATACCTTTATAAATTGTGTTACTCCTACACGTCTGGAGCTGTAAATTGGTCCTCCCTGCTGTGTATGCCTATATTCCAACCTCCAAGGGCATTGAACAGCAGGAGAATCACTTCAAACGAGTAGCTAACTGCAAACACTTGGCTCCAGACATTAAACTTGCAACTACAGTAATGTCACAAAGCAGATTTACAGGCTCATTTAAAAGTGCCGGGTACACAGTACCTTAACTGCCTGTCTGCACAGAATCTACCCACACTATACCTGTAATACCTGTATTGACTTAGCAAATAATCTGACACGAGTCCCATGAAAAACATATCATTTATTACATATAGATAAGTGAAACAATAAAACAAACAGTGAAATACTATGCTGGGACTTTAAACAAGTTTGTATTGTGAGCTGTAAGTCAATAAGTGCTTTTATGTTTGTGATTGAAAAAGATAATCTGTTGAATAGCTACTGTTTTTATGCTGAAGTGTCGTAATCAGTTCACAAACCCAAAAAGACAAAAAATTGCTGCTTGTCTGTCTATGTGGCTAATTCCAGCTCAAAAGAAAAGTCCTCTCATCCTGCGGCCGATGCCCTGTCTGTCATACAGGACGTTAAACTTGTTGATGAACTGATTCATACTGTTGCAAGTCTTGGTGATGGTGCCTAAGTAGGCCATCAGGCCCACGTCATTACATTGCTGTAGGGGAAACAGAGACACAGTTACACAGAGATCCCTCTAGCAATGATTTTATGTAAGACTTAACTGTTTAGGACTCATTAATTTATGGTGTAAATAAGGGCATATGGGCACCAAGTAGAGGCAAACTGTAATTAGAGTGACTCTATACTTGAGAGCAGTTTGATGAGCAATCAGCTCACAGGGATCACATGCACACATAATGGCCTACAGCAATAATGGCCCCTGATTTTGCATAATATGGTAAACCCTTACATCATAGAAGTCCGTTTTAAATTTCATGGTGCTGAGGACAGGGAGTCTGTGGCAGAGGGCGTTTGCTTCTCTGAGAATCTCATGATTAAATGGCACCTCTCCTGTGGCACATGAAGACAAATAACAGACAGAAAAATGAAGTCCATACTGTGAGATGAGGTAAAATGATGCTTTCCCGTGTATAAACAGAGTCTGTAATTACGAACACATGTTTAGGGGCCTCTATTTTTAAGATGTGCACATGAGAATAGGAAGCTTCTGGTTTGAAAACAGCTGTTCTCCACATTTATGCTCACGCACATGACACTCTTTCTCCCATAAAAGGTGCCCTCACCTGCTTCCACTGCTTTAACATACTCCAGAATGATCTTCACTCGACTGTGCAACATCTTTATTGCACTGTGTTGGGCTATAAGGTGTTCAGCAACTACAAGAGAAGACATAAGCAAACACAATGAGTGAACATGCCTGCCTTATTGATACATGCAATTCAAACTGTACATTCAAGCCTTTTCACAGATTGTTATGGAAACATGCTTTTTGACACAAAATAAATAATAAATTGTAGATGTGGAAGTACCTGTTGAGTTTTCTCCTGTTCCAGTGGCTGTCATGCGAGCTACATGATCAACACCAATTCGCTCAGCTTCCTCTGTGGCCAGAGTGTATGTCAGCTCAGCAAACAACATGGTTGCCTAGTTATATAAAATAAAAATAATTAGAAATTTTACATGTACAATTTATAATTATTATTATAAAAGAAGAGTTTTACCTCGCCATTAATTATGTCAATCACTGATTCATAAACACTAACTGGAAGCTAGAAAAAAAAACATACTTGAGTAGACTTTTACTTTGGTATGTTTTCATCTTTCATTACATGAGAAAACTTACATCAGTATGTTTGGTCATTGGGTTGAGCTTGAGGAACAGAGGGCTTTCAATTATTTCACACACCTGCAAGACAAGAAACCAAAAAAACAATTAAAAAAACAATACAAAACCAGATTGCCTATTAACTATGTACAACAAAAAGCACCGCCCACCAAAAACCTGTCTCAATAATTACACATCACCTTTTATATGTAATATTAATATATGTATTGTAATATAATACATATATGTAATAATATATGGAACAATATATTTCGGGCCTCCATATTTATCATGCGTACATTTTCTTTGCAATAGCGGGGAAATCATTGTCATTTTCCTGTAATACGTTGCACTGCTGAAGACGGTGGTTAGTAATATTAATGACTATAGATTACATGTTAGTGTTTAAAAAAGGCTTTACTGGGATAATAAAGACACAATAAATACAGGTTATTGTGTCAGTGGCATAATGTAGTTTCAATATCATCGTTAATTATGATATTTTTCTGTAGCTATATATTGTACATCAAAATGTGTTATTGTTATAGGCCTATGCCCACCTGCTTGTGAATGTGGATATCTGACGAATCAGGAGGGCCACCAGTGGTGTACCAGCCAAGGAACTCCATTTCTTTGAAAACCTGTTTAACTGCCAAAGAGTAAAATGATTAAGATAAACAGTGCATGAAAGTGGGATATCAATTTCCTTTCATAAATATTCTTGGCACTTACATTGTTCTTCCTTGGTATAATAGTACTCTTTGTCAATGTGTACTCGGTCATCTATAGTGTGAGACAGAAGCTCAAAGGAGTTCATTACTTCTATGTTTCTACCCTCCTGCTTTCCAATAAGGGCGCCAATCACTAAGAGAACAAAAAAAACATTTGCATTTGGAAATGAGGAATGAGGATGAGGAAATCTATCAAAACTCACCCTGCATTGGCCGCCCTTCCTGTGAACGAATCCGTATCCAGTGGTCAGATATGTTGAGAATGACGAGGGGGTGCAGGGCTACGGAGACACTCCCGGTGACACCCGCTGCCATAACACTGGGGCTGGCTGCATATAAATAGACCATTTAAAATGAATTTCCAATTTAAGATTGTAACATGTACACACTTGTTATAGTTGTAATAATTTACAAAAGGACTTGAAACTAAAAGAACGATTCCAACATTAAATTAATGTTGAAAAGTTTGTAAATGGGAGCTATGGTTTGTAGCCGTTTTTAGGTGACAAATTATGTGTGATTGTCCGAACGTGTGTTGATGTTATGACTGATCTGTGCTGATGTCTTGGCCAGGACTCCATTGAAAAATAGATTAGTCATCTCAATGAGACTTTTGGTTAAAATAAAAGTAAATATAGTGACAGTTGCGATATTAGTACAATCTCATACCACAATGAATGGGCACATGTTATCCAGAGTAAGTCACAAACACAGTCATATGTAAATCAGAATAACACAAGGGAGCCCTGTTCTATATTTGGGAACTTACTACAACAAGGCCATCTTAACATAACATGGGTAGGATATCTCAGTTGTATATGTTCCACTGTAATTGAAAAGTTGGGTTACGTTTTGTGATCAGTGTAAATTCGTTTAATAAACACAACCAACCATACTGAGAGCACAGCATTACATGAGTGCTCTGATAAAGGACAAGCCAGCAGCTAATCAAGCCAAACCCCTGCTGCCATAGCTACACATAATAAAGAATACCTAGCACTGAGTCAATTCACAAATAAACCACATAAGGGTGATATTTAAACAAAACTCGCCTGCCCCGTCCACTTCCATTCCTCCTCCATTACTCGTCGCCATCTTCGCCGTCGCACTGCGCATGCGCGTTGCATTGTTCTAGCAACGGACGATAGATGGCGTGTTTGCTTTATGTCTTTGTCAGTTTATGTTTGTCATTTGCATATTTGCATCGCTCTTGTGCCCACAGTTTGCTAGTTGTTTATAGATAGTGGTCTTAAAAGTAAAAACATGTAGCGGCAAACTGGGGTTAACTGCTTATTTTCATTTTTCAAGCGGCACTGCTCTTTTTGGTAAATTGTTTCCTTGGGATTTTTCTTTCGGACGCAACCCTTTGTGCACCGGAAAACTGTTCCGTCAGAGCTTGGGAGGTTTATAAACAAAATGGATGTGTTAAATGGCTACAATCTTGATTATTTCCCTGAGAACCTTTTAATAGATATATTGTCTTTTCTTGGCGTGCGAGAGCTTGTCAGAGCTGGGAGGTGAGAATTATATTGAAAACATAAAGCCAGGAGTGTAACAAAAAACCAGGCTCTATTTTGTTTGTCGACGTCGTTATTCATGTCATATGATTTGTGTCTTGTCTGCAGAGTGTGTAAGAGGTGGAGGAGACTTGTGAAGGACCAGAGACTTTGGAGGGTGGTGGATCTGACTGCGTGGAAAGGAGTAAGTTATGACAGAAGAAACCAGTCGTTATGTCGTCATTATTACGCCTATACACTTTGTACTTGACACACACACGTTGTTTCATAAATAGGAAACACGGGTTGACTTCAGTAATAGGCAAATACTGATGGGTTTTTTAAAATTTTGGCTATGAACACAGTCAGTCCCTATGTTATTATAAAGTTGATTAAAATTCTGGGCCTAGAGGGTCTGCAGTCAGAGGCCTCTCAGTTGTTTAGTACTGTTTAGCATTTTTTTTAAAATAATCTATCCACATACAGTAGCCAATGAGCAAAAAAAAATAATCTCAAGCTAAACCAAACTTAAATAAGGAATTACACAGTCACTGTGTCTCATGTTCTCCATGTTTCTTTAACATTCAATGACTTTTCTTTGTTAGGTCACCTCTCGGATACTGTGGGTCTTACTCCGCCAATACTTAGGCTGTGGCCTACGGTGCCTTCGAATGCGTGGTCTGCTGCTGTCTGCCAGAGGAGGGACTTTTCTCTCTGAGTCATGGCTTAAAGCCCTGTCCACCAAGTGCCCTCGTCTAAGAAGACTTTGTCTCCTACATGCGGACCTCAGAAGTCTCCCTTCGTGCCAGATTCTTCCACCATCTCTGCAGGTCTTAGAACTTCGTGGCTGTGAGCTACCCCGTGCTTTTTTTGAGCAAACCCTGCCCACTTTACCCGCTAACAGTGACTCAGAAGCTACAACGAGTCGGGAAAGAGTTGGGAAAGGTCCTTCAGCTCAATCCGGGATTTCTATTGAGAGTCTGATCCTTAACAATGTGCCATCATTTACAGACCAGCATCTCCAAAGTTTGACATCATGGCAAAAATTAAGTCACTTAGAGTTGCGTGACACATTTAGAATAACAGCAAATGGTTTGAGAAACTGTGCTGCTAAAGATGGTGTGGCTGGCTTGGAAGGGCTTTTCAGGCTCAAGAGTTTGGAGTTGGGCATCACTGGTCGACAGGGCTACCATTTGCAGATGGCTTCTCTTGGTTTAGGCTCAGGATGGCTTGGCCTGGAGGAGCTTAGTCTGGGAGGTAAAGAAGTGGGGCCAGGTCTGCTCTGTGCGAGCCGTCTGAAAGACTTGAAACGCTTATGTCTCTGGTCTTGCACTCTTAGTAATTTACAAATATGCAAAAGTTGCAGGATGCTTCGAGGCCTACGGCGCCTGGAGTTTTTAGATGTAGTCTTCCAGCCTCGCCAGTGTCCATCAGAGGAAGGTAACGCTGAAGAAGAGCAAGATGGTGAGGAAGCCGTGAGTGAAGATAGCAGTACCAATGAAAATCGAAAAGTAGATGTTGTAGATCCTATTCCAAGTTTGCGTCGCACACTTGGAGCCATGCTGCCATGCTGCACTCTGGTTTTCACTAATTGCTCAGTTCAGAGTAATGTAGAATGAAGACAAACTGCTCCTGTTACTCCAGTTGCTTGTACACGTGTCCATATGTATTTCCTTTCTAATTTCAATTAGAAAGTCAGCCTAATCAGGCTTAATCACATCAAATTAAATAACTATTTATTACTTAAATACTTGTTTTCACAAAATAGCAGGCAACACAATGAAATAATAAAAATAATATTCTGAAGCTAAAGACTTTATGCTTCAAAAATACAATAATTAATCTAATTTAATTATCACCCTGATAGATTGTGTCCCATTTCTGACCCACACTTAAAAAAATGATTGTATACAGAAAAGGACATATGTATTCATGCTTATTTATAAGCGAATAGTGTTTTAGTGCATTTGAAGATGTGTGTCTTTGAACAACACAGATTTGGTAAATAAATCTATTTTGAACATTGTATGGTCTTTTTTCTAACATGTTGGCTTATATGCTTTCAATGGACCTTTGGTATCATGTATGTCTATGTAGGATACTTGTTTTGTGTGTTTTTATTTACTTTTTTCCACCTTCAGTCTGTAACAAAAGCAGAGGCGGGTCTCGTGTGAAAGGCGTCTTGTCGACCAATCACGTGTTGACTCTGGGATTCATCTGACCAATGGGAGGAGCCGCTTTATAAACATTTAGCCAATCACGTTGGAGAATGGTATCTTTTTGAAAAGGTTGGCGGCTGTGAGTCCAAAACGCACACAAACTGCCTGGTCTGTGCAATTGTGTTATCGTGGGAAAATGCAGGTAACTATTTTTTTTTTAACGTAGATGTTGAACAGTAAAACGTAATTCGAGCGGTATTTGTCGAGAATATTTTTCATCGTGTCAAAGAGGCCGAAATAAAACTAACGTCCGCGTATATTGTTAGCCTAGGAGCTAACGTTAGTTTCTGACTTCCGTCTCGTGTTTGCCTGATGTTAAGTAATCTATAGTTCTACCATTCTATAACAAAGCAGTCATAACTACTGAAAGTGAGGAATATTTTACTGAAATGCAAAAAGCGGTATTCATTCTCATTCAAACTATTCAGACGTCATAAAATTGTATTCATAAGTTACTCTTTGTCCATTATAACTAAATGTAACAGAGTCTTATAATACTCTTGTCTCTACAGAACAAAGAAAATTATGAGCCCAGGGGATTTCAAAGACCAGTAAGCGTGAACATTTTATTTAATTTATAGTTTATTTATAGCTGTTTTGTTGTTATTGAGTGAGTATTCTGGTTCATTTGAATATTCATCTCTTATTTACTTTGATTCAGATGGCAACACCTAACACGGGGATGTGCCAGCGTGTTCCAGTGGCCAAACCCAGAGCAGATGCCTCGTCCAGTTCCATTGCAAGGTACGCTCACAATTTCACACCCCATGTTACAAATGACTGATTTGACGTTGGACATTTGGATCATATTTTAATAAATGTGGAGAAGACCTGGCCTGATGTTCTTTCTCAGTGCATTTCACACAGAGGTTGAAATACATTTCTCTGTGTGCAAAAGTGTGCAGGTTAAAGCACATACAACACCGGTTCAGTTGTGATTGAAGTACAGTTTTTTTTTTTAAACCGTAAGAGCGCAGGTTGTATACTGTTCCTTCAACTGGTTTGGAGGTTACCTAAACAAAATTCGTTTTTTCTCTTTTTGTTTACATAAATAAATGATCAATAGATAGATTGTTTGTTTACCTTTTAGTTTAGTTAGCATAAGACAAAATGCAGCCCAGAAAAGATGATTCACCATAACAACAAAAACAAGAGAACTGCCATTTTTACCAAGGAAAAAGGCTCAGATTTGTTCTTGAACTAATGTAAAGTTGAGCAGTGAGCTTTGTTCCTCGACCAATAACTACCAAAAGTCTACCAAAAAGTGTTCACTTACTGGCTGTTTCCTGTGCGATACTTGACCTCAACTTTGCCAATTTGATGTTGCCCTTGTCGTTCTCTTCCATTTTACCATTAGTCTTTGTGCTAGCTACTTAAGAATGAACTACAGCCTGTTCTGGACCATGTTAAAGTGGGCCTGACTGAGTTGTTCTCTTTTCAAGCTTGAAAGACCTAGAGTTTGGCTACACCTGTTTCTTGTAATGCACACTTACTACGCCACACACAACTCCCATTTATTAACGAACGAACAAACAACGAAAAAGCAAGTAGATGTTTGTTCGCCAGTTCAAATGAGACCACAACAAAACTTGTTTTAATGTCAGTAAAGTTTGGCGGTGCAAACCTCATGATGTGGTGCTGTTTACGAACACAAAGTAATATTCTTTTCAGAGAAGGGAAGTCCACTTGCTAGAATTGCCCCTGCAATCACCACACCTGAATCCAAAATCTATAGAAAGGCCCAGAAATACTTGGAGTGGACAAAAAATATATATCTGAGCAATGCATATTTATCTTTATCCAAGGAAACCCGGAGCATTACCAACAAACCTTTCAACCACTATTAATACTTTCTTGTCATGTAATGTTATTACACATCATTACTAATCTTCCCTGGTAAAAATGTAACGCAGAAGTTTATTTACTTAAAAATAAGCAAACTCTTTGATACCTGCTTTTGTTTTTATAATGTATATAACGTAACTGAATGCCTCTGTCTTCTACAGAAAAGTTACAATAGATGACTTCGATATTGGTCGGCCACTGGGAAAAGGCAAATTTGGAAATGTTTACTTGGCTCGAGTCAAGAAGCTACAGGCCATAGTAGCACTGAAGGTGCTCTTCAAATCACAAATGGAAAAAGAGGGGGTAGAGCATCAACTAAGGAGAGAGATCGAGATTCAGGCCCATCTCAAGTAAGTAGTATGGTGTTCTTGAAATGTGATTATTCTTTTAAAAGTGGTTAAAATTTGTATTATTTTTTTTTTTTTTTTTTTTTGGTATTTTCCTGTTTCAGACACCCCAATATCCTGCGCTTCTACAATTATTTCCATGATCGCAAAAGGGTGTTTTTGGTTCTTGAGTATGCCCCACGTGGTGAGATGTATAAAGAGTTACAAAGATGTGGAAGATTTGATGACCAGCGCTCAGCCACTGTAAGCTTTTAAAGACCACAAGTAAATGGTTGAGATTCAAGTGTACTAAATGGTGATGTCTTTTGTTATTTTAGTACATGGAAGAAATTTCTGATGCACTCATTTACTGTCATGAGAAAAAAGTGATACATCGTGACATCAAACCAGAGAATCTGCTTCTTGGGTATCGTGGAGAGCTGAAAATAGCAGATTTTGGATGGTCTGTTCATGCGCCATCACTCCGGTAAGAGAAATTTATAATTACATCATTTTGTGTCTGAAACGCCCTTAACTATGATTGCTGTCTTCATAAAGACGTCGGACAATGTGCGGCACCCTGGACTACCTTCCTCCAGAGATGATTGAGGGTCACACGCACAGTGAGAAGGTGGACTTGTGGTGCATTGGAGTACTCTGTTATGAATGCTTGGTTGGCAACCCACCCTTTGAAACAGCAAGTCATTCAGAAACATATAAAAGAATTATGAAGGTTGGTTTGGATGTTATATTTTTAGTATTTTATTACTTTTTTGGCATTATTGGTCATTTTTGTTTTCTATCTAGGTGGATTTGAAATTTCCAAGAATTGTCTCAGACGGTGCTAAGGACTTGATTTCAAAGCTGCTTCGACACAAACCCACCGATCGCCTGCCGCTAAAAAGTGTTATTGATCATCCTTGGGTCAAAGCAAACTCACGACGGTGTTTGCCTCCCATCTGCCCATCCAAAAGTTCTGAGACTGATTAATCTACAAACCAAACTCCATATTTTGTACCGGCTCAACTTGTCACAAGAGACTGGCCAGTGTACAGTGCTGCCTTGGGCCACAACTGCCGTTATCCTGGCATATTATCTATATTTAGTCAGATGTTTAGGTTTTTGTACGTGTTTTTACTGTCAATTTTTATCTCTTCAGGTTGTCTTTTAAACAGAATCACTGTGTTTGTTTTCTGGTGCTGGTGCCTAAAGGTTCTTATCAAATCATTTGGTTCAGGGAGCCATGTGTGATACATTTCCAGCTCATTCTTTATATTCTAATAAATATTTAAGCGGTTTTGATTGTTACTTATTGCATCCAACTTGCAGTTTTATGGTCATAACAATTACCAGAAGCTTATTGAACCAACTCCAGTGTTGTGCAGTAACCTTCATTCATGAAGTTATTAGTATGAACCATCTCTGAAATCCTGAAACACTGCGGCACAGGTTAAGCAAAGCCTGGAAGGCAATAAAGTGTAGTCGGACTACCATAGGCACAAGTGGAGCAGAACACAATGCACAGTACAAGGACAGCAATAGAAAAATGCAATTTAAAAAAATCAAATTAAAAACTTGCATCTAACGGACTGCAAATAGAGCAAAGATATAAGGTTACAAAACGTATGTGCAATAAATTCTTACGACTATGCTTATGTAATGTGGATCATATGGCTAAGAATAAAAAGCAAGTAAAGTAACGAGATTTAATTTGCACACAGATTGCACTTCAGGTTTCAGTGCAGTGAGAAAGAATACTGTGAATTTATTTAATTTGAATTTGTGGAGTAAATTGATGTTAGTTCACAGCTGTTGTATGGTATGTCAAACGATGTAATTCAACTAAACCTGCTTCTAGAATTTGGGTGCACCAAAAGTCGGTTCACAAATTTAAAACAAAGGTAACTAGATAAGGCAACTTTCATGTAGTCAAGATATGCATCATACATTAGATGTTCCGTTTAATTTTTCTATGATTTCATATGGTAGCGTGGCCGAGCGGTCTAAGGCGCTGGATTAAGGCTCCAGTCTCTTCGGGGGCGTGGGTTCGAATCCCACCGCTGCCAAGAACTTTTTAGTTCTTTAGGTAATTTCATTTTAATGAGTGAATCCCAAACACAAGGACAATGTTTCAATGCGGATTAAATGGAAACAGTTAAATTTCAAAAGCATGCGCAGAATGATCAACACTTTCACCTTCTGTCTGCGTCCACTTGAGGGCGCTAAAGATCCGCGCGTGTAAACTCTGCAGATTAAATTGTATAGCATTCTTACATCTTTTACAGCTCAGTATAATGTATAATCTCTTATAGATTAATTCCACAATACATTCAACACTATGAAATATATGTGATAATATTATTATTGTATTTTAAGCCTTGAGAGAACCACGTTTAAACATTTACTTTGAAAACCCGCCGAGCTTTTCATTTTTTTCCGGTTTCTCTTTCTTCTCTTCCGGGTCAATTCTACTTCGAACATCAAGAACCAAAATAGAGTCGTCTCTTTTCCATATGAATGATTAACATTTTCAGTCTTTATTCGTTGCATTTAGCATCAATTCTTTAGAAATGGCAGGTTTAACTCCGGGAGACCCACAGCTGGTCTCGATGATCGTAAATCATTTAAAAACACAAGGATTGTTTGACCAGTTTCGAAGGGAGTGTTTGGCAGACGTGGATACAAAGGTGATTGTCACTTCTTTAATGCATCATGTTAGGAAAATGATCTTGTTTTGCCAGATACTTCTTGGTTCTACATGTACCAAGAGTTATCCGCTGTTTCGTTTACAGTTTGGTGTGTCAGTGACATATTTCATACAAAGACTATTGCTCTAACAGTCCAGTTGTCCTTTCAGCCTGCTTACTTAAACTTGAAGCAAAGAGTAGACAACTTCGTCTCCAATCATCTGTCTAACCACACATGGAGTCCACATTTGAACAAGAACCAGCTGAGAAACAACATCCGTCAGCTGGTATTGCAGTAAGTTCAATTACATTTGTTAATTGTGCATAAACAAAAACATTCTTAAGTCCGGAATGGAGGCAAAAGAACATGGAACATAATATGATTTCAATGAAGAAACTGGGTTTAACCACAGAATTATTGCAAAATATGGTGTTTTTGTCAAATGAAAACATGTGCTATTAGGTAATTTCAGAGTCTGGTTTGAAGACATTTACTATTGCATTTCACATTATCTGTTTATATAATAGGACATTAGGATAGATACTCAGCATTTTTGATGAAGGCAAATCCAGATTTTTAGGTTTTACTGGACAAATTCTTACAGAAATGTTGAGCCTATAATAGCTTTTAATTGTATCCGAAATTATACTTTTTTTTTCTACGTTTTGTTCTACGTTTGTTAGCTATTGTTTGACATTGCAAATTATTCTCATCAGATCTGGGATGTTGGAGCAAGGGGTGGACAGAATAGTGGCTCAAGTGGTCGATCCCAAAATAAACCACATCTTCAGGCCCCAGGTAGAGAGGGTGGTCCGTGAGTTCCTGTCGCCTGGAAGTTGTGCCGATGAACCTAACATCCTGCTGACCGCCGCAGAACCTAAAACGGATTCCTTTGAGCAAGGTATTTATGTCACACCTCAACCTGAATTTTAAGCGTTATCTGCACGTTTGCTAATGCGTTATGATCATGTCCAGCCGCAGCACCGTCTTCCCCGACAGACACTGCTACGAGTGCGAGCGGGGCGATGTCAATCTTGGACACCATCACGACTCTGAGGGCCACCACTGAGAAGGTACCCAAAGCCGAACCATCAGAGGAAACCATGGAGATAGACGAAAGTGAGCAGGAGTCGAATCACAAAGAGGAAGCGGAGGAGAGCGCCCAAATCAGTGTGCCCGAAGACGCGGACTGTGAGGCTGTGACGGCAAAGGTGCAAGAGTTAGAGGTGAAGAGTGAGAATAACACGCAACCAGAACAAGAAAAAGAAGAAGTAAAAGAAGAGTTTAAGGTGGAAGAGAATGTGCCCGATCTTCAAAATGAAACGGTGGAGGAGAAGGACAAGGCTACAGCTAAAACGTCAGCAAAGACATCTGTGGAGAAGCAAGATGAGGAGCTAAAATCTTCAAGTCAAGCCAAACAGAAAGCCAAAGAAAGGATTAAAGAGGGTGAGCTGCTTCTGTACTAATAGTGACAACAAAAACGTTGAATCTGAGTACATATCTATGAGCATAAATTAATATTTGCTCTTTATTTTGTGCAGAGTATTCATTAGAAGACTCAGATCTGGAGGGGCTGAGTGATATTACGGTGAGCTCTGTTCACACCAGTGACCTGTCGTCTTTTGAGGAGGAAAGTGACGATGCGCAGACACCCTCCGATTCCTCTGACGAGGGAGAGCTTCCAGATGGTGAGACTTTTCGTTCTGTTTGGTCAAGCAAATTACACATTTAAAATTTTTATTTCTAGTAATCTTTTTTCTCCTCCAATGCCTATAAAAGAAAAAACAAAAGAAGCGAGTGACGACGGAGAGGAAAAACAAAAGCCTCGGCGAAAGGCCTATGTGCATAAGCCCTTTCTGTATTCTCGTTACTATAGCGACTCTGACGATGAGGTCACTGTGGAGGAGCGTCGGAGATCAGTGGTTAGTCGCATTGAACATTCATTTATTCATTCAACATGTATAAAATGTTGCAACATACGTTGTTGTTGTTTTTTTATTAGTTTTTTACTTTTGCTTTCCATGTGTTTTGTTATGTTATATTTGTGCTCTGTTCCGTTCTGTAGTGCATCTTGTTTCGTCTCTTGTCCACAAGGAAGGAAAAAAAAAGTTTTATACATTGTTGTATGGGATTGAAATATGACGTGTTGTGCATTTACAGGCCAAGGACAAAGAGGAGAGATTACTGAAGAGGCAGCAAAACAGAGAACGAATGGAAGAGAAACGTAAGCAGAAGGCCGCACAGACTGAAGAACAAAGTATGTAACAAAGTACTAACCCTAACCGTACAGTAGGGCTGGGACGATACGCCTTTGTCATGATACAATTACAATACAATATATTTTGCAATTTCATTAAATAAAATGATATATTTTGATACACAATATAATATGAATAAGTACTGCATTACTTAACGCATAATTGGTGAAAATTACAAAACTAAGTCCTGTAAACTTGTCTGACATTTGTTCAGATGCACGTTAATGGCTGGGGTCATGCTTTCTTCCCTTTTTTAATCAGCAACAAAAAACAATACTGCTACAAATATTCACTTTGTCTATAATTTAGTTACAAACACATATGTTTGGCAAATCATGCCGTTAGCTGCTCGCTCACCTGCAGAATTCATGTCATAATTGTGAAAGCACTGGAGCACTGCAGCTTTATTATATACAAGATGTCCTCCAAGTATTGCGATACAAAACGATATATTGTCCAAGCCCTAACAATATTGTGATTTATTAACTCTTAAGTATTATGTTAAGAATAAGTGTTACAATTGCATCCAGATAAGAAGAATCAGAAGAATGCAGATGCTACAGCGACTGAGCGCCCAAGAGCCAAAGAGGCACGGAAGGAACGAAAGGTTCTGGAAAAGAAAATGGCTCTAAACAGGAAGAGAAAGTTAGATTCAAGGTTTGTCCATAACTGTCGATTGCTTTTTTGTGACTCGTTAGTGTTGAATTTAAGGTTTACTTATTGGGCGTTGGTTGACCTGCAGGAAAGAGGATGATGTAACCAGCAAGAAGAAAGAACCTGGAGAAGGGTCAAAGAAAGCAGTACGTCACATCGCGTTCAGGCTTGTATTCATGTAAGATGTGTAATTGTAACTCTGTATTTCTCTCCACAACAAGGAAATAAAGCCTTCCTCTTCCAAAACCCCGCAACAAAAGCTCGGCTCTAGGCACAGATCTGAGTCGGCGTCACCTGACGAGAGAAGCCGGAGGATGAGTGGCAGCGTCTCAGAGGAATCTGAACCGAAAAAGATCAGTGACAAAAACCGCACGCACTCCTTCATTTTGGAGCTGGAGCAAGGTTCTCAAGAGGCCCTCAAGTATCGCTCCATCAGTAAATTTGACCGTCCGTCCCGCAAAGAGCTTATTTTAAAAGAACGCAAGGAAAAAGAACGCCATTTATTGAACCAGCGGGCTAAACTCAAACAGAAGCTAGCTGAAGTTGAAAATGTCCAAAAGGAAAGTGCAACAGGGAAAGAAGAAAAGAAGGTAAAAAGCAAGAGTGATAAGAAATCAGAAAAGGAGACGGGAGATGTGAGCTCTAAAGATGTAAAGAAGGTCAAAGCGCTCTCAGTGGAGCAGAAAACAGAGAAAGTACGAGAAAAGGATAAAGAGTCAACCAAGGACAAAGTTAAAGGAGAGAAAACTAAAACCGATTCAAAACAACTGGTTCGCCCAGAGTCTGGGGGCTCCTCTGAGGACAAATCTGACCTGGAGCCAGGCTCTGATATCACCAAAAAGAAGGACAAGCATCCAAAAGAGATCCTTAAAAGATCTAAGAGTCACACTGAAGACAAACCCAAGTCTAAGACTGATAGTAAAGATGGTGAAAGGGAAAAGACAAAGGCAAATGATCCACAGAAATCAACAAAATCGAGTTATGAAGGCGAGAAGGATTCCAAAAAGGCCAAGATTACTGAGAAGGAAAAAATTAAGCTAAAACCCAAGGAAGACACGAAAAGCTTGGTGCTATCCAAAAGTGATAAAAAAGGTCATGGTGTTTCAGCAGGTTTGCCCATTGTTAAAGCTGACGCTACTAAAGAGAAGAAAAAAGTGGAAGGTAAAAAGGAGCAGAGAAAGGAAGAAACAGTGAAGCTTGAAAACAAAAGTTCCAAGAAAAAAACAGACAAAAAGGATCTTGAAAGTAAAGATGATGGCCGGAAGGAAAAATCATCCAAACCCGAAAAGGCAAAACCTCCAAAGCCTGTTATCTCCACCGAGGAGAAGAAAGCGCCTCTTCTCCCCGACACCAGCACGGACTCTGAGCCGCTCACCACCACGGTCACCACATCTGTGTCGGACGACACGTGTGACGCCCTCAGCGACATCACCCCAGAACCCTCCGAGGGCGAAACCGACCCGCCCAAAGTGGCCTCTGTGCCCGCTGAAGCCGACGCACTTCTCGCGCTCATGAACGTGTGCGCCTCAGCGGACGCCCGTCTGCCTGAGCCCGGCCATGAACGGGAGGCCGCCGCAGATGTGGCGCAGCAGGAAGCCGATAGGAAGATGAAAGAGGCGGCGCTCACTCTGCTCTCGATGGATCCGGATAGTACGATGTCCTCTGGTCTGATCGGGCAAGAGGCCAATGCAGCAGAACCGATGGAGGCGAGTGCAGCAGAGTCAGAGGACCAGGCGGATGTGGTGTCTACTGAGGAAGCTGAAGTAAAACAAGAACCTGAAGGAAAAACAGGTAAAATGGCAACTAAAATACAAATTAGACAGACACGGGCAAATATAACAGGTTGTTCTTTTACTTTTTAGGTGTGTCTGAAAACACAGGAACAGAAGCACCACAAGAAGAGATTTCACCTCAGGTAGTCTGAAGTTGATGTTTATCTTATCTAGGGCTGCACAATTAATCGAATCGAAATCGCAATTAGCAAATCGCAAATGCTACAATTTTTGAAGTGCTATAATTAAGGATGCACCGTTCTAGCTTTTACAGATCCGATACCACTACAGAGACTAAAAATAGCATTTATTTTCTTAAAATAAAAATAGTTTATTTATGACAAAACTGATCCAGATGGTTATGTAACAGTTATTTATCTATATAAATAGATAGGAAAAACATTATAGGAAAAATATTAGCTTATACCTTAAATTTACCATGTCATGTTTTGAAACAAAAAAAAAGTTTATTATGGCCTTAAATAAAGGATTTGTCTGTTGTATGCAGTGAATGCATCCAGCCAGTCAATGGTGCCTAGCGCTCACACAGTTTCCTCTTATTAGACGACATTAGACACAAGACGATTTAGCCTAGCAGTAGCAGTTATCGTTTTCAGATCGAGTCTGGTGATGACTTAAGGACTTAAAATAGCGGAAGATTCTCGCATACATAATGTTTGAAATCTGAGAAGTGATGTACGAAATCTGAGGGAGAGGATTTTCTAATGAACATTCCTCAAAACAGCATGAATGCAGCTGAATGCAACTCCGGGTGTGTTTTTGATGATGAACATTGTTAGAGCATGGTTAAAAGCTCAAAAAGTCACTGTAGTAGAATATGTGTCCTTTATGAGATTTTCTGAACAAGTGCCAGTAAATACTCTTATTACATCAGATCAGGATATCGGCTGAACTGAATTTGGAGCCGATACCTGATCCAGCACCTCTCTGGATTGGCAATCATTTATAAAATATCTTGTTTTATTCTGCAAAAAAAACTGCTAACCCTGTAGTTTTTATTTGTTAATACATGTTTTGAAACAAGCAATAAAAACGTGACTAAAAGTAACTAAAACTAAAAGTGACTAAAAATGATAAAATCACGACATAAAGTGACAATAACGCGACTAGAAGCAACAAAAATGATACTTTAAGTGACAAAAGACAACTAAAAACAACTGAAATGATACTAAAAGTGACAAGAAAGTGACTAAAACTGACAAAGACCGCACTACAACTGACAAAAACACGACTAAAAGTTACAAAAACGTGACTAAACAACACAAACGGCACTAAACATGTCAAAAAACCTACTAGAAGTGACAAAAACGTTGTGAAACACCTGATTCTTTTATATTAGTTTGTTATTCTCCTAGTTTTATTTAAAATGCAAACTTTGAACAGAATCCTATCATCCCAGTATAAATCACAAATCTAATCACAATCAACAAAACTGATCAGAAAAATCTAAATTAGATATTTTTTACCAAATCGTGCAGCTCTAATTCTTTGTTCTGCCTTCGCACTGAAACTAATTTCTTTTTTTGTCTTTTTCTTTTTTTTGACCATTTGTTTTTTAGGGCGAGGGCACCAGACTCGATGAACCACTTACACAGAAGGAAGAAGAAACAAATGAAACACAGCCACTAGAAGTTGTTCCACAAGTAGAGGCCAAACAAGAAGGTAATACACTGATCTGCCCAGAATGTGTACTTTTTGTGTTTTGTTTTGTATTTAGAGGTTACTTTGGTACTTCTTGTGTATTACAGCTGCAAATATTGAAGAGGTTGAAGAAAAGGCAACAGGAGAGAGTGAGACTGTGCCAATTAGAACGTCTGGACAAGGTACATTCAATCAAATTATCCGAACAATTTACAAATGAATATGCGTCATGTTTATTGGTTATTTCATGATGATGATTGTGGCTTTCAGAGCAAAGGGATATTGACACCGAGAAGAAATCCACACAAGTAAGACAAACTGGTTCATTTGAAATCTTATCGTATTAACGTACATTTTTCACATAATCCTAGTAATATTTCACAAATTATAGGAGGAAAAAGGGACCGCAGAGGAGCCCGTGACTAAGATGGACTCTGATATAAGTAAGTAGACTCAAGTTTGTGAAGGTGCGTGGGCGCCCTCTGGTGGATATTTGTGTTTCTCTGGTTCATCTTTGTCAAAACCTGTGATGGATCTCATAAGTAGGCGGTGAAAAACATCTGAGAACTACTACCCACCACATTTAATTAAGATTTTAAAAATAATAATGAAACGGTTATGTTGCAGAGAAGGGTGCCTTGCGCTGCGGCACAATTACAAACACTTTATTAGCTCTCACACACTCGATTGTGATTACTTTTTTTGCATTTTTAACAATTTAGGACAATACCCCCCAATTGAGAAAAATAATAATAATAACAACCTTAACAATAATACATTAAAAAAAGTACAAATAATAATAACTAAGTAACCGAAGTACAAGAAAATGGAATTATCGAATTACAGGAAAATAAAAATAAAAAATAAATTGATTTTAAAAAATAAATTAAAAATGGACATCAGACTTTTTCTTAACAATTCCTTTTTGTCCCCCATGTAATAAAAGTAAACTATCAGCTGCTGGACATGTTAAATATGAAAAGAAAGCTGCAACTCTTTATTAACAGTAATCAGGATTGTACAAAATAAATTGAAAATTAAAAATTAATAGGACTTTTTTTTTTTTTTTTTACTTTATTACAAGTCAAGTTTTAGTCAAATTAGCTTATGTTTTGAAAGAGGACTAGTCAAAAACTAACAAATACTCGCTCTAGTGTCAATCAGATCATCCCTCCAAACACCAGCCTTACTCTTCCTTATATTTACCTCCTTTATATTTATTTATTTTAAGAAAATCCAGGCAGAATTAAAAAATCTGATATTTCTCAGTGCAGAGCTTGTTTACACTTATAATTAGAGTAAATTAAACACCAGAGGCCAAACTACAGAGTCCCAGCTCACAAAGAGTCCAGCCAATTGTTTGTGCTCCAAAGTGTTCAGGAACAGCTTTAGTTTGAAATGGAGCTCACTTTAGACGTTTTTAGGCCTTTTGTGAAGTTACAATTACAGACTAGTAGAGGACAATATTCTTTCAAACAACTGCAAATAAAGGTTAAATATGAAAATGGAAGAAAGAAGAGGGGTGCAAGTTAACTGCATTCAAAGTAGGGCTGCAACTAATGATTGTTTTGCTAATCGATTAGTCTGTCGATTTCTTTCGATTAGTTGCTTTGCTTGTGAATGTGAGATGTTTACCAAATTTGACCGAGAGGAAGCTAAAAAGATGCTGCTTAAGAAGGTCTATATTGTGTAGGGCTGTAGTCGACTAAAAATTCTTGATCAACTAAAGACCTGCCCTATCGACCAATGAATCGACTAAAAGGAGGTGAGGTGAAAATATATCAAAACTATAATGTATTTCCATGAATCTGATCCCAACTGCACTCAGAAGACCACAACTGTAGAGGAGTTCATAAAAAAGCAAATATTTTCACAGATAAGTGCTAGGAAACAGTGTATTTATATATGTACATTTATATGTTGTCCAAAATATTCAGCAAACATGCTCCATATTTTCTTGTTTTTGCCATGAAAATCCTTTTAAATCTAAATAAAATAATTAGTCGAATAATAAAAATGTTGATCGACTAAGGCACCATCCACCGATTAATCGACTAAAGGAGTACAGCGCTAATATTGTGTGTATTATTAAAAAAAGAAAAGAACTAATAGTAATTAAAAACACAAATTTCACACATTTCTAGCATGATTTTATGTTGATGCTGCCTTTTCTCAGACATAAAACGCCTTCTTTCATCACTGGAATGCTTTTGAGTCTAAATATGGCACTGAAAACGATTATTCGATGACTAAATTAGCTGACAATTATTTCAATAATCGGATTAGTTGCGATTGATCGATTAACTTGTTTCAGCCCTAATTCAGAGCTAATGTTTGAAGAAAACATGTAACATTCATCTTAAATTTTTACAAGCAATTTACTGTTACTATTACAAGTGTCACTCTCTTTAATCCTCCAGGTGAAGCTGAAACAAAGGCTAATAATGAAGAGTTGACTGTTGCAGCGGAGCAAAGTGAACAGCAGAAGGTAACGAACCATAACAGGTAAAGCTTCGCTAAACAAAGATGCTTAAATCAGATGTTCTTATTCTCAGGAGAAGCCAGACGGTGTTGATCAGACGGCAGAAAGTTCATCGGAATGTCAGCCCAAATTACCAAAACAGTCGAGTAAGTTGTGTTGTAAAGTTTGCTTTTCACACCGCAATTCGGAATGAAATCTAAACGTATAATTTCATGTTCATTCTTATGATGTTTTTAGGTATTATGTCCAGCACAGACAGTCAAGAGGAAAGAGACTCAGAAAAGGTTAATTTTTGCGAAATTACTTGTAGAATCACTCAATTTTCTCTGGTACTTAAAATCATTTGAACGCTTTTTTAAGGAGGAGAAAGCTTTGGGGAGAGGAAGACGCAAGCGGAAGTTGTCAACCCGCAAAGCTTCTGAATCAGGTATTTTTGTATTATTTAGAATGGTATACGCTAATAACAGCCTGGCATGACACGTTTCTTCTTCGCTTTTGTCTTGAAGGTGATGGAAAGGAAAGTCAAGAGGAGGTAAGCGCTGCACGGACTGTCACTAGACTGTCGATTATGAAATTTTAAAAATGTCTGTGTTATTTAGGAGAATGTGGAAGTCAAAACCCCGAGAAGAGGACGGTCAACGAGGACAGAAGAGGCAGAGAAGGGCCAGAGTGAAAAGGCAGAGACGCCGACCCGGAGAGGGAGACGCCCAGCGGCCGCCAAACAAACCACAGACGGTAAACCTCCTAAACGCTTTTTTATTATAAGGTGAGACGCTGCAGGTGAACAGGGAAAAAGTCTTACATTTAAAGATATGTAGTTTACCCACAGAAATGCAGGAAAGAAACATGTTACAAGTGTTTCGACATGTCATGTTTTCATACAGAAATAAGGCATTTTATGTGTAAAAACTGATAAAATTGCACATATTTTCAATCTGAAAAATGGACAGAACCAGGTTTAAATTTCTTGGTTCATTTTGTCCACATATTAGAGGAGATTTTAGATTTCTTATTTAGCTAGATCTAACTGAAATTTGGTCTAAAAATTCAAATTGCACCGAATTTTTTTGACTTAAAAGTTTAATAAATCAGATTTACAATTAGATATCAACAAATCCTTTTCTACGGTCTGTCAGAGTCTTGTTAAGTACAAGAGTGTAAAAGTTTGGTGTGTATGAGCTACTTTAAGGGCTGATAGTTATGTCACTGCAGGGGAAAATGCAGTAAGAAAACGACCTTTGAAATGGAGAGAGAGAGAAATGTGGGTGAAGTGAATTAAATTAAATAATAAAATATCTTTAGCAGCAGATTGGTTTGGAAGTTTGTTGTTTCTACTTGACAGCAGACATGTTGAGAGAGCAAACTGACCAAAAAAACAAAACGATGATGTCTGTAGTGCCTCACCTTAATATAAATACATAGAAATTTACTTTGTCAATCCAAACTTAATAATTACTCTAATGTTCTCCTGAAGAAACAGAAGCTGTGGACAACATGGAACACTCTGACTCTGAAAAAACAGAGAAGGAGAAACGGGTCAGTCGTATTTAATTTGTAAACTATTGCTGTTTCATGTTGCGTTTATTCTTATGCCTTGTTCAATCGAATTTGTTGCAGAATGAAGAAGAAAACGCAACGTCAAGTCAGGCTGAAACAGTCGACCCAGAAGCCACGGATACAGACGCTGGTGAGCATTTTCCGAGCCGTACAATAAGCATTAGTTTGAAAAAAAACAATTTTAACATTTTTAAATCATCGCCAGGTAAACCTTCACTTAAGAGGAAGCGCTCAGAAGAAACTATCGAGGTTGGATTAGTTGATTTTTGTTCTCCACATAATGGTACTGAAAAAGAGCCATGTTTTATGTACGGCGTGTGCCTGTTTTCATTTAGGAAGCTGCCAGTGATGTTAAAGATCATGTAGAGGAAGACGCAACTCCAGAACCGAGCGAGGAAAAGCCTGAGCAAGACACTGGTCAGGACATACTTCAATAATCTGTACTGGACTTTGTAACATTTGCTTGTAATGTGCTTTTTTCTCTCTTTGTTGTTTTGTTTTGTGTAGCACTTTGTTCACCTTCAGAAGAACAGCCCGAGGATCAAGCCGACGGCAAACAAGACGACGCAGAAAAACAGGACGATGTAAGTGGACACTGCTGTTATTTTCAGTACTTCTCAATGTATTAAATCAATGTATTATGATATCATCAGACTGAAGACGAGCAACAAGAAGGACAAGATGTAACCCTCAAGAGAGCGCGGAGGGGAAGACCTCCTAAAGCAACCACTGCCGCTGAGGATTCTGACACAAAAGCAGAGGATTCAGGTGCAAAACACTACTTCATGCATCCAGACCAGGCATGTCCAAACTATGGCCTGGGGGCCAAACGCGGCCCTCCGACCAATTTTTCTTGGCCCTCAGACTTCCTGGTGAATTGGCCCACATTGTCCTGAGAAGTACGTTTTACAGCAAATTTCAAATTTTCTACAATTATGACCTATATAACTGACATTTTGGTGCGAGACTGGCCTGATATTATGGCACTGAGCCTGAATTTAGGTGTGCTGGCACTTAAAACATCAGATTAAAACAACTTATTTGAACATTTCACGATTGATTATTGGCCCTCCGCTTGGTCTATATTTCACTATGCTGCCCATGATGGAAAAAGTTTGTTTGTTTTAACAAAGTTTGTTTGTTTTAAGGTATATCAAAATAAAACAATTAAAGGGGACATATTATCAACTTAAATGAGCTTTTAACCTTATTAAAACAGTGTTTGCTCATCATTAGTTTACTCAAAGTTGTATTTTGATGGATTCCTGCATGTAGGAGTTAACCCTGTATCGGTCTGCAACTGAGGCTCGAGTGCTCAGAAAATTCCTGTTTTCAGCTACCCCCTTTCCCCGCCCATATTCCCTGTACTTAGCTGAGATTATTTGAAAAATGAAGACTCCAAGTGACACACTGGGTTCTAAAATTTCACTTTAAAAAAAACAACAAAAAACATGTAAATTACAATTCACTGCTGGTTTCAATGAAATGTCACTGTAAAGAGGCGGGGCTTATCAGTTCTGTAGTTTTGAACAGGAAGTGAATGGACCCGTTTCTATTATTAAGCCATTTTAGATCAATATTGTGGATTACATTGAAGATGTATAAAATGATGTACTTTTGTTATAGTTCAATATTAAGCACCTGAAAAAGCACAATCTCCTTAAGATTTTTTTTTTTCAACTGCATAAAAATTATGTCAAATGTCATATCCTTATATATTATTTATTTGCACCAAAGTGTATAAAACCAAGGGAAATGTGCAATGTTCATCAGAATTACTTTTACAAAACAAACACTAGAAACTAACTTTTTTATATCATTTTGATCACAAATTGGATATTGTTTTTAAAATACGATATGTTCCTTTCCTTTCTGTTATTTTTCTTTTCTTTTTTGCATTAAACTCTCATAAATCGCTAAGCCTTCTTAGTGTTTGAGCAGGACATTCCATTTGGCAAATGATGAGCATTTGTCCTGCTGTTTATGATGGGCTAAACAGTACAGTAAATTCTATGGTCACTAGCACAAATGTCTTTGTAAAACACCTCTTCATCCCGCAGACGAGAAGAGTAAAAAGGAAGAGGATGTAGAAGCCGAGGGAGATTTCGACGAGGAGGATGAAGATGACGACAAAGAAGAGGGAAAAGAGACCGCGACTCGAGCCACAACGCGACTGGCATCTCGTCTGGAGGCGGAGAGGTGCGTCAAACGAAAACCTCAGTAAATAAATAAAAGGCGCACTGTTTATGACGGAGCGTGATCAGTCCCTTTGTACCGCTAAAGTCTGCTTCCTTGCCACGTTTATTACATGATCGTGCAAAGATTTACTCCTCTAAAAACCATTGGCTGTGAATACACATTTGTTTTTTATTGGTTTTAGAAACAAGCCAAGTAAACCTTCCACCCGGGCAAGTCGACAGAGCGGTAAAGAGGAGACCACGGCTGGCACACGGTGAGTTTGGCTTTTCGAGGGACGGCACAAGGAACGGGCCTAGAACAGCAATCTGACCATTACAGGCTTAGCGGGGTCGAAGAACATTTTTGCATTTCTTCCTGGAATTTCGAAACGCTGCTATTAAACATAACACTCGACCGACTGAAATGAACTGTTGAGTCCAGATAAAAGACGCTTTATGACGTGACACTGCGCCTCTGGGACAACGTAGTGCTTTTGTTTTTTAAGTGCCTATGACAGGTTGGATTACTCGTTTAACTAAAATGCAGTTAAAGGACACATATTCTGCTACAGTGACTTTTTTGGAGCTTTAAACCATGTTCTAACAATGTTCCGTCATCAAAAACACACCTGAAGTATGGCATTCACGCTGTTTTTGTGTCCATAAGAAAATCCGACCCCCTCCGAGCATCAAACACACCTCCTGCTGAACATCGTTGATCCGGGACATATTTTCGGATCATCTACGTCACTTCTCCGAGATTCCTCCGCTGTTTTTAGTCCTTAAATCATCGCCAGACTCGTTCTGAGTATTTCTGCCTCTAAACACGATAACCACTACTGCTAATCGTCCTCATTGCGTTTGTTGGTGGATAACTTCACTAGATTGTATATAGCGCTGGCGCCATCTACTGGCTGGATGCACTCAGTGTAATGCAGTGAGTGTCATTGCATACAAGGCTGATGAACACTCATTTAATCATTTAATGAATAAGAGACATTTTTTTGTTTGTTTCAAAACATGAGATGGCAAATTTAAGGCACTCGAGAGCATGTTTAAAGGCTAATAACAATATGAAAAATGCAGAATATTTTTCCTTTAAGATAAATACATTTCTAATTTTACCCAAATTCGTTCCAGATTTGATCCTAGTTTGCTTTTTAGCTGTTTTTTTTTTAGGTTTTTTATTTTACTTTCTGGTGGTAAAGGATGGCATCACTCTGGGAAGTGGCCATAGCAACCACACTGTGCACTGGGGCAAAACTCATCTAGTGTCACAGATTTTTTTTTTTGGACAAATATAAATACATGTGAACACCTTTTATACGGTTGAAAAAAAGTTGATTCTTTTGTGTAAATTATGCATAACCTTTGTCTCCCTAGTGCGACGTCATCAGTGTGTTTACTTCTTGTCATTTTCAACAGATTTGTAATTTTTTCTCAACAAACGGTGACCTGATTGTGATAAAACTATACTTGATATTTATATTTGAATCTAACACGCCAAATAAAGTCAAAATCAGAACACAGTAAAGACCTGTCATACGCACTTTAAGCATTTGGCAGTTGGAACTAGTTTTACTTTTATCATTTCTCGGGTTATAGTGAGGTCATAGTTTAAACTCACATTTCATATTTTCATGAAGTGTTGACCCATTACAAAACGGAACATAACAAGCGGTCTATTCAGCAGGCCAAAAATGCAAATGGCGTATTTGAAATGTGTCTCCTTTTCCTCTGACCCCTCTCGTGTAGAGCCGTCAGTTCCACTTTTTGTATTCGCCGCGTGTAATCCATGAATTAACAAAGACAAGTTTTTACAGCACTTAAACATGACACTCGCAGACAGACTGACACTTGCTCCTTGTTTCCGTGCAGCGGTGGAGCGAGGGGCCGCAAACGGGAGAGCAGCCCCCCTGTGGCGCGCACGCGGGGAGCACAGAAATCAGAGGAGCCCCCTTCCAAGCGGGCTAAACGCTAACATGTCTGACACTGAAAAACTGCTGCCTTCAACACTCTTTTTCACCGCTGCATATTCAAGGAAGGAGCAGGTTTATTCCGCCTAAAAGCTGTCAACAAAAAGGTAACTTGTTGATACTCGGGGAGAAAAAACACGCAAGTCAATAATGATTCCTTCTAAACCTGAAGATTTGTGCAGAAAACCTTCGACTTTACAGCCATATGGTTTGAATCAGACATTGTCATTCCTGTACTTTCGCAGTAATACTGTGTAATAGAGTTTCGGGTCGGTGGTAAGCCTAATACGGAGTAATGTTGTTCTTGGAGATAATGAACTGAACTGAATTGTAAAGTACACCAGGTTCACTTTTGTATGTTTGTATGTCTCATTGTTACAAGTCATTTGTGCTGTCTCTGCCTTGTACCACAGTGAGGCGTTCTAAAGTTTATTATTCATTCTGTGAATGATGAGGCTTTTGTTTTACTTTGTTTTTATACATGATAGATGTAGAACAGCAGTATTGTTGCTATTAGATTGTTCTCTTTTTATACTTTTATGTTTTTTATTGGAAACATGATACATGTGTCATTTGCGCGTCTGTAGAACATTAACTTTTACATAAATGTTTTTGTTTAAAACTTGTTGTTCTTTCTCATTATTTGTTTCACTTTTTCTCACATTTGAGGTCAATTAAATAGTCTTGCTTTATATACAATCAAGACGCCATAATGCAGTATTCAATCGAAAACATCCAAACCTTAACAAAATGCAGGGAAAGATGATTGCATAACAGAATGACATATTTGTGCAGATTAAAATATTTTTAAAACTCCTTTTTTCTAAACAGTTGTCCCTGTAAATTAGTCTTTTGTATCTGACCCATCCATCAACACTGCAAAATTTCTACGATGAGTTAAAATGTCTTGAATTGAGGAAAATACTCTTAATTTCAGACGTTTTAACCAGTCAAGATCTATCTATTTAAAGGTTATTTTACTTGTTTCAAACCGTTTCTGACTTGTTTCAACGGATTACTTCTTATTTCAAGGCAAATTATTTGTCAACGGGTAAGAAAACTCTACTTACTCCACTGGCAAATCTAGTGAGATCACATCTGAGCTCAGTTAAACAGTCCATCTTACTTTACATATGATCAATAGCCAATCATCCCGTAAACATAATAGTATTTGCCTGCATCCGGATCTTGACGATATCGAGTCTTTCTAAACGATTGTGTTGTCTACAGAGCCTAAATAGAGACACATTTGTGAGTTGAGAGGAGAGGAGGACATTCCTGCGCGCTAATGGAGGAGAAACTGACAAACTAAAGATGAAATATTCCACCATCATCGTGTTCGCGTCAGGGCTGAATCCTGCACCTGAACACACGCACCTCCAAACAGCCTGCACTTCTCCTATCAGGTATTTCCTGTCTTTAACTATTCGTTCAATCGCTCGGATGGTTCTTTATTAGGCCCTGGCAGACAAACAGCAGTCCTTTCACTCACTCGCGCCATTTTATTATAGGCGTTTTTATTCTGCTAAATGATTTTGGATTTGGCCAGCTGACGCCACATTATTTCATATTATTTTTTATTATTTTTAAATTCGGGTTTTTATGTGCGGCGCGCATAAACGTTGAAGTGTTTTTGAGTATGGGACTGACGGTGATAAAATATGGAGCAAATGCAGACAATTTTACAGCACTGGGGAATTTATGAAAGGTATTTTACTTTTAGATTCTTACGTAGGTAGCGGTCCAGTTATTTAAGTGAAAGTGTAAAGTTGAGAGAAACTGCTAGTGTCAGTAATTGCTGCTAACGTTTAACTATTATTATCCACTTTACTGTGCTGCATTTAACGACGAGTCAGCGATTCTTTTTTTCGATTAATTGGCTGGTCAGACGATTATTTCTATTATACATTGAGACTTTTTACATCATCCACCATGACTTAAGGCTTCTAGATAGAGATTATATACAAATAAATTGAAAATCTGACCTTTTTATTTTTAAAAAACTGCTGTCTTTGTTATAAAAAGATCTTTTCGTTTGTGTATTTCATTCACAGTTAGTGCGGTTGCAGCCCTACACTTTACACATAGTTATTTTTATAAGGATAGTTTAAAAAAAGTAAATATGTAAAATATATTGAACAATTGAATAACTTGCTAACTAACTAAAATGCTAATTTAGGCCTGTCACAAAAATTATTTAATTATCGTTCAATGTATTGAAGATGGAAAAATATTTTTTGGGCTTAATATTATAATAATAATATTAATAATATAATAATAATAATAATAATAATAATAATAATAATAATAATAATAATAATAATAATAATAATAATATTATATAATAATATTTATCTCATGTACCTTTCCTCGTGGGGAGCCTTTTCTTTTTTTTTCCTTTTGTCATGTGTGAACATTTGAGTGTTTGAGGGTTAAATAATTAACATATATAACTCATCAATGATTCTAACTTAGCAACTTTAATCTTCCATTCTGTTACTTTACATTGCAGTTCATGTTTTTTTAGGATGTGTTCATTTAGAAAAGGTTTTAATGCAAATTCCCTGCTTTAGTGGTATCGTGTAGGTGGCATTAAGTGGTTTAAATATTATAGTTTATTGCAGTATTTCCATATGCCATTTATTGCCCTTAAATTTTTGTTATCGTGATGGTCCTTCTTGAATTATTAATATTTATCGTCTTTTTCTAGTAGTTTCAGTGAAGATCTGTAGATTTAGACGATCTTGGTATTGTACTTTCCTCATATTTCAATCTATTTTTTACATTTCAAGAAAGAAGGTGCACATTTTCGGTAGAGAAACCGCTACCTGCTCGCCTCAGTGAAGATATTGCTTGCCTGGAATGTCCCACAGCATGGCATTTAACATAACTATTTAGCATGTCTTCAATTGCAGGTGTTTTTATTACTCCAAAGCGCTGTCTTCTTACTATGAGTGGACTCGCCTCTCCACAGATCTGACCTGGTTGACCCACGGAGACTCAGCCGGAAAAGTTACGAAGTGCATCTTTTTTAAGTCTAACTAAATGAATAAAAAAAGACTTCCCTTTGCTTGGAAAAAAAAACAAAACAAAACACTGAAACCAATCAGAAATGAAATAAAAAATGAACGTTTTTATCATTACGCCATACTTTTCCACTTAGCACCGGGGGTCACTGAGGTCAGACAGGTGTGGTGCGGAGCTGTCCGTTTGAGGCGTCCTGTTCAGGGGACCGGGGGGGGGGGCTCCGTCGGCCCCGCTGCTGCCGCTCTGCACGGGTCGGGGAGTGGTCTTTCCTCTACTGGGGATTTGGCCGAGCTCGCTGGCACCGAAAATAATGTTAGCCCGTTCAGCCGGCCCTCTCGTAAGGCATAAAAGTTAACAGGTGTTTAACGTCAGAAGTGCTTGGAGCGAGAGGCACAGAAATGGCCAATGACAAGCAGCAGGGAGGTTTTTTTTCCCCCCTCCGTGCATATTTGGAGTCTTGAACGAGAGATCAGGGTTTTCATGTCACATCTGCAATAAAGTGTTTGGGTTGAAATCTGTGGGGGGAAAGTAACACGAAAGTAAAAGTACTGTAGGTGTCTGGACTGAACTTGAATCGTTTTACAGTTTTACGTTTTACAGACTTTTTTGTAACATTTTCAGACTGGACTGAAAAGTAGAAGGCACTGAGGGGGTGTTTTTGGCACGTTCATGGTGACATCCTGCAAAAAGGTTTGGAGTTCAAGCCCCAACTACGAGCAAACAAACTTGTACGTAGAATTCATGAGAAAAATGAAGGAACGGACCGGAATTGTTAGACCTCCACAGTTCTTTATCAAAATCACTACATTTTATGCTTCAACAGTTCCTAAAATAAAGTCAAATGCTTTTACGTTTAAAATAAATGTACTTATTTAGTGCTTTTGAGTAAACAGGTACTTTTATTTTTAACTTTTATTTCAGTTGATTTTTTACTTGCTTATTTTTTACTTACTACTACTTTTACTTTTACTTTATCTGTACTTTTACTTTAGTAACAAACTTGAGTACTATATTTTGCTTTATACCAAGATTTTGTTAGAAAATGTGATTAGTGGTCTTGTAGTTTGCGGTTCAGTGAATCTTTATAGTGATATCCTTCTGATTAAAATACAAGGAAAGATGACATAACAAAATCCAATACTTTTAAAAAACAAATTTTAAAGCTACTTTTTTTGTTTTTGACAATTGACCCTGTAAATTAGTCCTTTGTGTCTGACCCATCCATCCACAGCACAGTGCAGGCCCACAATGCAAAAAATGAATTTATAGATAGGAAAACAATCTTAATTTACGACTCTTTATTTTATGGATCTCGATAATTGTATTCGTTTCAAATTGTGTCTGACATTTTCAGTGGATTACTTCTTATTTCGAGCCAAATTATTTGTCAGTGGGTTCAGAAAATTTGACTTACTCCACTGGCAAACTTATTTTAAGATGAATGATCAGGTCAGAAATGCCTTGAAACCAGTTAAATGTTCTACGTCACAAAAGCAATTCAATGTCACAGTCAAAACTACACTCAAATCCTGATTTTAAAAATTCAAAACAAATGCATCTCCAGCTCTGTAAGGAGGAACTGCAGGACTGTAACCCAGAGACCACTGTGTGCATGTTTGGTTGATGCTGGGGACCGGAATACCTGCAGAAAACCACACCAGACGCTGCAAAACATCGTCCACGACTTGAAAAACTACCCAGCCCATCCCCTGAAACGCTCCCCGCGACCACACAGAGTTGACTGCGTTCTTAAACACGTCTTTAGTCAGGAGTGAGCGGAGAAGAATGGGGCAGTCAGACATGAGAAGGTCTGACGTGCTTGAGCTGCGTACATTATCTACGGCATGCTTGGGCTGTATGCGCGTTCATTTGTCAGCTTGGCGTGCCTTGGGACCGTCTATAAATCACGTCTGCACTATCTACACAAATTAATTGGACTGTAACACCCCTGAAAGAAAGTGCTTGGGCTCCTGCTTCTCTTGTAATCTTCAGTAAAGTGCTCTGAACTGTTTCCAGGAAATAGAGGCAGTATTCCTCACATGTCTCTCGGTTACATTTATTGCATTAAGTTTTGAATCCCCAGAGCTCTCACTGTTGCATGCAAGGATATTTTTTCTTCGGGAGGAAAAAGAATCGAGGGTACAGTGATTACTTTGCCAGCTAAACGCGCACTTAAGTCTAGTGGTAACCCTGCACCGCTCCTAGTATTTTTCACAGTTTGTTTCATGTCGCTTTCGTACAGCGGGTCTGATATTAGGCCGGCGGCAAATATAGAGAGGATATTTTGGGAGTCTTCATCGAAAAGGACACTTCCCCTCGGTGTCTCGCTCCATCTGAACGCAATTTTGCGGCTATTCTCGTGCGTGTTTGCGTGTGAGAGGGCACCTTGTATGTAGCAGCCCATAAGAAAGTAAAGACCTGTCATAAACACACCCTTTAAAGGAGGCCAAACACCCAGGTTGCTATGGGAACTGTCAGAGTGCCGCTTCAGGAGAAATTTCTGTGATATTTAGGATTACGGTTACAAGAGGAGGCAGGATAAAGGGAGCTGTGCAGAGGCAGACCGTGCTCTGTGCTATAATGTGCAATTAAAGTTTATTTCTTTACTGGAAAGGTGGTGGGAACTTCACCCCGTGTTTCAGTTGGGGCTGCCATGGGGCGGCTGTAAGAGGCAGAGTAGACAAAGAGTCTGGGTACATTAGGAAGTGTCACTGTAGATAGAAAAAGACAGCGAAATATGCCTTTTCCCGGCACAGTCATTATGTTGTTAATATCTCATCTTTCTTCCTTCTGTCTGAGCGGCAGCGTCTCCCACACCAGCAGAGGGCGCCAGGTCGTTATCTAGAGCAGGGGGCGCCAACCCTTTTGCCCCGGAGAGCTGCTTTTACGAAACAAAAATGGCAGAGAGCTACTCCTGTTTGTAGCAGTAATAAATTTAGTCGATAGGCCTTTTAATGTAATGGTGGTGACAGCAATAGTCCTCTTGAGTATGAGCTACAGTTGGACACCTATAAAACCTAAACCATTGTACATTTAATAGTGCACAAAGTTAGGTATCTGAAGTATATTTACAATGATAATCGATATGTGAATTATCAAATTGGATTTATTCAGCGGAATCCTTTGGGGAGGTCCTTTGGGGAGAGCCACGGGCTGGAGACAGATGGAGGCCCCTGATCCAGGATGAAGGGGATCTATTGAAATTTTTATTAATCGAATAATTAAATAAGCACAACATTTTTATTATATTTTATTTTTAACAAGAAACGCTCGTGCGTAATACGCGCGCACACGGGGTGCAGTTAAAGAGGTTATATCTGACACGTCACAGTCTAACGTAAATCAATGGTTCTAAAATGAATTGTCACTCAGCCCAAATGATCGGGTGTCGAGGCTCTGTCTGTCCGTCTGAAGAGCGTGTGTGGGTGACTGCCTCAATCAGTTTGGGCCTAAACATTAAACTTAACTTGGCCTCCAAAAATCCATTGATCAAATTTGCAATCCCGCTATATTATAATATCATTATTATTATATAAACCTAAGCCTAAAATATGTTTACATTTTATAACGTAATTAACGTTCACTTTAGCTTTTGTTTACAGTCTTTACACTTTACAGCCTCTAATAACACTTAGGCCTCAGCCAGTCTTAGCTAAATTGTACTTTATCATCAAATGTGCTCGCATGTTTTTAAGATGCGTGGAGAAAGTCACCGAGGCCTACAGGAAAAGCACTGTGTGGCGCAGAGGCCTTGGATGGTTCAGAGACTGTGGCTGGAGGCAGCTCCAGGCGCGCGGGCTGAAGACATCCAGACGGTGTCGGCGGTTTGTGTTGCCCCTTTTCCACTTATGTTTTCTTTGCTCCGGCTTTGATACGACTTTTAAATCCAAGGTCAACTCCAGCCGCGAGCCTAAGCCTGTAGGACGAGTTACACCTCATTATAGAAGTGTATCAGTGTAACCATGGCTACTGACACTTTAGGTTTTATTTATCACTTAAGTCGGTAATTAAGATTACCAATAACGTATTTTCCATTTTCCCTTTTTGTGTGTCTTGTATAGTCTATATTTTGCACATTGGTCAAGTAATTAATGCAGTAAATGTCATAGCCTAACACAAATGTAACTGGTTTATAGGCTAAGTAGGCTATATAAGTAATAAGCCACATAAGACACAATAAACCGAAAGACTGATATGCAGAGTCATTTTAGTCATTTTAGGTGTTTGTTGCAAACAACATCAAACACTTTTTTCCCCTTAAGATAGAATTTTTTTCTTTCTTTCTTTTTAAATAAAATTAAGAGCATTAAGAGCGTAAATTCCCACAATACACCGGTTTTATATTGGGCAATGTTTTATATACAGCCGATATGTGCATACTATTATGGGCCGCTAGACTGGCACCGAGTTTGAACGCCACAAAAATACGAAAAATATTTATGTATTTAATTTTTTGTCAAATAAACAAAAACTAGTGCAAGTGAGGTGCTTTTCATCTTCATCTTTTTTTCGTAGCACCCTTTTTGTTGAAAAGATGCCACGGCGCAGCATCCATGAAAGATAATTACCAAAAAATGACACCGTGTAGAAAAATGCGGTGCGAATATTTGTGCCACTATTGACCTGGCTCTTTGGACAAGGCAAAGTTGTTGTTTTTATGAATTTCTGGGTTCAGAATTTTGCTCATTCGGCCTACCCATAGTATTTGTTGATTGTGTGAATCAGCTATCTTATTTCCCCCCACAAAGCACTGGTTGATAATCTATTAGGTCACGCACGCCATACGAAATATGCGTAAAACGTACATTTATGAAAAGCATGGCCCACAATTGTTTTAATGTTGGATTAAAATGGCACGAATGACATTGAAGACATCATTGAATCATTGAAGACATTCACTTTTAAGCTAGAGGTAATGAGATAAATCAAAATCTCTATCCGTTTCACATCCCGTGCAGTGTAAACTCATTTTTACGCACAGAATAATCACGCGCTCGTTGCGCTTGAACACGCTGTCGACGTAAGTGTGTAATTGTTTGCGTAAAGTTAGCCGAACATAAACTGATTTACTTGGTCTAGTTAATTTACTTGTAGGCTATTGTTGTGACGCGACACTGAAGCAAAGGTGTTTATTTGCCTTTAATACTCTGCCACATGAAGTTTCCACATCCCCTACTTCCACTTCATCCCATTGAAAGCAGCGTGGCTTTGATGGACCAATGGCACAAGCCCTGCCCTCCTCTGCAGACCAATGGGAAGCAGCAGCACGAGCCTGTCAGTCACAGGTGAGGGGGGATAGTGCAGCTGGAGTGAAAAGGGCCGGAGTGCGGAGTGCGCCTGTGCCCATGGCACAACTATGAGGACGAGCAGAGTTTCACCCGCGGATGTTGGAACAACAGATCCCCGCTTATCCTCCGGGAGTGCGACAAGGAAGCAGCGTTGTGGAAGTACTTTTGATGCGATTTAAGATAGAAATAGCGAAAAACACGGATGAACTGCCGATATTTCCACGTTTCACGGTTAGTACATTCTTGTAGTTGAAGATCGCGAAACTTTGCTATAATAAAATGGCCGTTCATGGCAATTCCCTAATGCCTTTCTCCATCCAAGCCATCCTGAACAAAAAGGACGAGAGTCGACACTTTGCTGATGTGGACATGTGCTTCTCTAAGGCAGCGTGCTGGAAAATATTTGGTGATATGAACAGTGTTTCTCGAAGAGAAAATGGCGAAGTTTGTGGGCCAACGGACCAGAAGATGTACGACTCCGACTCGGGACTCAGCGACGACAACGAGGGCAAACCTCTGTCCGCGTGCAAATCTGAAAAGGACACTGTGTCTGATATTCCCGAGGAAAGTCTGCACGAAGAGACGGACCACGAGTCCACGTGTGTAGAAAACACCAAAAGTGACAGCGAGCCCAATAATGCAACAGGTAAGGCATTTTCACTTTTACTACAATTTATGGAATGTCACACTCCAGTTTACGCTATTTGTGTGCGCGCGGCCTGTGTTCATTCATTTGGAATCAGTTTACATTTAGGATACATTAGTGTGATTTAAGCACAATTCTTGTGCAGCATGAGAGGCACATAGAGCCATTATTTTGTTTTAGATCCATGCGTCTCACCTTCTAATGCATACATAATTATTGCACCAACAGGACCCTTGAATTGCGGTTTAAAACATTTACGCATAGGCCTACATTAGCCTATATTATTTTGACCGTGACAACTATAAATAAAAATGTTGCGTATCCATTTTATACTCTCATGAAGTTGTTTTTGCAACCATAACGCTCAGAAACTTGTAAGTGACAGATGTTGTGTTGTTTGTGCCAGACTCGAGCACGATGGAGGACAAAAGTCTGGAGCAGCCCAAACAGAGGAAGAAGCGCTCCAGGGCGGCCTTCTCACACGCGCAGGTCTTCGAGTTGGAGCGCCGCTTCAACCACCAGCGGTACCTGTCCGGTCCAGAGCGCGCGGACCTGGCAGCTTCCCTCAAGCTCACAGAGACTCAGGTCAAGATCTGGTTCCAGAACCGCAGATACAAGACCAAGCGGCGCCAGATGGCCGCTGACCTGATGGCCTCCACTCCTGCGGCCAAGAAAGTGGCAGTGAAGGTCCTTGTGCGGGACGACCAGAGACAGTACAGCCCCGGAGAGATCCTGCGGCCTCCGCTGCTCTCACTGCAGGCGCCCTATTACTATCCATACGCCTACTGCCTACCTGCATGGACACTGTCGGCATGCACTGGCAATCAGTGAGAACACCTCCTATTATATATTTATTCTTTTTGTTTTAGTCCACTGATCTATAGGAAATTGATCATGTTTAAAGAGGAGATTCAATTCCTTTTATAAACACATAAACCTCATCTTCCATTGTCAGTGGTAAAAAGTCTTCTTCTCCAAAGTGAACTTTAGAACTATTGGCCAAGACCTGGGGACATTGTAAACGTGTGTCAGTGTGTAAACCTCTGAAGGCCTTTCTGGACTGGAGCTGTGGTAAACATATTCTGACTGAAAGAAAAAAAAAACTTGGTTTCTATTTGAGATTCACCTTCCTACCTCTGCAGTGGCAACAGGCAAAATCTTTGTATTATGGAATGTATTTTTTTGTGTTTGGAAAGGTATAAAAATCTGCACTTTGAGCTTAAACACGTTATTTCTATGTTAAAGGATTTTTTGTATTCATGCAACAGGCTAAAAAAGAAAAGGCTTGTGTTGGTCAATGTGTGGCTGAAAGGGACCAAAACAGAAGAACCCTCTAAAATGTATGTGCTGTTTGAAACTATTAAAACATATCTGCATATCAGGTTTTAACATTTTTGAGAGCTTTTTTTGCATTTGAATAGAAGAAATATTTTTACGGCATTAAAATGTCAGTTTTGCAGCAGCCTATATAATCCACATAATATCTGAAACCAGATAAGGTTTTATTTCAGCGACAGCCCGCTCTGCTCCTGCCCTCTTCCCAGATACACCTGTCAGACAATGATGAATAGCCTGGAGATTTCAGGACAGGGCAAACTGACAGGTACCTTTAAAACTGCACGTCAACAAGAGGAGAGGAGTATTCCGGGGTTAAGGAGGCCCATGTCACCTGCTCTCCACAGTCATGCAGTCATAGAGGTGAACAAAGGTTCACGGAGCGCCCAGGACCCACACTCAAAGTCACGGCTGAGTGTTTGGCATTGGCACGATTTTACGGGCAATGTTTACGCAGAAGATTTTGTTGCAATTTAACACGTATGCTTTTTAGATACAAATATATATTTTCCCAATACACTGTACAAATGCAGACTCTTGTCTTTGACGCGCGCGCAGGACGCTGCCGCAGTGCGCCCAAGCAGGTTACTTATCTGAACTTTCATTTTTACGCATGGAAACAGACCTGTCTATGGGCGCGTAGTAGTCAGGCTGTTGTATGAACGGAGGTGTCCCACAGACCAGCGGCACTACTGACACTTTGTCCACAAGCAGACACCCAGAGCAGGACAGGCCTACACCCAGAGCTGTGTTCATACCTGCAGTGCAGATGTCTGATACACAGGGACACTGCGGCGTGTCCTTTCAACCCACTGTCGCTGAAATGCAAACATCCACATTCCTGTGTTTTCTTGTTATAGGCCTGTCCGTTTGATCAAGCACTCGATATGACTGAAATCATGGGGGATTTCAGATCAGCTTGGGTCGGATTTATTTGGCCTATTGCTCCGTCATAAGCACAAGTGTGTCCGTCTTATTTTGCTTCCAATGTTTTATTCTGTTTTTTCCCCGGAAGATATTTATCATATAAACTAATACACCATACAGTAAATTAATCTAATTGGTTTGTGAGAGCCTAATCCTTGCATCATTGTTTAATTAGACCTATTCATGTTTGAAAAATGTATTTTACCCAGCTGCGTTTAATCATACATAAAATACATATAATAATAACAAATAATTTACTCACGTTGAGGTTCCTCAGTTTGCGTAAAAATAGTCGAGATTAACTGTCCATTAGTCATCGGAAGTTAGAAATGCTATAATTAAACACAAAGCCAGGCAAATTTATATGAGATGCCTGTTTTCTTTTTCCATATTTTGCCTATTGTGCATATGTCTGAGGGTGTAAAGAGTGTTCTTTTCACTGGATTATGACAGGACTGAAAGCTGTACGACTACAGTTGAGTTTGTTTTGTTTAACTATTTCATATTCAAGGATAGTCTCGTGTTTTTATGGGCTAGTCAGGTTGTGCGTAAAGCTCTGCACGCACCGTTTCTCACGGACAATGTCAGTCTCAGGTCTTTGATTTCCGGTAAGTGCAGAATGTAGACACTTTGCTGTCTCTTTTGCAATGAGTCCTATAATCCGAGTATTACGCAGACGAGAAAGTAGTTACAATTCGGAAGTATTTAACAGAGCTATCTGTGTATTAAATGTTTTTGACACGCATTTATCAACAATATAATTGACAAATCATTTTCTCTTCACCTTACCTATATTAACATTTATTGATGGGTAATTCTAGGTAGAACTTGCAGAGACCCACATATAAAATAAAGACACCAATAGGCATAATGTGCATAACTAGGCCTATAATATTATTTGATATTTTAAAGATATGACTACGGGACCTAACACGCAAAGTTGTTATAGGATAAATGCTATTATATGCGTACTAGATTTAGTAGTGTACCTGCATAATAGGCAAAATAAATACATTGTACTGTAATGTAAAACAATTCTATCTACAATTACAGATTTTAGCCTAACATAAGAAAAGTATTGCTGCTATTAAAAATATGAGTATTTTTACTAGTATTATCCTCCGACAAGTGTTCAAGAATCACGTAGTGTTTTACACAGGCCAAAGATGAGATGCTTTAATGCCTTTTCTCGCCTATGACCTTAATTCCCATGGCAACCGGAGCGCGTCAGATGGAGGACGTTACCACTGCAGCTGACTTCCGGCTTAGAGACCGTCTGCAGAGAACAGTCAACCGGACAGCAGCATTTTACAGACATTTCATTATTCTAGCTTGAGTTTTATTGTTGTTCTCTTAAGGTAAATCATCCAAAATTGTCGTAAAGTAGTTCAGAGCGGTGCGTTTGCGCGTGCGTAAACCGTGCCAAGCCAAGGTGGAATCAAAATGGCGTCTGTTGCTCCGCTCAGCACATATTTAATCCACAGATAATTGGCCAGATATGCGCGTTGAGTCCGTCAAAAATCTCTGAGGTACAGCTTTATCTTTTACTTTTCTCAAGGAGCGCATCGCCATGTCGGACTCCGAGGAGGAAAGTCAAGACCGACAGCTTAAAATCGTAGTGATAGGAGACGGAGCCTGTGGAAAGGTACGTCGGACTATTTTAGCTTTACATTTGACTTTGTTTTATTTTAGCACATGTTAACAAGACACTGGAGGCACGCAGCAGTCTGCCTTTGTGCTGTTGTTATTGTCGTACATCCTGGTGCGCACAGTCCACGCTGTTGTTTGTCTGTGCGTTCTGATCCTGCGTCACCATAGTGACGACGCTAATGTGTAGCCTGCGTGACAAACCTCTGCGCACTGCGGTCAGTTTATTAGAAAGAGCACATGGGATTTCAAATCTTCTAGGGAAAAGAAGCAAGTTTAAGCTCTATAGCCAACTCTTTTACCATTTTTTGTGTCGTTTTGGATGGTTAAAAAGATTTAACAAGTTCACGCAGTCTGCATCCTCCCATGTGTTTAAAAGTGCTGTCGAGTTCAGCATGGGGAATATAATGTCACCTTAAGTGCTTTGTTCAGCTAAACATATTGTTTTCTAATTAATCTCCTTAGCAATTGCACGTAGGGTTAACCCTAACCCATGCACATGAAAAATCTGATCATTATCTGATTTCTGGAGTATTAAGGTATTTGAAATGTAAACAGTTACATCTGATTTGAGTAATCTGATTTCATTCGAATTGTTCACACTTATACTTACAACGATTAAACCAAAGGGAAATGGGCAAACTAAAGTGGCAAAGACAAAAATGATTGAGGAAATGTTAAAGATAGAAACAGTAATTTTAAAAGTGTTGCGTACTTTGTCTTTAAAATACATTACTTCAACTGACTGACTTTTTGATGATCAGATTTGTCTTTGCAAGAGAAATCCGCTCTAATTATTGGGTTATTTTGTTTTTACGGGGCATGTAAATGTAGCCACTGTATATTTACATGGCCAATGCCAGATCCCTGGAATAATGTAAGATCATCAAAAAAACCTGCCCGTGTCAGTTCATTTGTGGATTTTTAGAGTAACCTTTGTATTTGGATGACAAAGTTCAATACATTTTAAAATAACTTTGAATCTTGAATATTTTCTCTTTTATTTTTGTCTTTGTCACAGTCCTTTTTTGCATAATTTTTCTTGTGAAAACCTGCACGAGTGTGAACGGCCAGAAAGAAATCAGATTACTCACATCACATGTTAACAATTTACATGACGTTCTAATATTCTGATGAAAATTAGATATGATCAGAGATTTTTGGTGTGCATGTAAACACAGCCACTGTCTCTGTTCTGGTAAAGGATCTTTTTGGTGTGTGACAAATGCGTTCTCATATTATACTGCATTAATAAGAGTCCCTCTGCAGTGTTGCCAGGTGCTGTGTGAATGACTGACCTGCCTGTTTGTGTTTGGGGGCAGAACAGCAGCTTCGCCCCCCTTTTGAACAGCCATTTGTGACTGACGGCTTGAATGCTGTTTCCCTCTTATTAATGTCAATTTGTTGAGCAAATTGACATTGGATCAGTTTTTCTTGGACTGCCATTTTCAGCGGTTTGTGCTTGTGTGCTCATTCAGAAAACGTATGGGAATAGTCCTCCTGAACTGACATTTGAACAGGGGAGCACTGTTCTGCACTGAAGTGGTAAAAGTACGACCATACAGCTCTGCAGACAAAATGAAACAATCCTGTTCTAATGAAATCCTTTGATGCGTTACTCTCTAAATCCAACAGTTTGAACAGATTAAGCAGAACAAAGAGGAGCTATACATTGCTCTCACTTATTTGGGTTGCATCACTTGAACAATGATAGCTCAGCTGTGTTTCCCTCCCAGTCTCTTGTTTTAGTTGAAGTTTTCCCATTTCCCGGCATTGCTATCATTGACCCAGTCAGGAGGATTACGCCAGCTTTTACATTCGTCGGTTAGTTTCAATTGTATGGTGGAAAAAAAGGACTACATTTAGGGAGGAAAGCCAAGGGACTGGAATGCCAAGACAAATGGCCGACTAGGCCAAAGTGAGCATGTGGAATAGATTTTTGCTGTCTGAACCTGTTATTTTTGTGTTGTCTGTGATTGTTTAGCCTACTTAAATGCCTGATTTTCTTCTTGTTGCATCAGTCACATTCAGTCAATGTCCAGTTCCTCATTAACTGGAGTATTCTCTAAAATGTGCACTGTAAATAAAATCATAATGAAAATGAAATAATTGTTCAAAAGACCACTAATGTGAACAGAGCACATTCAAAACAGTGCTGAGTTATATTCATTATTATTCATCCAGACCTAAACAATTCATCATCATAAAGTGAGCAAAGCGTCATACGTTCTTAAAATATTTACCAGATTATAAATCATAAGTAATTTACAGATATGCTATACTGCTATTTTATTTATGTGCATAACATCGGCCTCTAAAGATAGCTAATAGACATTCAGCACTTTTTTCCAATCTTCATCCATCAAACAGAATTCTGCTTGGCACATCATGCTTTGAATTCCCATGGATTTCATGAGCCTCTAACATGAGAACCGCTCCCTCCTTCAGCACAACAGTGACAGTGATGGAAGCTTTATAATTTGTGGCAATTATTAGGTCTGGAGTCTGGAGACATGACACATGGGTGACACCTGTTTTTGTAATCCACATCCATTTTCACATGTCGCTTCCACAGCTGAGTGCTGAGGCTGACATCAGCCTACTGTCCAGTCAATCATGCAGAATTTAGAGGTGCTTGAAATGAATTGGTAATGATGAGATTAATAGCCTGTTACTCACATTGCTGTGAATTATAGCTATGTGCAGCTGGAGAAATGAAAGTGGAGTTAACAGAGAGTGGAATAGCCCAAAAGCTTAGCTTGGCCTGTGGACAGGGTGAATATTTAGTTCTATGCAGTGGTATGCATCTAGTAGTTCTGCAAACCATCAAAATAAAGGATTCAGGAAGCGCTTTAATATGCGTATTTACTCTGGAAAAAGTTTAGCAGGATCTTACATTCCCCCATGGCGAGTGTACTGATAGTCAGAGCTGCGGGTATCCAGTATCTACTGCCCCAATGTTTTAACACTTGCCTGTTGCTTCAGGTGAGACACTGTGCAAAAACCGTCAGCCTCTCAGTTTCTTTGTGTCTTCTTTTGTCTCTGTTTTAGACATCACTCGCCACCAGGTTTGCACAGGAGGCCTTTGGGAAGCAGTACAAACAGACCATTGGTCTGGATTTCTTTCTGAAGAGAATAAGCCTTCCAGGTGAGACACCTTCACAGTTGTATAATATTAATGCTGTTTGTTCAGGGATTTGCCATGGAGCATGATCCCACCTACAGATAGTGTGTGCTACCTATTTCAACACTTTTACCGTTAGACATCCTGTGTTTTCAATTTGCATTCATAAAATATACAGTATATTTCAAATTTCCAGTATTTTTCTGTACCCCCATTTTCCAGAAATAGATTTAACTTTGTCCTTATTGTTGGTGTGTCCCACTTCTCTGCCTTTTGAAATCTCCTCTCCAGAGAAAACACCACACTCTTTCTGCTCCTCAAGGCCAGTTGACAACTTCAGGCCAATTGGGCAAGTCCTGCTCATAACTCTGTGGGCTCAGGGCAGAGTAAATATATAAAGATTTTATATTCATATCACAGACCCCCAAGTTCAACTCATCTTTGTGCTGTACCGCATAAAACAGTCATGCTAATATTTGTTTATAGAAGTCACAGAGCATTCTATGTTCCCTTCACATTTGTAAAATACATGTTTATTGACTAATGCCATGATTAGATGAAAGCGCCCTGATTCAACACACAAAAAGTGGATTTACACCATTGCCTTAATGCAACTTACAAATCTCAAAGCTTAGAACCAGTATTCTTTTATTTCAAATGAAACAGCTTTAGGCAATGATAAATAAAGTGTTCAAAGTAGTGAATGACTGCGTGTTGGCTGGAGAATTGTATTTAGATTCTGCGTCCTTTTCAGCTTAAAAAACTTAGAGGACTTAACCCCAAAAATGTGGCGGTGGAGATGGAATGAAAAGCAAACTTCTGCGGATGGCGTTCCCAATAAGAGCCGACTAATCATCCGACTGACGCCTCACAGTTTATTTCCACCGGTCACACTTATCTGACTGTAACCTTTATTTGACTATGTCCATCCTTCCCATTAGAGCGCCGGCAACACTGAGCCGACACAGGACTTGTTAAATGGGCCATTTTCTGGGGAATTGAGTGTTGATGAGCTGATGAAGAGGAGGGCGGCCTGAGCGAGCAGGGTGGTCCCGAGCGCGGTTAGGACCACCACCCCGCGTTGTACTGGCGCGGGCGTGTGGCTCCGTGGGTCTCACTGGGGCTGTAAGGATCTCTTTGCAGCGAGGAGGGGAGCGAGTAGCCTATAGCCGCCGCGGGCCCCCTCTCACCATGAAGGCCCGGCTTGTCAAAGTTAATGTACATTTTCCAACGCGGGAAGAGGTGAGGTGAGGCGAGCGGGCGCACAAACAGCCCCTCTCTGTGTCCGTCTCCAGAACAATACGTCTTCCAGATGTCCGAGCCGCAGCCGTGGGGCGCAAGTGCTGAAGGAGACCGACAAGAGCTCGCAATGAGCGGACACATTTGTGAAGTGGCTCTGTCTTTGTCAGGTGTCGTTCTGTGAAGTTATGCAACGAGCTGTCACGTAAGGCTGCAACTGCAATGGGCGCAATTAGGGGGGAAATCGCAAAGACAGCAAGTGGCATTAAGTCATTTGCAAATAACAAAATAGCCATTGTAAAACTGCAATTTAAAAGTATGAAATGGATGTGATGTTAGCTGTTCAGATGTCTGTCGTCGTTCAAATGTTAGTCCTCCTGAAAGTGTTGAAAATGTGTACTGCGAATAGAATCCCAATTTCAAAACGTAAATCACAGAATTAAGTGGGCTCGCATTGCTTGTAGAGTCAAAAGTATCGATAATCAGACACTAATCGATACCAAAACAATCATGGAAACTGGATACTAATTTGAACAAGTATCAATACAAAAGAAAGCTACATAAACAGGACATAATTTGATTTTTCCTGAACAATTTTATAGAGCTTTATCAGAACTATAAGACCACGATGTAAAGAAAAAATGATGTTCATTGTCTAAAACATTTAACTTGACCTGAAAAAGAGCTTTTTTAATGAACATTGTAGTATCGAAATTGGTATCAGGAATTGCCTGTATTCCTTAGAATTGAAATCAAATCTGAAAAACTAATAGCTTGTAGTAAAAAAAAAAAAAAAAGAGATTATGCAATTATGGCAAAATCATTCAGGTTTATACACAGTGTTGGAAAGTAACTGACTACATATACCAAAATACACATTTTTTGAGTACTCTTTCAATTGGTTTTATTCAGAATGCAGTTACTTTACTAAAACCAGGAATACATTGTGATTGTTGATCAGGTAATTTAAAATGCACTGAATTAGTCAGGAAAAATTTAAAACACTGCTCTTGAGAGTGCATCACAAATAGTGAAACAAACAGTTTTTTTAATCCTTTTTTTTCTTGCACAATAATAAAATGTAACTCAATGTGAAACTGAGTGAAGTACAGAGAATACAGTACTCTGTTTAGACTTAAATAATGGAATATGTTACAAAACATTTTAATGCAGGTATTCAGTATTCTGTAACTAAATACATGTACATTTTAAACACTCTTCTCGACACTGTCTATATGTAAACAGTTACATAATCATAAAGTGAAATATAAGGTCTTTAAAATATATATGTGACCAAATTTACCAAGACTTTTTTTGCATAGCATACTAGTGATATTCAATTCCACATTCTTATTCACTGGTGCTCTGTCAGTGGAATAAACACAAAACTGGGCTCCGTTAAATGGTTTTATTGCTGTCATATATTTATCCTGCTCTAATAAACAAATACAGGAATTGGGATTTTTTAAAGTTTATCTATTGGGCTGCTCTTTCTCTAAAACTCCTGAATCAGCACGGAGCTGTGAAACATAAATAAAGAGGGTGTCTGAGAGGTGCGGATGGGCCGGGATGGCTTTTTATAACACCAAGGGAGCGTTGTTCGTCTCTGTAGCTTTACATTGACACTGTATAGTCTGGATGTAGTGACTGTGAACCGCCGCGCTTCCTCCCGCGCTTTAAAAAGGGGACTTATGGAGGGCTGAGTCGTCCAGCCGTGTCCACAGAGTTTGCTCCGGCTCCAGCGCTCGGGTCGGCCCTCATCTGCCTCCGCTGTCCCCCCCGTCCCTCAACCGCGCTTTCGTTTTCCAAAAGGAGGGAAATATTTGTTTGGATTTGGGTTTTTTTTATGCCATCACTCTTGTGTTAACTCCCATTTTTCTAGGAATGACAACTTGTGTTTGCTTGTTATGTCACTATTTTTGTAACTGTATAACGAATAGGTCATACTGACAAAAATGAATAGCAATTTTTAGTTTTTTCTTTGAGTATTCCAATAACTATATTCAGATAGTATCATGTCAATCAAACAGAAATGTGTTTAAAGAGAGCTGCAACTAACGATCATTATGCTAATCGATTAGTCTATAGAGTATTCTTTTGATTAATCGATTAATTGTTAATTTACTGAGTTTGACCAAGTTGAAGCTGAAGTGAAGCTGTTTGAGTACATTTATGAACAAATACACAAAATGTACTAATTTTCATTGTCATTTTTCGTGCAATTGCTGTTCAATTTGAGTCATAAATCTTGTTTTCTTAGCTCACGGCATGTTTTGGAACCTATGTGTAGACCAAAATGATTATTGATTACAAAATTATTATTAAAGATTTCAATAATCGATTAGTTGCGATTTAATCAATTAACTTGTTGCAACTTTAACTCTCAGAAAAATGTGAAATATCTGTAAAGTTTATGACAAAAGTGCAGAAATATCAACTTATACACTTATTTAAAACTTTAAAACTTTAAAATTTAAACAATATACTTAATAATAGGGCTGCACAACATTGGAAATTACTGCAATATGCGATATGGTTGGTTAAAGTACTGCAATAATAATATTACTGCGATGTACTTATTGACACAGAAATTTCAACAAAGACAAAGCCGAAAGTAAATCAACCCTAATTTAGATTTTAGAAGGAAAATCATGACTAAAAATCAGTCTTTTTTAATGTTTTCAATTACAAACAGTACATTTGTGTTGTGATATTGATTATTTCATTAGCCAATATTGCGATATCGATACTTTTGCGACATATCGTGCAGCCCTATTTAATATTCAAATGTTGCATAACTTCAAAACAACATTTACGATATTATCTCCATTTTGATGTATCGCATACCTCATAGTGTAACTCTTTCTTTACTTCCAAACAGATTTTCACTCGCTTTTAACGTATTTTCACCCCGGTGTTAAGTGTTAAAGTGTTAAATATTGCCGAGTGCACGTATTTAACTCGCCCTTTGTGGATAGATATTCTTGGATTTAAAGTGCGAGCGACCTGCCAGATAAAGCGCAAAGCCTGAAAGATTAATCGCCGTTTTATAGATTTCATTATGTATAACAACAAGCTCGACTTTTATTATAGAGGTCGCTCGCCCAAAACGTAGGCTCGAGTTACAGCCGGCTCCTTGTTTACCTCAAATTCTGCGCTTTCGTCAAAACAATCAAGGTATTCATTTGAAGAAAAGAAAAATATATGGCGTTGTGAAGTCAGAGCGGTGTTACGGAGTTGTCGGGTCAAACTGTTTGTCTTTGGTTTTGCTGCAGGTAATCTGAACGTGACGCTGCAGGTGTGGGATATCGGAGGCCAAACGTTGGGAGGAAAAATGCTGGATAAATACGTCTACGGGGCTCATGTAAGGTGACACACAGTTAAACTTGCACTCACTGCACTTTGAGGCGCGCTTTAAACGTTATTAGATGGTGAAGCAGGCCTGAAAAACCCCACAATCGGTATTAGGGCTGCACAGTATATCGCAAAAGTATCGATATTGCAATTTTGGCTGATGCGTTAATATACAGTACATCTGACAGAAATGTACTGTACTGCAGTGGTTCTTAAACTTTTTGTCTGGGGACCCCACAAAAAAATCTTGTGAGGTCTGGCGACCCCACATTACTCCCACGCCGATTTTGGGCAGACCTATAGTTATTGACACTTCCTCAAAAGGTTTTTGTCATTCCGTCAAACTAAATCAACTAAAAACCAGCTGGCAATGTAAGAACTACAAGAATTTAATTCACAAGAAGTGGAACAAAGCGAACAAAGTGAACAAATAAACACTGAATAATTATGACATTAAATAATACACTAAATAATGTTGTATTTATGTCTATAAAATACAGGGGTCACTGGGTCAAATGCCCTACAAAAAAAAGTACTGTGGGATTTTATTTTCTTTACCTCACTGTACAGCAGTAAAACTAACTTTCACTTGCACTTCACTGATGGCCTTATATCTGACAGATTCCAATGTCAACTATACACTTACAATGTATATAAACTAAAACACTTAAAATTGTACATGAAATAATATGCTTAGAAATGTACATAAAACTGGAGGTGCAGGTCAGGCTGCGCAGGTTATAGAGAAAGTTAGTATTGGACACATCTCGGTCCTTGTCTGGGACAAGTTAGTTAGCACAAGTTAGTTAGGACGAGTTAGTTAGGATGAGTTAGAGGTCGGCGCTTCGTCAAGGCAGTGAGCCTGGAGCCTCTGTGATTTTGTGTAGAGTGAGAGCGTAAATGGCGTGGACCGACAGGAGCCATGAGGCCCAGCCTCAGGTGGGACTTTTCTCCATCATCTGAGTGAAACTGCACGCAAAAGGCGCTGTGAGGAGCGGAAGACCTGAAGCGCTGAAGCGGGTTTGAATGACGAACCGCGCCGTTCACGGAGCGCACGAGCCCCGCTCTGACCGCACGAGCCCCGCTCACGGACCGCACGAGTTCAGTTCACGGAGCTCACGAGCCCCGCTCACGGACCGCACCAGCCCCGCTCACGGACCGCACGAGTCCAGTTCACGGAGCTCACGAGCCCCGCTCACGGACCGCACGAGCCCTGCTCACGGACCGCACGAGCCCTGCTCACGGACCACACGAGCCCCGCTCACGGACCACACGAGCCCCGCTCACGGACCACACGAGCCCCGCTCACGGACCACACGAGTCCAGTTCACGGAGCTCACGAGCCCCGCTCACGGACCGCACGAGCTCTCTCACGGCCCGCCTACGGGCCTGCTCACGCTGACCGCACGAGCCGCTCACGGACCGCACGAGAGCCCGCTCACGGACCGCGAGTCCAGTTCACCAGAGCTCACGAACCGCACGAGCCCCGCTCACGGACCGCACGAGCCCCGCTCACGGACCGCACGAGCCCCGCTCACGGACCGCAGATAGGCAGAATAAGCGCCTGACAGGGCTTCAAGTGTTCTACCTGCACCAACGGGACGTCTCCTGTCCCAGACGGGCCTGTTCCTCCGCTGACGCTGGACCACATGATCTCTCTCCCTCGCTCCTTTCTTCAACTTTTTGGGAAGGCATCCGTGCTCTCTCCTCCTTTTCTTTTTCCTCCACTGCGCACTAACTCTCTCTCTTCTCCTGCTGTTTCTCCTCTGTTGCGCTCTCTTTTTCTCTCTCCTCCGCTCCGTGTAGAGCCGCGCTCTTTCAGTCAGGTGTCTTGACCCCTTTATTCGAGGATGAGGAGGAAAAGAACACAGCACTGGCTGCACATCGCGCTCTTTCACCGTGGAGCGCATGTTACGGACATGCGCGCCTCTGCCCCGGCCGAGCCCACTCAGCCCGACAGCAGAGCGGACGGGTTGGTTTCGGGCGGCTCCGGCTCGGGACAAAGCTCTAAGCGGCACACACAGCGCCTAGGAATGCGAAAACAGCAGCTCTGAATTTGTATATATATATTTTTTTCATAGTTTCACCTCACAAAATAGCACGTTAATTCCCGACTGGAAAAAATTTGGCGACCCCACAAAAGTTTTCCGCGACCCCACTTGGGGTCGCGACCCCTAGTTTAAGAACCACTGCTGTACTGTATGTAAAGATTCCATTCATTATTTTCCTAAAGTTCTAAATTAGCCTTGATTTTTGTCAGTGTTAAGCTTTTGACAGAGTCTGAAGTGAAGAAGCCTCTTGGATGAGTAGTGAAATGTAGTGACTCTTTAAACTATTGTCCATTTGACAGAATTCAGTTTTCTTTTAATAATAATGATGATAATGCAAATGTGAAATGTCTGTAAAATTAATCACAAAAGTGCAAAAATATCACTTTATAATATTGACTAATACGACAGTTTTTGGAACATTTTTTCCTACAAAGCTTAAACAATATACTCAACATTAGGGCTTGACGATAGAAATGATTGCAGTATGTGATATGGTGGGTTAAGTACTGCAATATTGATATTGCTGTGATATTTGAATGTACTTTAATGTTTTTCAGTTTTATTAAATTGAATATGTTCATGCCTTAATGTATGGGTCAAACTCTATCGAAATAAAAACTTAACAGAGACAAAACCAAGAGTAATAAGGAAAATCATGCATAAAAATGATTATGCTAATATCAGTTTTATATAGGACTTTTCAGGGTAACTCAAAGACGCGTTACATAGTTAAAACACACAACAAGTGATACGTATAGAGTCAGACTAGTAAATTAAGGCATGAACATTTTAGTTTCAATATAACTGTAATTATTGTGGGAAAAAAAGTATATTAAAGTATCATAATATTGATATTGCAGCAATTAACGTCATATCACATAGCACAAACTTACTTTCTTGGTATGCAACTTAACTGTAATGGTAGAGTGGTTAGCGCTTGACAGCAAGAAGGTGACCTCCCATCACTTGGTTATGGACAAAAATTCCCCATACATTTTCCCCATAGATAATATAAAGTTTGAAAGGTGGGCTTATTAGCTATGGGGGTAGCTAATCACCAAGACCTGTATGTTCATTTAAATAATCTTTATAAGACTTTATACATTTATAAGATATTAAAACATTTCACTTTCCCCTTTTATTACTTCAGCTTTTTTGGTCTGAAAACAACCACATTATGATAAGTAGTTATCACGTTGCTGACTAGCCTCTATTTTTAAATGTTTAAGGGGAAATGGATGCAAAATTGCACGCTTGGCGATATTGACAAAATGTATCTCAATAGATTTTGTGTTCCGATAATGAACATGTCTTAAACGGTATTAACATAAGTTTAAGTATCAGATAGAGGTGAAATGTATGTTAAATTAATCAGAACAGAGCAGAAATATCACTCCTTATTTGAGAGTTTACAATATCATTTTTTTTTTCAGTTTTATTGTTTTTTTTACTTTTTATAGCATATTTCAACTAAAAACGATATACTCAATCTTCAAATATTGCATATCTTTAAAACAATATTCACGATATTATCTAAATTTCAATTTATATTGCCCATCTCCAGCTCTATTATGTCATATATACATTTCTACATAAAAACACCACTTCATTTTTGGTCATTTGAACAAAACACAACGGCAAAAACAGTCAGTTGCCATAGTATCAGCTGTCACCTCCAGAATGTCTCTCGTCTAAAGTGCTTCTTTAGACAACACTCGCACACTCTGATCACACACTAGAGCCAGAGTTATATTTACCGCTTCCACACCGAACCGACTGAGCAAAAAAAAAGACCTCAAAAAGAAATATAATCTAATTCAGTCGCCTTTTTTTTCCACCGATGGAAAGGTCTCGCGCATCGTCGGCAAATTACAACACGAGGCTGAGGCGGTTTCTGCTTTTTTCACCGTATGGAACCTCCGCACCTATTGTTGGGCCCGCGCCTCGGGTAATCAATCATACTTGTTTGGAGAAACCGGCAGTAATTGTGCGCGGTGTAAGCTGTCGTCGCTGAGCTGCATGTTGTGACAGTGGAACAAAAAGCGACAGACACCAGCTCCGTCGTGTTGCATCACAAAGCACAGGCGGACCAGACGGAGCATTTCCAATCCCTCTCCAAAGGCATTAGGTGAAGAGGTGAACACGGAGCGGCTGCATAATTGCTTTTCCGACACTAATGCCTTGTCTGTGTAAATGATGTGCTTTTTTTCCCCTTTAATCCTTTGCTTTAATCATGTTATTAGGACATTACAGTATGCATCTACAGAACATAATCCAGAATGGACACATATTCAAATAAAACAGGCATTTGAAGTAGATTTCTTTTTTTCTGACACAAGTAAATATGATAAACTGTCATCAGGCCTGTCACTAACGATGATTTTATTTTCCGATTAGACGATTAGTCAAATGATTATTTCTATTGAACGTTGAAACTTATACGATACATTTTCGACCAAGTGAAGGTTGAAATATGGTGACTGAAGGCGTCTAGATAGAGAGCATTTACGGATAAAGTAAGAAAATCGGAAATTATTTATATATTTTTTGACTTTTTTTAATCAAGAATGCCACTGTCTTTGTTATAAAAAGGTCTTTTAGTATTTGAAGAAGAAAAGCGAGCGCTTCAGAGGGTATTCTTTTGTAAAAGATGTGAAACAGGCGCTCATCAAAGACAAGGATTCAAAGCTTAGTGAGAAGTGAATATGACCATTCTTGTAATATTAAAAGCTTGCTTTTGAAAATGTTTGGCTCTCTGTTTTATGGAGAAGTAAAAGTCCTTTATTTCTTACTTAGGACACAGCCTTTTTGTGTGTGTTTGTAGAGATTATGGTTACGACTGCAATTATTTTTTTTATAGTCGGGACAAGTAATTTTTGCAGACCTAACTGACATTGTTATTTTGAATGCTCCTTTTCCATACGTGTGTATGAAGATATGTAGTTTTTGTAGTAATGCTACAAATTAAATTTTTCTGTTAGCATAAAACAGGCATCAAAAACAGTTTTTCTTTGTGTCCCTTCCAGGTAAACCTAATAATAAATAAATAAACACATCTTTGAATAATTGTGTAACATATTTGAATAATTGTATTTAATAGCCTACACTTTATGAAGCACTGATTACAGGTTAAATATAGTTGGTTACCGCTATATTTATGGCAATTCTACAAGCACAGCCATTCATAATATTGTTTGTTTGCATTTTGTGTTCATCTTATTTTTAGATTATGAGGGCAACAATTAGACAATGGGATGACACCATTGCCTGCTTTGTCAATAGGAAACACTGTAATATAATGCAGCTTGGGCAGACCTTCAAGAAATGCTGGTCCCTTGTTACGTCCCATGCCCTAAAAAGAGAAGCAGTGCCACCTACTGTTCCCTTTCCTTACTGACTCAAGACCTGGCAGTGTTTTTCATCAATCTTAACACCAGCTTAACATTAAACTCACAGCACAAATATGAACCATTTTCTCAAAATGATTATCGCTTTCCACAGGGGGTCCTTCTCGTGTACGACATCACAAACTACCAAAGCTTTGAGAACCTCGAAGACTGGTACACCATGGTGAAGAAGGCCAACGAGGAGTCCGACGTGCAGCCGGTCATCTCGCTGGTAGGAAACAAAAGTGAGTATGGCACAACCTCGCTAAACTCTTATCTTTTCGTTCAAACAACACCAGTTACACACAGGGGCGTCGGACTGGGGGGTAAAGGGTGCTGGTTTCCCCGGGGCCCAGGGAAGGTAAGGGCCCTCAAAAGCATATGATTTTATTTTATTTTTTCTCAGTTCAATGTTTTTCACTTTACATTTATTTTTGGTTGAAATAAAATGCATTATGGTGAGTAAAGTCCTTAAGAGACTAAAGAAAAAAGAGATTTTAAAAAAAGAGGAAAACCATTGCCCACATATTATCATTAGAAGCAGTAAGCGGCAAGTAAATAATACTTTTGGAGATGTTTGTGAAATTAGTCCGGTAGTTATTGCAAAAACAAACAGTGCTGTGGCATACGGTAATTAGGCCTGTCACAGTAACACTTTGAAGTGCAATATATTGTTAGAGAAAATATCACGATAATATTGAAACTGTTTGACACAGTAACCCTAAAGCTGGAAAATCCTAGATATAGTCATTCTAAATGAGAAATATTTTTAAAAACATGAACTACAATAAATAATTTGCAGAATGAAACACTTTTTTAATAAGTTGGTGCCAATTACGAGTCATAAAAGTTACTTATTTCACTCTCGGGAATCCAAATCTTATCAAAAACAAAGAACACGAGGTGCACACGATTAATGTTGAGCCCCAAAAGCATTGTTCATTCTATCACACATTGAACAATAACTTGATATAGTCATTATCGTGACAGGCCTAATCATAAGATAGACCAGGAGCTACACGAGATGTCTACACAACAAAAAATGTGTATCTGGACTTGCTTAAAATGACTTGAATTCATCATTTTTATCTGGATTTGAGCAGTTTTGACTTGATGTGACACAGAATATTTCACTGGTTTCAAGGTATTTCTGACTGATGATGCAATATTTTTAGCTTAAAATAAGAAAATAAATTTGCCAATGGGGTAAGTAAAATGACCTTAACCCATTATCAAAAAATTTGGTTTGAAATAAAAAGTAAAATAATCTAGTTCCATCAAATAAAAATCTTTAACTAATCTTAACTAGTCAAAATGTCTGAAATTAAGATTCATATCCTGAAATGCAGTGATATAAATTAGCAAGTGATTGTTAAGTACAAAGCATATGGTCTATATTCTAGAAAATAATTAATAATAATAAATAATAAATCCTATACAAAACTGTTCACTAGGGGCCCATGAGAAGGTTTGTACCTCGGGCCCAGGATTTGGTGCTACAGCCCTACTTGCACTGTCAGGTTATCTTGTATTTACACCGTGCAGTATTTCCCTCTACATTCGGGACATTATTCACTCCGCGCGCCTGTTTGTGTGCGTGTGGGAGTGAGCGGTCATTGATCAGCGCGATAAGGCGGCGGATAAGCGCGTGAGGTTCTGCGGGCGAAGGGAATGCTGATGTTTGTGAACTTTTGGGGAGGGACTGACATTGATGAAACGCGCCGCAGACCGTCGGACGTCGAGGGGTTCTCCTTATCGCCGACCCCTCCCGCACTCACCGCCGTCCTGCTGCGTCCCGCGTGAGAACAGGAGACAGTAAGCAGAAAAAAAGACAGAAATGGAGTTGTGGTGATTTGCTGAGGTGGGTAGAGTTGGAGGAACATTTCTGTCAAGACTACAATTGCGTCATCTTCATAGTACAAAGTAGTGGTCCAAAAACGGTTAGTGTCTGGATGTATTTAATGTCTAATTGGAAGTTACAGATTAAATAATGCACACGAATCGTGTGTTTTCAAAGGATAGACAAAAAAAATGAGAAAAACTAAATAATACCTAGCATTAAGGTCAGAAACGGTATGTTCAAACAGTATGTTCAAATCAACAGGCAAAACCCATTTTTTTCTGTTTTTTTTTGCTCTTTCAACATACAGTTTTTTATGTGGAAACAAACAAATGTATCCAGTCTACTCCTAAATATGTTTATGACGTCATTTAATCATCCATTGTAACTTCAGAGGCCGTTTCTTAAAATGCACTTTTCTAATACAGTGGTTCTCAAACTTTTCAGTCGCGACCCCCAAAATAACAATAGTTCACATCCACGACCCCCAAACACTAAAAATAGGCGTCACGGAAAGTGATAAATTAGCCTTATATCTAATGTTTGATTTTATTTAGAGAATATAGACCTAGAAAATGGCCGACAAATAGGACTCTACATTTACCACTGCATTTGAAGAGTGTCAAGCCCAGTTTAACACTATTGTATCAATTTTTCCCCATCATCTGGGGACCCTCGGAAATCATTTCGTGACCCCCATTGGGGTCCTGACCCCCAGTTTGAGAACCACTGCTCTAATACAAATACAAATCAGCCTTAAAGTTTTTGACAGAGCTTACTGAAAGGATTTGTTGATGTCTAATTCTAAGCTTGATTTATTCAAGTAAAAAATTTGACAACATTTGAATTTTTAGTAACATTTTCAGTCTAGTTCACTTGAAAACTAAATAAGAAAATCCAAACTCCTATCTGTTTTTATTAAGTTTTTATAGAGCTAAATAATATTTGTACAAAATGAACCAAAAAAAATAACCCTGGTTCTGGTCCATTCAGATGCAATTGTGGCCATTTTTACACATACAATGCCTTATTTCTATATGAAGAAAAACTTGTAATGCATTATTTTTTTCTCACATATTGGCGAGTAGATTACCAATTGATATCTTTAAATTTAAGATTTTTTCCTCTCCTCCTGCAATAGCTCACCTAAATATTGTCAACATAAGCTTTTGTCTATAGATTTACTCAAAGTGGAACAAGTAGCCCAAAACTTTCCTCAAGTTACAGTAGAAAGTATAAATATTACTCAAGTTACTCAACTCAGTTTTATTTAAAAGGTTAACGTAAACGTATTTTAGCACTATTCACATATTCAGAACCTTGAAAGCAGTTCAGCATTGTTTCTTTTATAGTTCTAGTTTTGTTGTCAATCAAAATGGCTTTATAATTTGGTTTATTAAATCACTCCTCACTATCACATTTGATAACTCTTATACTGTTCAGTCTCGAAATGTACTTTAAAAGTTGTTATTTTAAAGAAATCTGAAAAACTGAACAGGATTATCATTAATAAAACTAATATTATGCAAAACAATTTTCTTCAGCTAAACTCAGACAAGACTGAAATCATCGTCTTTGGGCCGCAGAAACAGAGAGAAAGTGTCAGCAGTCACCTCCAGTCTCTCGCTCTAAAACCGACAAATCAAGTTAGAAATCTGGGGTTAATAATGGACTCAGACCTGAACTTTAACAGCCACATCAAATCAATAACATCAACAGCCTTTTACCACCTAAAAAACATTGCCAAAATTAAAGGTATAGTGTCTAAACCAGACCTGGAGAGACTTATCCATGCATTTGTCTCCAGTAGGTTAGACTACTGCAACGGCCTGTTCACTGGCCTCTCCAAACGAGCTGTAAAACAGCTGCAGTACATCCAGAACGCTGCTGCTCGGGTCCTGACTAGAACCAGGAAGTACGATCACATTAGTCCTGTGCTCAGGTCTCTGCACTGGCTTCCTGTGGCTCAGAGAATTGACTTTAAAGCAGCTCTGCTTGTGTTCAAGTCTCTCCATGGCCAAGCACCAAAGTACATCTCTGACATGTTAGTGCCATATGAACCATCTCGCTCGCTGAGGGACCTCAGGGACCGGCCTCCTGCTGGTGCCTAGAGTCAGGACTAAACATGGGGAATCAGCAATCCATTTTTGCAGCTAAAATCTGGAACAGTCTCCCTGAAGATGTGAGACAGGCCTCCACTCTGACAATGTTTAAATCCAGGCTAAAAACAGTTCTCTTTAGACGTGCATACGACTGAAAGATCTATCTGCACTCTTCTCTTTTAAGGCACTTTATTCTAAAATGATTTTAAAATGATTCTGTGTGTCTTTTTGTGTTTTGTGATTTTAATGCAACTTTTTGAATTGCCCTGTGTACGAATTGTGCTCTACAAATAAACTTGCCTTGCCTTGCCTATTATTTGCAAATAGTCATGTACAAGAGCTGAACAGCAGACAATGTGATAGGTTTGCAAATTATTTCGTAAAACTAGGATTCAGTTTGTGCGTGACATGCGTAGAGGTAATTCCATAACTGTTACCTCGCCTTACTTGCACAATAGTTATGACAACACCTTTTACTTTCTATAATCACTGTTTGAACTGTCAGAAAAACATGTTCCTCACATGTAAATTGTTCCTGCGTTTTGGATGGAATTCCCTTTTAGAGCTAAACTCTACTTCCTGTAATTTTCTCATTTTTTTCTTTTCTTTCAACCTTACTTCACAAACTGCCACATAACTCATGTAAAACTATGATAAATATTTATAACATGTACCATCTCACCTGTCATATGTACTTGCCATAATACGTCAAAACACAATATTTTGTTTTTGAATGACCAAAATTCCTCAAAATTGGCCAATAATTGGAAACTGAAATCTCTGGCTAGGATTACCTTTTATTTTTCCCTACACAATAAGAAGTGACTTGGAATACTTAAAGGTGTTGTACCTGATTTTTACTGTTTTGAACCGTTAAGAAAAATAACTAGTTTATTTTTTACCTCTTTATCACTAACTTTTCTAATGCAGTCCCAGCATCCTAAATATTCACCACAATGAGTTTATAAGCACTTTTCACGACATTAGCATGCTAACTCTCTTCCTGCACTCTTCCTGCTTCTCGTAGAATAAAACACTATAAACAGATGCAGAAAAAGCCCTGTGGTCTCATTTTCACCAGAAGAGATTCTTTTAGAATATATCTGATTATACTTTATTACATCAAAAAAATCGGCCACAAAAAGAACAGGTGCAGCCCCTTTAAATAGATGAGCAGTTATTGCGATACGCAACCAGACACATGACCTGTCAGCCATCTTGATTCTGGTCCCTAATGTGAACAGATGTAAAATCCAAAGGAAATCTGCATAAACTGTTCACATATCAGAACAGTTCTAATCTTTACTGTGTTTCTGACAATTATTCAACAACAAATTATATCATACAAAAGTAAAGCTGCATTTTAAAACGCAAATGTGACTTTGTTGTAGCGCGTTATGTAGAGGATGCTAATAAATTATTAGCATTGGTTATTAGCATAAAGGTCAAACATAATGAACTCCAAGAAATCATCTAACAACGGAAATGTGGCTTGTAAGTGTCTGAAACTTGACCTGTTTGTAGTAATAGCGCAGCACAAAGTATTAATTAAGATTTAGTGCTTACTCTGATGAAGGCCTATTTCATTAAAAGTCTCTGTAAAGTCGTGAAAAAGCCGCCCCGATATCAGCACTGACTGGTCTGGGAGATGTTAGAGGCAAAAACACAAGTTTGAGGCTAAATTATTTGTGACCCAATTTTGCGTTTACAAAAAGGCAAAGTTCAAAAAGTAAATAGATTTACAATTTAACTCTTGATTCCAATTCGGATTTGACTGTGAATGATCTTGCCATGTTAGAGCATATAGATCAGGGCTATTCAACTTTATTTTACCGAGGGCCAGATTTTTCGGATGGTTTTGTCCTCTGGGCCGGAATCGTACCCAACACTTTTGAAATACAAAAAAATGTAACACGAAAGGCTGACATCTGAAGAACTAAACCAGGCCTGAACCAGGACTAAACCAGAATTAAACCAATAACAAGACGTCAAATATTTTCCATAGGCGGTTGAGGACCAGATCATATCCCTTGGAGGGCCTGATTCGTCCCCCGGGCCTTCAGTTGAACATCCCAGCTATAGATCCGCCTTTACTTGTGATAGACATCCATAGTAGTGATATACACAGGAAGCTCTTGGGAAAGTTACTCAACAGGGAGCATAGGTCACACTTAAATGTGTCTGTCTCGAACGCATTCTCCTGTCTATGGCCAAGCATCTCTTAATGCCTGAGGGCGCCTCTGTATTTAGGCTACGTTCGGGCTCTGTGTACATTCTAATATCTAAGTAGTGTATATAGCACTGTCAAGGCCCATATGCGGCTCTCACACACTCACTCTCCTCCTCTAATAGCTCGATCGCTCAGAAAAGCTTCATGTGTGTTTTTCTGTTGCAGCAAACTGAAAAAAAAGAGCCAAATCCCACACCGATCGACCCGCGAGGAGCCATCAATTACCTTCGGAGACTTTAAGAATCCCCAAACCATCTCATGCCCCATTGCGTTTAAGAAATTGTCCACATTCACGACAAATTGAATGTAAACGTGGTGCATTTGATACAGTATTTACGATTCATATTATTCACGTTCTACTTTCTGAGACTGTTCAATATCTGTGATTGTTTTCAAATAGTTATGTGTGTTTGTCACGGCGAAAATAGATGTACAGACATAACAAGAGGCTTAAGAAAACAGCATGGATTTATGTCTCTGTGAGGGGAGATTTCGGTGAGAAGTTTGTATTGCCTGTTCTAAGATAAACTTAAGGTTAACGGTGGTCATGCTCCGTAGCCCGTGGAACAGCAGGACCTATTATAGACGTTGGTTACAAAGAGGTATTTAAGCTTTTATCACCTCGCACCCAGATGTTTTGTCGAATGCATTATGTGTGCAGATGCAACTGTAACAACAAACTTCTTTTTTCCAAACAACTTTCTCGGTCATAAAGGTCAGGCTCTAGAGGCAGACGTAAGAATTGTCCACTCCTTGCCACTTTCAAAATGTTTCTTCTCACATAAATATTACAAAATATCAAACGTTTTACAGATATTTGGATTTTCATGCCCTGACCCAGTCTGTGTGTGCTCATGTGTCATTCCCAGTTTTGTCTTTTTAAACAAACTCATGAGAAAAATAGAAATAAGAGCCTAATTGGGTTTAAATTAGGTTAAAAATGTGTTTGTGGGTGGACACAATCATGCCAGAAATGGTTTTCTATCCCAGATATATTTTGTCATTACTTTTACAAAAGTAAAATGTTAATTTGGGAACTTTACTATAACTTAAATTAGTGGTCTTATTATTGGTGTCAGCAAGTATGTGTTATTGTCCACAACAGTAAGATGGATACTGCATGATGATGATGATGATTTTTATTTATAGAGCGCATTTCCACCTAACAGGTACTCAAAGCGCTTGGACAGTATTGCATACTGGTATCGGCTCGAAAAAAAAAAAATAGTGGACCACCCCTAAATGTCACAATATCAGGTTGAAATTTTGACTTTTTAGTACATCTAGATCTATCTCACAGCAGCAGCATTGGCTGATATTTAACTGAAACTATTTCTACTTTGCAGTGACTTCACACTGGGGGTGAGCTGTATGTCAATGGAGGATAGGACACAATGCACACACTAGCAAACACAGACAAAAAGTTTCTAAAAATGTTCTGAAAACACATTTTCAGGAGCCTGTGGTCAATACGAGCGTTCATAGTTATGTTTAGTTGGTTAATTTTCAACAAAACAGGTGAATGTGACATACTGAAACTGTTTGCTAGTGCTAGCTAGCTTTTGATTGCAACTTATTTGAAACAGACTTGTGTAATGACACAAATCAGCTCACCTGTTACAGTTTCAACAAAATCAGTTTTTGATTGTCAGATTATGCTAAAACAATGTTCAGATTAAAGGTTGATTTGAGTAAATGGGTATCAGACAGAGCAGTGGCTAAATTTAGCTTCTGCTAATGTTGATGAAATTTCGTAGATGTACTTTTTCTGGAGCAGTGCACTGTGTAGACTACAATAAAATTTATAGTAATTTCACATCAAATACATTGTCAATAAAATAACATTAATCATTAAATCATCCCAACATATCAGCTGATTTTATCGCCCATTGGTTGCTCTGGCCTCTTAAAAATTGGTCTTGGCATTGGCCATGAAAAAAATCTTACAGCAGTGAAAAAAAACTACTCACACATTTATTTTTTAATTTTTTCTTTTTTTTTTTCATTATGTCCTAAATAGTGTAGTTTTTCTTCTTTACACTGTACCATATTATTCCTCCTAGTTTGAAACAACAATAATATGAATGCTAAACATGGCAGTACAACATGACAATACATCAGCCTGTCTTGTTTATGATATGGGGATTTGGGCCTTTGCTTGCTCCCCAGTCACTGCTGTTCTCATTGCTCAGGCTCTTGGGAGCCCAGAACATTCATCATGCGCTTGTACAGCCCTTATTTGGGTGACTTAAATGGGTTCATTTCTCTTAACCCCTCCTCATCACTCATGGCTTTTGCACTGAGCTCTAACACTCTTCACTGGCGACTCACTCAGGCCTGCCATGGGAAACATCTCAGGCCTTGTGCAGAGAAGGTCTCCACATGTCCACTGTTTGTGCAGTTGTGTGGTACCTGCTTTTCTATTTTTCTTCTTTGACACACTTTTCTTTCTATCTCTATCGTGCACCATCTCCAGACACTTAACATATTTATTTTCAGCACTGGGCAAACAGAGGTGCTTTCAGTCACATACTTAGGCAGCTCTGAATGCTTATCTCTCACACGTGTAGACGAACACGTCGGCCTTTACATACAGTAATGTCTTTTCATTGGCTGTGTCTCTGTTGTTTTAAACAACATGCATGTGTTACAGCACATCTAACACATATCGATGCACATACGTTTTCACATTTGAAGGAGATGAAGCAGAACATGGATCAGCTCTTACTCTTGATTTTCTAAAGTATGTCCTTACCACCAACATTGTTGGTCTTGAGTTGTTTGCCCTCTTGGCAGGGTCCAGGTGGGGCTGAAGCGTTCCCCTCCTGCCTCTCGCCCCCGTCACCTCCATGCCCCTGTAAAGCTGCCACAGTTCCTGTCTGTTCAGTGTAGACTTGCACATTTCTTAATAGAGAGATGTTCAGAAGTCCAGGAGTGCAGAGGAGCTCAATGTGCTTCTGTTTTTGGTTTAGCTCAAAAATGTTTTTCCTGGCTCAACCCACTCGTACTTAGGTCCTCTTACAACAAACTAAAAGGTCCTAATTGCCCCCAAGGGAAAGGTTTAGCCACAATAGACATGTGGTGGGACAAAAGCCCAGTACTCTTACGGCTGCACCTCAGCCCTCCCCAGATAGGAGGGATGAACACGTCAGCACTGTCTGTGTAGCACCGTGAGGAGCTCAACCACAAGTTAGACATTGTAAAACATTATATATACAGTATTGAGCTGCAGTAAGACTCAGCGTACGCCTCGCAAAAGACGGGGAATGTTTACAGTTTACAGCAAATCCAGTGCTTCCTGTTTCCCCACATGGTTTATTATAGGTAGGAGGTCAGAATAGATACGTGTATCAAATTGTCTCTGTGACCGCAGTGACTCTACTCCGCTGGAAAATGATAGGAAGTGGAGAATTAGGTTGCATTAAGGCAAAAGAGGGATGAGTGAAGGCTTAAAGCTGTAACTGCTTGAAATTACACACTTCTCCGGTGGAAGTCTTAAGTATATCTGTGTCGTTTTTGCATTCAAAACACTAGATTCTTGCAATTGTTTGTTATAGTTTGTAAATGCACTGTTAAGTATATCACTTAACTTCAATAAGGCTGCAATAGACAAGAAAATAAACACAGGAAAATCAATTCCTCAAAAATATTGTGTTTTAGTAATATATCATTAAAAGTGCCACTAATTTGCGAAAGACAGTTATATTTTCTTTATGCAAATAAATCGGAACATGCCAAAATTTCAAACGTCATTGTATCGAATTAACAAACAAAACAATTTATTTATATTAGATAAACTATGAGTTTCGTCGCATCTCATCCTCCTCGACTCTAAAGCCTGCTGAAACATGGAAAGTCCTCATTCATTCTAGCCATCCATAAAGCAAATATTGTTGCACATGCAGTAGATGATCAGTCTGGAATACCTTCTTGTGTGGTAAGTCACGGGCCATTTGAATTGCACAACACAGCTTAGCCACCTGACCTGAGCGTAGCCTGGAACCCTCATCAGCTCAGCCCTCACTTTATTTCTGCGCTGCTCCACAACATTGATATGGAGGAATTCCTGGAAGGGGCCGCGCTGACACAGGACTGGGTAAATAATCGATTGATCTGGACCCACAACCATATATTTTCAATGTTAGTGAACTATCAGCATGACTTTTTCCATCATTTCTCTGATTAGATCTCTTTTTTTTGCGGTGAGAAATATTACATCATTGGCTTGTGCTTCTGATTTAAGAGTTGGACGCTGTTTACTCAAGCAGTCTTGCACAGAACTCACTTTCCATGTTACAGTTCACTGCTGCGGCTGCGAGTTTGAATATACACCCCAAAGACCGACGGGCCATTGCTTCTACGGAGACTTTGTAATTATGAGAAGACTTATATTCACGTGACGCTTACAATTAAGAGGGCTCTCCTATCGTTATTATAGCTCGTAGAAAACCGCTGGCGATTCACGGAGGCGTGTATTACAGCTCGTCCATAAAAGTCCACTTAGTTTAACGATGATGGGAGAGCCGGGAGGACACGGCCAGTGGAGGGCAGGCAGCATCTTGTGCGGTCGCCTCAGAGCGGGGCCAATTGTTCACTTTTCATGAGTCCTCGTGGCCCCATAACGCAGCCTGCCTGGCCCTCGCCCCGGCTTTTTACTGTGGCACTGACTGTAACCCTCTACCTCTTTAGCTACTGCTGCTATACCTTTTCAAGCCCCGGCCAAACGAGAGCGTTTTCTCTTTCGTTCATGTGCGGTTTAACAGATCAGATGCTCTTTCTGGCTCTGCCCTTTCCATTTTTCTGGCTTGGACTGGCACAGAGTTGGCTTTTGTTCCCTTCTCAAAATTTTTTAACCCTACATTTTGAAATCAGTAATCAAAACGTAAAGTGCGTATGGCAAGTTAAATATGTGTGTGTTATATATGACAGGTTCTCATGTTTTTCTAATTTTGACTTTGTTTGGGGGATAGCACCAGTGGTAAATAATTTATCGTAGTTTTACATCTGTGAAGTAGCAGTTTGAAGAAATTTTGAAAAATATAAGTAAAATTACAGGAAGTAGTGCTGATTTCTAAAACGGAATCCCTCTGTGATGTCATCAAAAAGCGACATTCCATAAAAAATTCAGAGGCAATTTACACAAAACTGACACATTTTTCTGATAGTTTAAACAGTCATTCGTCAAAATGAAGGCGTTATCAGGTATTGTTGTTTGTCAAAGCATAACTATTGTGTCATTCATATTGATTTTGGCCCTTGTTTTCAAAATGGTTGCTAGGTAACAGCTGTAGAATTACCTCTACCTTTGTCATATTTGCTGCTCATGTTCAACCAGAAGGTAACATAAACCTTACGAAAACTGTCAAACTGGGCACAAGTAGGCAAAATGTGTAGTAAAATCTTAAATATAATCATGTTCACTACATTTTATTGAAATGTGTCACTTTTTTGTGGTTTGTAATTTTACTTCCTGATTGAAAATTATGCCATCACACAAGGTAATTCCATAACCGTATTATACGCCTGGGCAAAACCCGTCTCATTTACGCAATGAAAATATATTACAATACCATGATTTTGTTAAATTTGTATTTAAATGGTCAGAAAAATGTGTTCCTCGTGCATAAATGCAACTGGAATTACAGTTTAATGGAAGTCTGTCTCTCTCGTGTGATGTCATCTTTGTTTTAAAACTCTGCTCTACTTCTTGTTATTTTTCAACTTTTATTTAACTTCACAAAATGTCTTATTACTAGTATAAAATCATAATAAATATTTACCACAAGAACTATCCCACCAAACAAAGTAATGATTAGAGAAATGTAAAAACCTAAAATCCACACTTTAATTATGCAACATAGCAAAATAATAAAGATCTGAACTTAAAGACCTCTATGACTAAATGAGATAAAATGATCTTATCTTGAACATTTGTGGCAGTTTGGTTCTTCAGATAGAGTGATTCTGTGCACAGTGCCCTGCACGTGTGTGTCTACAGAGCTTTCATGAAGAACGATCAAATGACAAGATGAGCTGTGATCAATGAACTGTCGACAGAACACTTCTGACCTAGTGGAAAGGCAGTCCCCTGACGGTCCCGGCCCGTTTCAGGCCACCGGGGCAGGGCGCCTCAGCACAAAGAGTGCTCTGTCTCTGTCAGGATTCCCCTGAGGAGCGCTGCACGGGTCTGCTCACCTCGGCAGTACACAGCGCTAACACGCTAACAGCACTCCATCTGTGTCCGCACACTTTCCATAACCATGATCATCGTGTTAACGCGCAGGCAGGACTTAACGCCGCGATACATCAAGATGCACTCAAGATGTCTTTATAGCAACAGTGCCGTTTGTTTCTTTATCTTTAAGTTACATTTAAAAATGGCTTGCAATACATCTATTTTCTAGCATGTATGATGTATGGACTTAAAGGGACTGCACCCATTTTATTAACATGTAATAAAGTAAAATGTGTTTTGCACTAGTACAGATATATTGTAAAGGTAGCTCTAAAAATGAGACCTCTGAATGCGGTCTGCATCTAATTACAAAGCGTAAAGCCTTGGACTGTGAACCAGGAAGTAACGCACATGCACTGTTAGCATGCTAGCGTGCCCCGCAAACAGTTTAAAATGAACTGTTCAGTTTTTGAAGAAGACATGTTGTGAAGACATGTGCTTTTGTCTGGTATGGTTCTGATCTATGACAACCTCATTATGTTATAGTATTTAGGACATTTTAAATTGCAATATTGATTTAAAACGACTTAATAAAAAAACAAAAATAAAAAGTCTGCTTACTTCCGTGCTTTAAACCATGATGCTGATTTACGTTGGCCCCTTTTCGTTACGTGGCCTTTCACAATAGCAAGCAGCAGATTTTTTTTTTTACCAAAATGGTTACGTGACGCTGCCAAATCGTTCATATCACCTACACTGTTTAGGAAAATAAAATTGCAGAACAAATAAGTAAAGAGCAGTTGGCGCGTATCAGGGAGGAATCTGGGGGCAGTTAAACCTGGACTGTCAGGAGAATAAAGATTACTAAAGTATGCATGAATCACAATAGTTTGAGTGGTGAGCTCCTTAAAGTACATTTTTCATTATAGATTTCCTTTAAGTAAAAATTAGGTAGAATTATAGGCTTTTTAATCCCCTTATGTCATTGAAAGTGCTGCTATAAATAAATACATTACTCAGAACCATGTCATACGACACATTTTAAAAATCCTTTTTCCTGGAATTGTAAAACACATGAGACTAACAATAAGTCAGTAGTTTAATTGTTTTAGATGTGACTTTTTTCTTTAGAAAAATCTGGTTGTCACATAATATCAAATCGGGGTATAGGCTTGACTTAATACTGACGCACTTCACTGCCAGACTTTCACCTTGAATATATTATTTCTAACTGCAACCAAATGTACCCAGCATTTCAAGGCTTCGTTGATGTATAACCTTCATATGCCTAAATTAACCCCCAAGCGACATTCGACTGTAACAATAATTTCGGCGGACCATTAAATTGCGGTAAATCCCATCAGCGCGCATTCAAATTATAATTTTAATAAACGTTACAATTGCATAACGTGTCAGTGTGATTGAGATGGAGTGGTGCGCGGGGAGCTGTTTAGTGGGAAACATTCTAAAAAGAGCTGCATTGATAATCCCTTTATTACAGTTTGTATTGGTTTGTGGAGAACAAGTCAAACTCTCTTAAAGGCGCATGGTGTGAGGTAATGTTGGAAGCGATAGGTCGTCCCCAGGGGTTGATTAGGCTCAAGCTTGTAACTTTCACTTAATGGGATATGACCCCTCGGAGCCCTGAGTCCCTGCCCCAGATGCAACCGCGTTAGTACCATACACCACCCTGCTCCTTTTTGAAACCACGCCGCCGGCAATTAACTCCGCCACGTCAAGCGTATTCTCCGCGATTGACCGACGACGCTGAGGAGGTGTCTCTGTCATCACAGCGCGGGTTTAAATAGGCCACCGAGGAGGGTAAGGTTTCAGGCCGGTGAGCAAAAAGTAGTGACGACGGACTTTTGTGAGGCAGTGGCAACATGTGGGTACATTTGATCTGATTCCCCACTTTTTTTCCACCAGGTCAAACAAAAATGTTGCATCCGTAGCCATGGAGACCGCAGACAACCCATTTGACCAGTTTTATTATGTTTATTAAGTTGTAATGCTGAACTGATACTTTTTAAGATGACTACAACGTATTATCACTTTACTCAGATGGAGTTAAATAATTATTGATATAAAAAAACAAGACACGATCCACTTCCCATTTTAGTATTTGTTAGAGTTGAAAATATTACTTACTAGAGTTAGTGCCGTTACTATCAATAACAGAGCATAACTTAATTAACCATAGAGGTGGGCAATATATTGAAATTAATGACGTTTTGAATATCTGCAAAATTTGAATGATGAGTAAATCATGCTACAAAAAGAGCGGATAAAATAAGTATGTTGTAAACTTCCAAATAAGGCATGTTTATTCAACTTCATTTCCCCGGGGCCAGATTTTTCAGAGAGCCATATTCACAACACTAGAGCTGTTTCAATAATGATAATACAGCAACTACTGTAACTATATATAACTAAACTAAATACATATTTTTTCACATTTGAAGAAGGGCTGCTGGGCCAGATCAGAATGTTTGGAGGGCCTTAAGTTGAATAGGTTTGATATAAGGTGATATTTCTGCACTATTGTGTTTTAATTTTACAGATTTTACACTGATCTGGTAATTAAATCTCAACTTACCTGTTTCATATATCGTTGTTATGCTTTAAAAAAAATTACGAGGTATCATTTTTGTCTGTGAGTGAAGTGCTGAAGACTAAAAAATGTAATAAAACAATGTAATGACAGAAAAGTATATAGCTTTTGTCTACTTTGAAAATTGAAAATAAGTACTGTCGTCTTCATTCGGCAGCGTTCCCATTTGTGTCCCAACGGTTCAATTATTTATGCTAAAAGCCCAATTTGTCCAGCCGATATTTATCTGAGTGTTGTGTTGTGACTGCAGTGACAGGCGGTGCTCTTAAATAAACAGACTTGGTGGCTGGAGCGAGGGGGGGCCGCGGCTCCAGACACCGAGGATCGCCTCCACTATCTCTGCGCGCGCTCAGGCCTAAACAGTTTATTTCGTGTTTGCAGTCACTTCCTCGGGGTTGTTAAGCTGATGTACAGTTTGACAGAAATGGAAGGAAACCAGATCATCGAAGCGAGATTGTTTGAACCTGATAAGTAGAGACGGGTACATTAGTGAGAAAAATGGAGAAAACGCTATTAGAGTGGGATTAGTCTGGGGCTCGGTCCGCACAGAGAGACGCCACATGCTGAAGGCTTCAGTCAGAGTGTGGGTCCTGCTAATGTCTTCGTATCAAATAGTCGAACATCTATATCGTTTAGACTTTGGTGGACATTGGTGACCAGTTAGTCTAAGCATAAATGTAACATATGACTATCGGACATATTAAAAAAAACATAATAATTACTAAATATACAATATACACACTTGCATTAAAAATAGCCTGAATGTGATAATTGAAATATAATGCAATAAATATGTTTAATATATACTTTTCATGTTTTTTTTATTTTTTATTTTAATTTTGAAAAAAATTATTCATTTTGATTACTCTCATGTAGGTCTGTGCAATTAACTGTATATTTAAACAGGATTTCAATTATTACTCTATTCAATTATAAAAATGTTGCAATCATAAATACAATAATTTCAGAATCACACTCCTTTTGCCGCTCAAAACCTGGAGCAAAGACAATTTTCTAATACATTACTAATTAAATATATTCAGTCTATACTTTCTCTACAGAATAATTTTGACAATATAGAAGTTTTTTGGGTTTTTTTTAAATAATTGTGATTTAAATTTTTGCTATAATTGAGCAGCCCTCGTCTCTTGAGCAAAAAGCATTGGTCCAAAATTCGGGTTTTTCTTTACATACATTTATAACTTAAGCAATTTAAGATATTTTACAGACTTTTTAAATGTTATTTCACATTTTTTAACTCCCGGCTAACTTAATTTTAGACTCAAACTAATTCTATAAAGTAATAAAGTAAGGAGCTGAGTGACCTATAAATACACCATCAGACTTTAAAGGTGTTGTATCGGGTTTTTACTATCTTAAAAATGTGAAAAACAGAACTAGTTCATCATTTTAAACTCTTTGCACATGTCCACATGTATTTCCCATTTACCCAATGCATTGAGCATCCTAATTATTCATCACAAAAAAAAACACTCTAAAACACTAATTAGATGCAGACAGTGCGCAAATGACTAGTTTTCACCCAAATAGATGCTTTTATAATATATCTGTGACGGGGAAACAACAATTTCACTTTATTACATGCAAAAAATTGTGTACAGCCCATTTAAAGCTGCAGCTTTATTCCTTGTAATAAATTGGTCTAGATAGCTGTGTGCTCTCTGCATCTAAGTAAAGAGAGTTTTGTCCTTCACAAATCAGGAAATCTGCTATTAGCATCCTATGTTTTGTTAGCATTGCTGTGACATCAAAACTCCGCTTTGGCCTCTGAATGTTGTGAAAAGCACTTATGAAATCATTGCGGTGAATAATTAGGATGGTTGAAATGCGTTTGGATTGCTGCCACTGGAACTAGTTCTGTTTTTTACATTTTTAAGATGGCAAAAATCAGGTCCAGTGTCTTTAAAACTGTTTATAGCCTCATGTTGCCTCCTCTCCTGTGGCTCTTCATACCATTGTAATAGTAAATGTTGGCTAATCTGATGATGACACATGATTAATAACCTTTCCCAAGTGTGTAGGATCCAACAGCTTAGCACTGTTTACATCTAGTAGCATGCAGGGTACCTCTGCTGTTAATGACAGGAATTAATAACACGCTGACGCCTATGAGACAGCTCTGTTTATGCACAGGCACAGGACAGTCTGCGGGCCACAGGGCCCATGTAAAAGGGTTGGTCCTTACCCACAATGCTTTATGTACAAGTGACGCGTGAGGATGGTAATAGTCAGTTTTAGTCTGGGATAATTTTTTCCAACTGTGGGTTTTTCATTATGGTTTGTCCTTTGCTTAGTCGGGTCATATGGCTTACTGAGATATTAATTATTATGGATTAGCTCAATGTTTGCATTTCGTCCCTGACTTGGTCCAGTCCTTCTCCAGACACACACACTCACACCGATCCCCACTCGCACACACTCCAAGGGGCATGAGAACAGACTAAATCCTTGACAACCTCAATAAAACCTCACACAAAGAGTAAAACTCAGGGGGGACTAGAGAAATGCTACACCGTACAGTAGCCTGACCTCCTCCAGCTAACACAGACACATGCACCAGATACTGGGCGTTGCCACATTTGCACACAAAGACAGAAATAAAGGCTGCGGCTATTGCTTTCAGCAGCCAGACCCCCGGGTGACCTTGCTGACTGACCCCTGCATGACCCTGCAGTGAGGAAGGTGAGAAGCAGAGTGCTGGGTATCAGTGACACCAGGGACTCTTTGACAATAGTGAAAAAGGAACTTTCACACTAAATCAACAGAAGTGACAAACCTGGTTCTTAGGCTTGAATCTCTCATAAGTCTGAATCTTTTTCATCTTCACTCTGATCTAGGACTGTAGCCCCAAGTCTTTGGTCTTTCACATATTTTCTTTAACTTTTAACTTTCTTCTCTCCCAAACTGGTTTGTTAATCGAGGCACATGGCTTCAGGGAACAAATGCACAGAGCCTGTAAGCTTCCATTGTGGAATGTGTCAGTGTATCATGTGAGCTGGCAGTGACATCTTTGGGTCATTTAAAGGATAAATTAGTTTGGCAGATTTAAAATATATAACTGCAAATAACTTTGAGTTATGGTTTGTTTTAAGACTGACCATCTTTGTACATTAGACAGACCATCTGACAGACCTGCCATCTTAGCTCAAGAGTAAACGGTTATCTCCTTTGTTTACTTTAAGATGTGTGGTAGTTAACCCTGCAAGAGTTTTAGAATAACAATTGTATAAATCTACCTTATTATCTTTGTCACGTGACGCTGTTTCTTTCACAGTCGACCTGGAGCACATGCGGACAGTGAAGGCTGACAAACACCAGCGCTTCTGCCAAGAGAACAGCCTCCTCAGCCAGTTTGTTTCAGCCAAGACGGGCGACTCTGTAAGTACAACAGTGGAGTAATTGCTAAACTTGGAGTTGTAATAGTCATAGCAAACTGCATGTTTTGTCTGTTACAGGTGCATCTCGTTTTCCAAAAACTGGCTGCTGAGATCATTGGTATAAAACTCAACAAAGCTGAGATTGAGCAGTCCCAGGTCAGGCCATTCCCTGTGATATAATCCTCTTCAGTCTTTTCAGTCTGTGTAATCACTCAGTTTACATCACACAATACAATACAATGTCAGCAATAAATTTATGCTATCTGTGATGAACATCAAAGTCCTGAAATCCAAACCTTCAGCATACAATATACTATGTAATATCTTGAATCGAATGACCTAATCAGGCCTTAAGCAGTCTTCTGTACAAAATGTAAAAATAAAAAAGTACAATATTAATGCTCCTTTTAATGATAATAATATTTTTTTATCTTTGAAATCTATTATTTTAGTTTAGTTTAGCTTGGAGTTTACACATCTACACAACAGTCAGAAGGAAAGGGGTGAAGTCGTCTTCACTGCCTCAGTAAATGAAGCATTCCCACGACCAGTCTGTAAATGACCTTTTCTTGTGTAAACATGAGTTTGTTGCATTTACTCCTGTTGTGATGCCGACCATCTGTAAATAGGCCCACATTGAGCACATTAACGCGTGAAGTGAGGTCAAAGGTAGTCCGGTTTAGGGGTGACGAGGTTACAGCTTCCTCCTGCCAGCAGACCAGGGTGCCCAATATTGGCAGCTGTAGGATTTACAGGCTCACCTCCCCCAGAGGCATTAATCCTGGCTCTGATATGGGTGCTTGGAGCCACTCTGGCTGGACAGGGGAAGAGGAGCGTGGAGGCTCATCAGAGGTCAGGACTCTCGAGGAAGGGAAAGCATGTAAGGAAAAGACTGGGCAAATTCTCAAGGCCCTCTCCCATCAGTGACACGACTCCTGACTGACTGAGAATGCCCGCGGCTAATGGAGCTGTCCATCCCAAGGCCTCTTCCGCTCCTCCCTAAACGCAGTGTCAGTGAGCTGAAGTGTTATAATCCAGAGTAGACCAATCAAGACAGATGAGCGCTGGCGCAGTCGTCACCCTATCCAGGGTGTGCCTAAGGCCCAAAGTAACTGAGATAGGCTCCAGTTATGAATGAATGAATGAATAAACTGACAACATGAGAGAATCATGTGAGGCACATTCTGTTTTCTGATGGAATAATTAACTTCACAACTAGAACACCAAACGATAACGTCAACAACTTGGACATCATGTCCAATGTTCTTGTAATTAAGAATAAATCAACATTACAGTTGTTATCAGTTAACACAACTACAAATTCGACATACTTCTCTTTTCAATAGTTAAATCTTGCACATGTAGAACTGATGCATTGAGTTGTAGCTTTGAGCAGGTCATGGCTTTAGGTTTAGACCTTGGCCAGTGCAGCCTCATTATCAGTTGTCAGCATTAGAGAGGGAAACACAGAGGTCGTGACCCCTGACAGTATTATATCTGCCTGGCAGTCTGCTCCGTCATGGTTGTGTGTCTCCCAGATCAGATAGCAAGCCGCACATCACTCACTGGCTCCAAAGCCCACTTCGACACCTCGTCTGTCACACAGCCAACCAGGGCCCGCTGTAAGCCATGTAGTCCACCAATAAAGCAGATGATCTAATCTGAGACTCCTCTAAATCTGCTGGATGCGTTTAAGAAAACAATACTAGACTAGATTATTTTGTAGAGGAAGCACTATGTGACAAAATCAGACTGCTGTTCACAGTCTGCTCCCAACTGCTGTTATCCAATGAACTGTGTGTGTACACCCACAAATGTATGCTTGTGAGTGATGTGTTTGTGAGAACTAGGAACAAGTTAGAGCTAGAGGTAACATCTACTTCATCCTTTCTCGGTTTAAAATCCAGAACCTAAGCGTAATGTGTCTGTTAGCTTTGCCTGGATAGAGGGAGTTTTAATTATATGAATCCTCCTCCAACTGTAAAATTGAAGCCATTTATTCATCCCTTAGTTCTTAAAAGTTGTTGTGGTCATTCTCACTTTGCTGGAACAGATCTCGAGCAGTAAGTGTACATATTACACCATGGTTTCTTTTTCAATTAGAATCTTCAGGCTGCAACTGTAGCTTCACATGATGTCATAATGTTGGTTTGGCAGTGGGCCTCCCTGCACCATTACGACATTCTCCGCTGTATGTCTGCTCCTTAAATCTTGTCTTTAACCTGTTGTTTTTCTTCTCTCCCTCTCCAGTCATTACATGCCACTTTATGTCTTCTTATGTCTTCCTTATCCATTCTTTTCTTGTTTCTTGTCTTTAAATCTTGCTTGCGCTCTTCAGATGATTGTGAAGGCTAGCTTGGTGGACTATCCACAAGATGATGGCCTAAATAGAGAAGAAAGGATCCCTCAGAAAAGCAAAATATGTTCTGTTCAATAGTCAGAAGTATGTCGCATACAATGTAGTTTTTCCCCAGATTCATAAAAGTTTGGACGATGTGTAAAATGTAAAGAAACATGAACGCTTTATTCACAATATAGCTACCGTGTGTAGTATTTTGTATTTGTTTTTTACATTTTATTTACTATGTTTTTATTTTGTTTGCTCTTATTTAATTCTTGAGCTATATAAATATACACCTATTTGTCACACAATGCATAAAATCTTAGGGCATAACTTGTCCATGGTAATTTGCTTGCACAACAAATAATTTTACTCTATTCTAGTTACAAACCGCAGTGTTCTGTTTTCTTTACATTTCTTCACACATTGTCAGAACTTTGTGTGTTGCTTTGTAGCTCCTCAGCTCTATTCTAATCCGTCGTTCTCCGCTAATGTCGAATCCAGGTTGTGCGTTTTGCTGACTAAGTAGAGTGACGGGGTAAGAAAAACCTCCCGCTCGCTGGTAATGCACACGGCTCCGTTCTCCTGACCTCCCCCGGCCCCTGTCTGGTGTGGGGCAGGGGTCCACAAACATCATGACCACTCTCTTAAATCACTTCATGGATCTCCACTTAGATGCCAAATCTCCTCGTATCACATTTCAGTCGGATTTACAGTTTGTAAAGTAGTCTGAATGTAGTTGTCGCCCGTAGACATCCCTACACTGCAAAAAAGAAAATCTCTTACATTTCATGAGTTGAAAATTTATTTTGAGTAGTTTTGACAAGTTTAAAATGACTTGATTAAATAATTTACTAGTTAAAAAATGCCTCTGATTTGTTTGAATACATTGCGTTTGTAATTTAATCTAACAGTTTCGCCAATTGAGTAAAAATAAAATGCATTTATTATTATTTTATTTTTTTTTGGCAGAAACAAAGATTGATATTTTGAATGCAATACAGTAACATCCAAGTATGTTAATATTACTTGAATTTAGAATATTATCTTGGTTTGTCAAATTACTACCAATGAACTAGACCAGGGGTGTCCAAACTTTTCGAGGGCCACATACTTAATATAGACCAAGTGGAGGGCCACAAATCAATTGTGAAACATTAAAAAAAGTTACATTTATCTGATGTTCTAAGTGCCACCACTAAATTCAGCCCCGATGCCTTAATATCAGGTCTGTCTCACACCAAAATGTTAGTTATTTAGGTTATAATTGTAGACATTTTTAAATTTACTGTGAAAAATACTTTTCAGGACAATGTGGGTCAATTCACCAGGAAGTCTAAGGGCCAAGAAAAATTGGTCCGAGGGCCGCATTTGGCCCCTGGTCCATTGTTTGGACATGCCTAAACTAGACTATTTACACTAATAATCTTATGTTGCTTTAATTAAGAAACAATATATTTTGCTTATTTAAACTTGAATTGAGATTTTTTTTCTTTTATTCAAGTCATTTTAAATCACCTAGATATTACTTTTTGTTGCGATATTGTCATTTTTTGCAGTGTATTTAATAGTGCGTTAGAATTGTCTGTTTGGTTTGTTTGTTTGTTGCATCTACACTAACCACGCGTGTTTGTTCTTCCACGATGTAGCGCGTGGTGAAGGCCGACATCGTGAACTACAGCCAGGATTCGGTGGCCCGGACAGTCAACCCCCCACGGAGCTCCATGTGCGCGCTGCAGTGACCTCCCGAGACACCGAATGTGACTGAAGGGTGTAAATCGTGCGTCAGTATTGCTCCCCTCATAGCGCCCGGCGAGATGTGCGCTGCCAGCTGATGAGATGAAAAACAGACTGTGTGGTTTTCAAGGGCCTGGTCTGTAGTTCGGATATTTACCAGGAGTGATTTCTTGGGTGGTTCAGCGCAAAAGTAAACGGAGCCTCACCTTTTAAAAGTTTACACGCGGCTATTAATTTCTTCGACTATTAATATCTAGGCGAGTGGTAAATACTTGATTTGTGTGGTAGTATTACGCTGGCTTTTCAGGAAATACTGCTGCTGATTTTTTTTTAAGAGTTACTGAAAAATGCCAGTACATTCCTATCTGACCCCAGACTGCAAAGTGAACAGTTACAAAAAATAAAAGGTTATATTTAATAATGCCAATTGGAAGCTTCCATAACTATCTGCAGTTTTATGAATCACTGCTCATGCTTTAGGTTATTTAATAAGTTCTTGTCCCGTTATTGTAAAGACAATGGATTGTTCAGTGTTGACTGTTATCAAAAGAATGCTATACTTCAAACCAACCTATTCTATACCATGTTGTTTATCAATTTAAAGTATATTTTTATGAGATTTCAAACTTATTTAATTCACTATTCGCATTGTATTGTGTCTCAACTTTCTCTCCATTGTGTATTTCTTCAATAGTGGACCATAGTTTTATAGCAAACGACATGATTCATCTGTGTATTCCTTTACCCTCTTACGAAAAGGCGGCTGACCTACCTGATTAAGTACTGTATATTTGCCATATGTGTACACTATGTATTTGTAGACTTAAATAAGCTAAGCTCAGTAGAAGACATTCGATTTTATGTTTATATTTGATTGAATATTGCCTTTGCGTATGTAGTACTGTTTCTGATCGTGTAGAAAAGAGAAGATTTGTATAGTTGAAGCATCCTAAACATGCTTTGAAATAAACCGCTCGATGGTCAACATTCTCACACGCTTTTTTTCTGATTTTCTGACTTTGAAAACACTTGAATCTAAATCAAAGCTCAGCAAAGGCTCCCATTACGTGGGCTTTGTTCGCTGCAGAGAAGTACATTGCCTTCTGGCCTCGGTTTCATTGCAATTTTTCATCCTGTGACAATAACAAGAACCTAAAAAGAAACAGGCCCCGGAGCAGCTCATCTTGTGGGAACCGCACTATGGCTGATGAGGGCACTACAGATTAAGCATCCTGCGTGTTGAAATCCTACCAATAGGCTGAAACTTGACCACCTCTGAGATCCCCCTCTATACAGACCCAGCTAAGTCTAAGCTATAGCTAATGAGCCACCTGGTCTTTGTTCAGTAAATCTACACTGAAACGGCCCCTAAATCCACTCTGGACAGATGATACAAATGCCTTCATAAATGCTTGTAAGCTCTATTAATTAATCACTTAAATAGTCCGGCCTTTTGTTGCTTCCACATGACTGTAAGAGGCTTGTGCGTTTGGGATTATTTTTTAGCCGAGTCACTGACACCGCTCCTGTGTTTGGAAGGATTAAGAAGTGCATCTGAAACCACACGGACAAACAAAACAAAGACTCCTCTTCCACAATATCTCCGTTGACTCTTCATCCAGGTGTGCTCCGTGCCGAGGGTCGGTTCCGCCACAAACAAGCTGGCGTTTTGAGCGAGGAGGCAGGCAGACGAGCAGCTGGGGTCATTCCTGCGCACGTGCATTGTCTCGCTCGGCTGAACGTCTTAGGAATTGTCTCAGCCGAATTTTTGTCGAGAGCTGTCACCGTCGTTGACAGGCGAGACGTGCCCTTGGCTTTGCCGCTGTTTAGACAGGTGTTTTTGCAAAGAAAACAACGGCAGGTCGATTCCAGCTTACAACACAGACGGAAGGAAAGAATATCACGCTGTGTATTATGCATTACGAGGGTGAGGCTTGTGACAGATTGGCAGAAGACAGGGATGGTTTGAGTCAGGCTGAATTTGTCTACCTGTCCTGAAAAATGAATAGCGTTTTCACTTACTTTCGCCAACCTGGGATCAGGAGATGAAGCAGGTTTGATCCTTTCTACAATGTGTACACATCTGGATAGAGATGACAACTATGACATCATAGTTTCTTGATATAAAGCTATAAATGTTTGGTTTATAGGTTAGGTTCTTGTGACATCACAACAGTCTAAAGAGCCCAGAGTTTCAAATTGAGGTGGAGGGCAGGTCAGATTCTGTCAAAATGCAAATGCTTTGACCTGGCTTATACTTAAAGAAGACCTATGCTTTTTTTTGGGAGTATTTAGTATTTAAATCTAACATACGTAGAACACGATTTTCTGTTTTGTTTATTGTAAATCACTATAAAAAGTCCATTGACTTCTTGTTCATAAAGCTCCATTTGGCACAATCTGTTCCCTTTAATATTAAGTAATTACTTGGCCTTAGGCATGGGACAATATTAAAATTTTGTGTCACGATTATCAAGGCCAAAATAATTACTATTAATGATAATATCACAATAGTTATTACAATTTCTGACAGTTTAAAAATGAGACTTACTAAGTTCAGTGTTTAAACAACTCCTGTAATCTAGGTTTGTACTTTGTTATAAGTGAAAACAAAAACAATTTAGAACATAATGGATAAGTTGCTTTTTTTTCTACTCAATCTGGTGACAAAATATCGATTAGCTTTGTCGGTAATTATCACGATTATCCAAAATGTAGCACTAAACATTATTGTCTTCCCTTTTTATCACAATAAATGATATTGTTTATTGTCCCATCCCTACTTGGCCTATTCACAAGAAAGAAAAACTAACTGTTTAATTGTTTTTTCTCAATAGTATTAGAAATTGTACTTTATTCAAGCAAATAGCTACAGGGGTGGACAATATATTAAACTTGAGAAAATACCGTTAATTATTTTTTCTTGGTATATCTTGGTATTTTATTTTGTGCTCTTCTTTTAATGTTAATCGTGCTTTGCTTTGTACTGTATTGTTTTTGTCTCCCTGTATGTGAAGCACTTTGGCCAGCTGAAGTTGTTTTAAATGTGTTAAATAAATACACTTTTTTGTGAAAATATGCTAAATTTGAACACTGAGAATGTGTGGTTTAAAGTTTAAAAAATGCTACAAAAAGATCTGATTAAAAAAAGTTCTGTTGTAAACTTTCAAATAAGGGTAAAAGGTGGTATTGCTGCACTTTTCTCTGATAATTAAACCTCATCTAATTCTTTTTAAGACACGTTTAAACACATATCTGATTGATATAATATGGTCTGACGAAAAAATTATACGTTTGAACATAATGTGGATTTTCTGTTTGTTTTTTATCGACTCATTTTCACAAAATGTCAACGCAAATACTCTTTTTCGAGCCCTCTTTCCAGCGTCTGTGTTTCTCATCACTGAAAATGTGCGATGACAGTTGTAAAAAGCACACAGGATGAGCTGGTAAGAGGGCCGCCGCTGTGGGCAGAGTTTTTGTGCGCGGCAGGACGGAGCGAGCCAGCGCCCTCACGATTGGCCTCTCACCGTTTTCCGTTTTCCACCTGCACCGTGCCAGAGCCAACCATGTCGCGTGATGAGCTGCAGTGCACTGGCCCCGCTGTGCTCGTCCAGGAGACAGACTCACGACTCTGTGGAGAACCAAGGTCTCCAAGTTATAACGGACAGAGAATACTTACACTTACACTTTGAGCCACTACTGTTGGTTTTGCCAGATAAGGCGGATTCACTGTGATGACGGAAAGATAGGTCAGGTTTTGTGTTTGTTGTTTATTAACCCGGTGGTGACAAACAAACCTTTACATATGGTTGTCAAAAGTATCGAAAATCAAATACTAGACAACATTTGACCTTTTGTGAACAGTTAGAATGATCTTTATCAAAACTAGTATAAGACCACAATGTTTAATAAAGAAAGTACTTTTATTTAGTGCTGAAAACCTGTCTATTGTCTATAAATTTGACAGGAAAAGGGCATTTGCAATTATCCTTGTGGTATCGAGAAGCGAGTATATTTCTTAGTATCGACACTACTAGCACATTATTTCAAAATCAAATCAATTAATCCAACTATTGTCACATAAATACACACAAAAACTCTTCTTAAATTTAGAGACAGCAATCGTGACTGTTTTTTTTTTCTACAAATTGGTAGTTCAGGAGTTTTAAATAAAAAAAAAGGCATTTCTTATTTAGTATTTTTAAAGTGAAAACCTCAACAAATCAACCTAATACAATGAATACTGGTATGTAAGTATGGTAAGCATGAGCATAAGCATTTAGATTTGAACCCTGACCCTAAGTGATTATCTTGGTGCAGTGGTGGGAAGTAACAAAGTACAAAAGTAAAAGTACTCTACTTCAGTAAAATGTTGGTAGGTATCTGTACTTTACTTAAGTCACTTTTAGTGAGGATGTATTTTGCTTTTACTTCACTGCATTTGAGAGCAAGTATCTGTACTTCCCACTCTGCTACATTTTTAAAAAGCTTTGGTTTGAGGGGTTATTTTTTTCGCACGTTCATGGTGAAATCCTGCCTAAAGGTTTTGAGTTCAAGTCTTGGCTTTGAGCAAACAAACATATACCTATAAAAAGTCTAGAAACTAATTGACTTGAATTGAATTGACTTTAAAAATCAAGTAATTTTGTTTATCAGGATCATCGCATTTCACTCTCGAATAGTCATTACAAATTTGCTCCAAATATTTCTACTTTTCCTCTAAAAGTAACTTCTATACGTACTTCTATACTTTAACTTAAGAGACTTTTTATATGTGATACTTTTATTTTGACAATTTGCTTCTGTACTTTTACTTAAATAACAAAACGTTGTATTTCTTCCACCACTGTCTCAGGGTCATGAAAATAATCAATTTAGAGAAAACTGCCATTGAAGATCAAAGTTGAGTCTGTGAAATTATTTTAGCTGTAGATTGACCCATTTGTTTGTTTCTAGGTGAAGGCTTCTTTTAATACAGCAAACCCAAAACATTTTGAAAATGATTTGATTTTTTGTTTTTGTGTCTTCTTATAAAATCTGGAGAAAACTTGTCTCCACTTAAACACTTCCATAGGGGGCATAACTCCAGGCATCACCACCTGTTGTCTCTAGATTGTGATTTAGGAAGTCTCTTGTTTGGTTCTTATGTAGGATTAGCATTAAACTCACCGTTCTCGTGGTGCGCGTCTGCTTCAGCTCAAAGGCCCCTAGATTTATTTTGGGTGGAAGGATGTGGCCGTCCAGAGGGTCGTATTTATAGTGCATCGGTCTGCTGAGAAGCGGTGCCAGTAAAAGCAGGGATTCTGAAAGAGAGGGACACAAAGCTCGAAGTCTCTTTAGAGCCCATGGATGAGTGCTATTTTCACTGGGCTGTACTCAATAGCACTTAAAGCCAAACAGCTCTTGTATCAGATTTTACATGCAGCTGCAAATGAAATATGACTGAAGGCTTGTGCCATATCCCTTTACTGCTAACAGTAAAGCACTTATAATAGAGTGCTGATAAAGGAATAACATTGTACCGCTGATTATGGCGCAAACTGAGACTGCCTTTAAAACGGGAGAGCTGTATTTTTATTCCCATAGATTTTGCTTGACAAGAGAAAGAGAAAAGTTATGACACTGAGATGAGATATTTCAACCTGTAAATCAAAAATATGAGACATGCAATGAACAAAAGTAAATATTGTACCAGAAAAAAGTAATTTGAAGACATATAAGGCCAATTGAACAGCGAAACAATTACAGTATTTTCCGCACTATAAGGCGCACCTAAAAGCTTTCAATTTTCTCAAAAAACTGACAGTGCGCCTTATAATCCGGTGCGCTTTATATATGGATCAATACTGAGCCGCAACTACGCAACCACAGCCACTACTGTATTCTATTCTATGCGCCTTATAATGCGGTGCGCCTTATATATGAACAAAGTTTTCAAATAGGCCATTCATTGAAGGTGCGCCTTATAATCCGGTGTGCCTTATAGTGCGGAAAATACGGTAATATGTAGTGTAGTTACAAATTTTATCCCGGTTTAGCAATTTTTTAGGTTTTTAATTTGACTTCCTGGTTGTAAATGATGACATCACACTAGGAAATTACCAAGCAATCACCCTGTGCGCTGGGCCAAAACTCATCTAGTGTCACAGATTTTTTTATTTGACGAATGAAATTAAATGTAAACACCTTTATTTTGTTGAATTAATGTTTAAAGGGTCAAAAAAGTTTTTTATTTTGTGTAAATCACGCACAACCTGTCTCCCTAGTGTGATGTCATCAATCGTGTTTACTTCCTGTAACTTTGTACAACTTTCTAAATTTTTTTCCACAAACTGCTACTCGATTGGTGTTAAACTACAATTTATATCAACAACAGGTATTAACACTTTACAGAAGGCACGTACTTGTTTGGTGATTATTAGCTGCATAAATGAAAATTTTTTTCATCGCTTTTAAGTTCATCTAACTTAAAATGACCTTTAATCAGTCACTTGTGGTCTAATTTCGAGGCGAATGTGTTCTAAAATTAGGGCTGCAACAAGTTAATCGATTAATCGCAACTAATCAATTATAGAAGTAGTAATAGAACTAATTAAGCAATCGAATAGACTTCAAAACATGAGATGAGAGAAGAGGTTTTATTACTCAGAGAAAGCCAAAATAACACATGGGAATTGTGTAAATTGTGTGTTTTCAATGTAAACGCTCATTTCATCTGTAAATATTCTCCATCAAGACGTCCTCAAACGGTTTCACTTCAGCTTTATCTAGGTGAAATTAGTAAAAAATCTCAAGAGTTCCAGGCCTTATGCGTTCTAAATAACCAATAATAACAACCAAGAATAATTGCTAAACTAATCAATAACCAAAATAATTGTTAGTTGCCGCCCTATGTGAAATACTTGATGTTTAAAAATGAAATCAAAGGATGTGAATATTTTGGTACAAACTGTCCTGTATTTTAACACAAGTTAGAAGTGGGAGATATATCACAAAATGAATAAAATGTCAACTCTTGTTTTGCATGTAAACAAAAGTAAAATATCGAGTATATCATATAATAAAAACAATTTAAGAAGCTGAAAAAAGAGCCAATTAACAATGATCTTCAAAATGGTATAAGGTAAACTTAATTTCTGTGGGTGATACATGAACCTCTCCCATGTTTCTGATGTACTGCCAATGATATAGTCTGAATATCATCATTGGGATAATTGAAACAAATATTGAGATGTCAAAGGGGCTGTACTTCATTTTTACGGTTGTGAAACGGGAAAAACAGAACTAGTCCATGTTCCCAATTTTTGTGCATGTAATAAAGAAAATCTGTGACCACAATGTTTCTCTGCATCTATTTATATAGCGTTTTATTTTATAGGAAGTGTGCTGTTAGCATGCTAATGTTTGTTAGCTTTACCGTGACGCTCTGGGCTCAGAAAACTCATGAAAATTACTTAAAAACTCAAAAACTCAGTGAATATTTAGGATGTTGGGACTGCATTAGGTAAGTGAGCGATTCATTTGACTTTAAACTGTTTTTCACGTTTCAAAACAGTAAAAATGAGGAACAGGGCCTTTAAACTTTAAACTCAATATTGCCTATGCCTACATCTATTGATTTATTTAAGCATGTGTGTTTGAAATGTATTATTAAAGTGCTTGCCGGTGGTGCAGTGTTTAGGCGTGTTGCACATTGTGTGGTCGTGAGTTCCGGCCTTCAACTATTTGCTGAATGTCTATACCACCCTCTCTGCCCCTTTCACGCTACAACTGTCCAGTCAAATAAAGCCTTTGGGCCAGTAACAAGATAAATAAGTAAAGAGACCAATTATATTTGTAGAGATCGAAAAAGTAAAAAAACAACACAGTTAGTTGCACCCAAACTCCATATTTGACTATTAACAACACCTGGATGCTTTTCTTTGGCATGTGTCTGTTGGAAACTGAGACCTTTATGACCAGGAGCTCTGTTTGGATCATGAGCCGCATAAAAGATGACAGTGATTTCACCCTGTAAAAATGGCACTAATGACCCACCACCTGAGTACTTGGCTCTTCCCCAGCAGCTCACTCCAGTCTGCGTCTTCCCCGAACAAAAGAGCAGCTCCTGGGTGGGACCAGCGCGGGGTGTCATGTTTTGACCGCATCTACAGAAGATAAATATCCATAAAATTGATGCTCGGGGAACGATTACAACTCATTACTCAGCCCTGCCTCTCTCTGTCGCTTTCTGCTTTTGTGATTCGGGCCTCATTGTCCCTCAAACTACTGGGGATACCACACCTGATACGGCAGCCATTGAGTTGTTTAAGTGCTATTCATTACAGCCAGCTGAAAATAGCATTTATCCAAAGATGACACTCCAGACTTTTCAAAAGGCTACTTAGGAGTTGCTTCTATGAAACTGGAAAAACAAGATCTGGTTGTTGATGTTCCACTGTAGCGCCGTGTAAAGTGTCTGGCTTTGGGATTAGTTAAGTGGAGTGAAAATTCTCATCGGCGCGAAGAGAACGCCGTATGCTAATTACAGAGGGCACATCCCGTTTGGGTTTGAGAAGTATGTTAATTCCACATTGACCTGCACCTCAAAACGATGTCCAATTCCAGCGGCGACAGAGTGGAACATTAGACTGGAAAATTCATTGGGCACAGGGCCTCAGAAATGTCTGCCGTTCGAGCCGTTGCCGAGAAACAATGGAGTGAAGATGGCGTGATCCACAGCGGCACACAGTGTTTATTGACATCCATGAGTGACTGCTTCAGGTGTGCACGTCTCTGCGGGGACAAATGTGCTGAAAATATGCGGTCTGTCTGGCCTGTCAGAGCCAACAAAAGAGGCAGCAAAATGAATTCATCCACAGGTGTCTTTACATGCACCATGCCTCATCCTGTGTATAAAGAGAGCATGTGATCGCTGAACCTCTACGTCAAGAAAAATGACTGAGTTGGAGTTTGACAGCGCGGCATTATGTTATCCAAAGGGATTTACCAGAGCCAAGACAGCCGTACTATTCTCAGCCCAAAGACAATAAATAAAATGGTACATTTAAACTGGCCATACGTTTAAAATGACTGAAGCCAGAGGTGATGAGACTTCCACAGAGGCTTTGATAAAACGTATTGCTGATTATTTATTTGGTAAAGATGCTTGCCTGCCAAATGAAGTCACCTATACACAATTATTTCCATACCCACCCAGAATGACACCAGACATTAAGTATAAAAGCTATGATGAGTAGACAGGGTTCAGTAAACTCAACAGTGACCTCCACCACTCGGTTACGGAAGTATATTTTTTTCCTAATTGTTTTTCCCATGGACGTTCGTAAAACATTTCAAAGGTTGCTCGGGGCTAATTAGCAATGTGGTAACTAATAACCACAAGAATTTAAATATTTTTGAAAGTTTAAATTGAGCGCTTAAACCTCTTGCTGCTTTTTGATGTTTTGGGTCTGTACAGCACTTGGAGATTGTTCTGTTTATTAAATGTGGTATACAGATAAGGTGAATTTTGAATAAAAATATGTTGTTTTTTTAATTTCCCCAACATTTTTTGGACTCAGAACAATCACGTTATTGGCATTTGTTTCCACATAGCTAGTCATGATTTTATGCTTAGTATTTGAATTTTTGAAGTCAATGGGATATCTTAATGGGCTTTGACGTGACTAGGACTGTTGGGTAGCAGACAACTTGACCCTCTCAGCTGCTTCGAGATTAGACACTAACATTATCATTGCTAAACCACAAATGTGTACAATTGTTTCAGAAACAGAATTACTTTTATTCTTCCCCAAGGGGAAATTCTTTTCATTACTGACATGCAACCGACCAGCAGAATAAAATACAAAAACAAATACAAAACATCTGTTTTAATAAACTAAACCCCCGGTATGAACAAACAATTTACATTTGCTTAACTTATAAAATATCCCTCACAACTCATTTGCATATTCACATGACAGTTACATTTACTTGAGTAACTGTTGAAAGAAATTGTACTTTTCAGGCAACTTTTTTAGCAGCATATTTTTCCTTATATTTTTTGCTCTTACTGTGAATGTTGATGATATGAAATTTTTTGTGTATCTTGTAACCTTCACATATGATTTAGTTTTGCTCCTTTGTGTGTTTTGTGTTAATAATTTGAAAACACCAGATCTTGTACATTATTTCATGTTTTGTAATTTCAATTACATTAACTTCAAATTATAAATTAGATGTTACATCCAGACTTTAGTACTGGTAGTAGTTTTTGCAAATACTTTTTTACTCTTACGTGTGGCCATACCTGCTTGACAATGCCCAATCCTATAAATCTCAGAATTTCTTAGCCTGGTCTTAGCCTGGTCTTAGCCTGGTCTTGGCCTGGTCTTGGCCTGGTCTTGGCCTGGTCTTGGCCTGGTCAGTACATGGATGGGAGCCCGCTGGAACACCAGGTGCCACAGGGGGGCGCCTGGAGGAGGAAATGTCGTTTTGTCCTTAGGCAAAACAAGACACTACACCCACATTGTCTAGTATGAGAGTGGTGAGTGAGAATGGTTGGTGGTTGTCGGGGGGACTGATGGTGCAGATTGGCAGCCTCGCTTCCATCAGTCTGCCCCAGGGCAGCTGTGGCTACAATAGCAGCTTACCGCCATCAAGTGTGGAGTGAATGAATAATGCAATGTGAAGCGTCTTTGAGTGTCCAAAAAAGTGCTACATAAGTATGATGCATTATTTTTATTTTTATTATTGAGTAATTTCCTTGATCACTACTTTGCACTTCTACTTAAATATTATTTTTGACTACCTTTATTTTTACTTAAGTACATTTTTAGATACTTTTACTCTCTGCCTGTTAAATGAAAGTCAAGATGCAGACGAAGGTTTTTACACAACGGGTTTTCAATATGCTGCTGCACGGCAGCACTTCTGGAGTACTGTCTTTTTACATTTCCGTGTCCATACCTGGCCTAGCAGCTCCACAGCAGGGTGAAACCTCTCTGTCGTGCAGCATTGAGCCCGGACACTCTCGCCGCAGGCTCCTGACACTAATCACAACACCACCCCGCCGCTCAGGCCAACCACAATATAATGTCCACCTCTGCACTGGCACGACATGGCCTCAACCCCTCGGACTCGACACATTTGAGAGAAATAGCCAGAGACAGCGCGAGTTTGGGTCATTTCTTGGTAGCAACAGACAATGTTCTCTTACCGGATTCAGATTGTTGACTGGAAAATGTAGCGGCGCCGTACGGAGAGGCACGAGAGCCTTGATGTAATGCGAGGTGACGTTCGAATTCCTCCCTCTGTCCGACACAATATGGGCAGTGTGGAAATGCTGAGTATCCATCGCGGAGTTGCGAGCACTTCTGCTCCGCTGCGGCGTAATCGAAAGCAGGCCGCTCTGAAAGGGTCTCCGGGGTCATCATCGGCCCACGAGAGGAAATTATTGATGGAAATGAAGGCGCTGGACCAGTTCTCCGAATGTTTTATGCGGCTTTGCTTCAAGAACAAGGCCGATTTGTTCACATCTGATTTAGGAGCTGCTTTTGTCATGTCCCAGGCCAGTGAAGTGCTCATGCTTTCATTGGCTGTTTAGTCCGTTTCCATTGCTTGACCTGTATTAAAAATCCACTAAACTTTAATAACTCTTTAATGTTTTCGTACTTTGAAAATTGCTTATGGACAGAGTGGAGCCGGTGATTTACCGACCTCAGCCACCCGAGACGCACAACACGAATTTGTCCCTATTATAACATATGAAATCACTTATGTGCGCGCACTAATTCACGGCACTCTGTCAAGCAATTTTAATCGAGAACGAGGCCATTACCGCACGTGATGACATGCCGTGAGCGCGCGCCGAGGCCGAGTGCGGTAATTTGGAAAGAGAAGTTTGTGTTACCGGGTGCATGGGGCGCTTGTGTGAAGTGTCTGTTGTTTGTGGGATGCTGCGGACAGCGAGGTGAGAGGCAGGTTAATTACCAGACAGAGAGGGAAGGGAGATGCTTTACATGGCCCTTTGTGGCTGGCCGGATCGGGTTCCCAGGACGTTGAGGTGAGAGCAGAGGGCGAAGGTGGCCAAGTGCACGCTGGAGTCAACACACACGACAAGAGCTGTGAAAGAGAAGACAGGCCGCTTCACATGCTGTTAAGCTCCACTGCCAGTTTGGCACTATATTGCTTTGATGTATCATTTTGTTGACCAGGAGAACAAATGCCATTCTGAATTAAGTTCATAATACAACGCCAAACCAAGTTCAGTGTCTGACACCTGCTTCTCTCCAAGGTAGGGTTGTCAAGAGTGTCAAAAATTGGATGTTAATCAATACTAAAACTAGTATCGACTTTGAACAAGTCTCAGAACTAATATAAGATGACATGGTAATATTGAAGAAATTATTTCGGGTTGAAAAATCAATATTCTATTGTATAAAAAAGTGTATTATTATCATTACGGTATCAAAATTGATGTTGAATATCAAGTCTTTTCCTTAGTATCGAAACCGAGTTTGACATTTTAGTATTGTGACAAGACTACTCCAAGGAGATGTTATTGCTTTGTCTTTACGGTTCCACAGTAAACTTATCAATCACCACGAAGACAAGAATATGGCTCCACAGGCCAAGTTACAAACCACTTCGGTAGAGAGACAGGCCAGTTCACAGTAAGTGAATAAATGCAAGGCAAGATATGTTTAATGCCATACGCACTGGAACATTCCAGGCATAGCAATAACAAGAAAACAAGAAGGTGCTAGATCCCGTGCCAGCAAAGTTACATTGTGCACCTTTAAAACTGAAACAAAACAAAAAGGACTTTAAAAAAAAAAAGGAAAGAGGAATGAAGGGAAAGAGAAAGGAAAATATTGACACATGACAGTACTTTGAATGGACACGGGCACATAAATGTTGCCACAATGGAACCACAAAGATCCCATATATTTTAGGGGGAATATTTATTTTTATTACAAACAAGAATAAATGGGAATGTAAAACCTTGAACAATCATTTGGCTTTAAACATACCAACAATATAATGCTACTGATGTGAAAAAGCAGTTACTGTCAAAATAAATAAACTACCAAAACTTGCAGAATTTCAAAGCGCCACAGCTCAATCTGTATTTCCCAGCCATGGATTGCCTCTGACTAACAAGCACTGGCACAGCTATAGACACTAAACCTATTTGCACAACTATAATGTCTGACTGAGGACTGGGCAGAAGTTCAAATGTCTGGAAACAGCGGTGAACACAAGTGGCCTTTGCGGCGACTATGACTGAACCTTATTCCACTGGTTTGTACCGAGTGAACTGGTAGATCTGTCCCCAAAGAACAGCGGAACATATGAGATTTCAATTAGTGTAATATATTCAGATACATAATTATCTGTACATATTGGGTTAACCATCACTGCTGTGTCACACTACTTTTGTTGCTGTAGCCAGAGTTAGTCAAGGCCACAAAAAGTCCTTTATGTATGTATTGAAAACTACTTTTTCTTTTCTTTTGTTTGTTGTGTTGTGTTTTGTTGGTAACATTGTTGGTAACGTTACAGAGATGAAACCAAACAGCCACTCCATAAAAGGATGTCATCGTGAAAGCTGCTCAGGACCCCAGTCAGCTGTGTATCTCCATCTCAAAGTTGTTAACCACACTCCCGAGGACAGTGAAGTTCAGATTCCGGCGATAGAGAAGAGGTGGTTTGAGAGAGGTGTCAATGAGAATATATAAAAGATAATCTCTGAACTGAAATGCAGCGCTAAGGTTCAACCAGTCATCCAATTACACCTCCATCCTCAAAACCAAACCAAGACAAAGGAAACAACAGCGCTAATCAGGGTACGCTAATAGGAGTAGGGCATTAAGAATTATGCTATATATGACTCATGTGACAGTTCACACCTTGGAGTAGGGCTGTTTGATTATGGCAAAAATGATAATCATGACTATTTGGCTTATATTTGACATCACATTTATTTCTATTTCAATTATTTCAACAGTTACTTCTATATTGTCAAATTATTATTCAGTAGAGAAAGTATAGATTGAATATATTATAATGTTTTAGAAAAGTGCCTTTGCTCCAGGTTCTGAGGCAAAAGGAGTGCACTCATAACTCTGAACACAAGGAAATTTATTGTATGTACGATTACAACATTTTTGTAACTGAATAAAGAAATAATTGAAATCGCGATTATATATTATTCGATTAATCGCACAGCCCTACCTTAAACTTAACTAACAGCAGATACTCCTGACTGTAATCAACTAGTTTGTCAGATATAAGGCAGAGTTCTTTATTACTTTATTAAGACTAATTAAAGTGTAGTTATTATTAAGTGTTACTATTTAGTTAATACACATACTATTGTTGTGTCCATGAGCAAGACACTCCCTTCATCCTGCGTCCAGTTTCTGTAGCACTTGGGTTTGTTTGGTAGATTTGTTTTGTGGTTGTGAAGTGAATGATTTTTGTATTGTGGAGTCAATTTTAATCAAACCATTTAAATCATTATTATACGAAGAATACATTTTATAAGTAACACTAAATGTCTAACTGCCATTCACAAACACCTGCCGTTCCTCCCACTGACCCTGGCACAGTTCGCAGCCCACACATCACCAGCTCCGTCTCGCCCAAACTTCATTAATACAATCCAAATGGTTCCAGGTGAATGTTTGCTTTATTTTTTAATCAAAACTGGCCCTGAGCTGCAGGCTACATGAATCCCTCCTTTATATCCCAGCGCACGGCTAAAGGAAGGAAACGCTTGATTTACGGCCTCACAAAGCCGCTGCAGGCAGATTAACAGAAAACATAGATACAGATATTTACCTTACAGTATTTAGGCACTACTGAGGGTCTTGACGTCCAGAGAACGCCATGTTGGCTCCAGGTTTATTTTCACGGTGGTGAACACAGCGCGGTGCTTTTGGACTTGATTAAGTAAATGAACAGGTGTTTCCCCCTTAAGTCCTCAGACGCAGCTAATGAGCTCACTTAAGTGTGCTTAAATTATTAGGCAATTAGAGAGGGGAAATGTAGAAAACGCTCGACGCTGGGTGGCATTAAGTGTCTATGTGTCTGTAAATGTGGCACAAACTCAGTATTGAAGTGGAAAGGATCATGTTCTTTCAAGCGTTTTCAGTGGTGAATTTGTTTGTCATTAGTGTTTGAAAAATGGAAGATATCGTGTTTAATTGACCAGACCTCCTTGGTTAATGAATCCTAATACCAAATTAATAGAAAACATTTACCATCCTTTTGAAGTTCCCTCCAACAGCAATAAAACACAGATATAAAAAAAGATAGAAGGTAAAAGCAATTCCACGGCATGCATACTAAAATACATTAAAGAATTTTCTCATTGTGTCTGCTTGTTTCCATGGAGATGTTATTGCCTTGAATGTTCCACAGTATGGCATTAAACGTATCCATCCCATGAACAGAAGCAGATGAGGCCACCAAGTTAAGTTACGTGTCGGATCTGCAGAGAGGCTATTCCCCTTACAGTAAGAATGTATGTTTTTCATGTTATTTTTGAGAAATAAAATACATGGAATTGGATAAATGGAAGAAAATAGAGATAAGTTTAACGTCCTAAAGTGGAACATTTCAGGCAAAGCAATTACATCTCCATGGATACAAGAGGCTGACTGAACTCTTTGATGGAGAAAAGTTGCATCGTGTCCCTTTAACATCGCAATCTGCCCTGGTACTCACAGATGGAAGTAAAGACCACCAATGACTCACACATCTGAATGTCTTGCCCATGGACACAATAAAGTAAGCTCAAGCGGCGTATTTACAACTCTTCCGGTGATACGGCGTTCCCGAATCTTGTGTTTATCTCAAAGCAAACACACTGCTGATCTATATTATTAGCAGCGTGATACAAAATGCAACCGGACAAGTCTGACCTTCTGGGCGTCATGGCATGAGAAGCTAATTAAAGCTTGTCTAACCTTTAGCACTGATACAAAAACGTGTCCTTGAGGCGGTAACACAAGCCTTTTTTCAGTGAAGTACTTGATTAAGCTGATTTAGTTCAAAGGAAACCAAACAAAACACGTGACGCGGAGGCTGACAGAGGACCAGTGGTTTGCACTTGATCAACTCAATAATTCACCACAGTCACAGTTGGCCGATGAAAAAGAGAAAGAGTGTAGCGCTCCGGGAGCAAAAACCTGATCTCTCTCCGAACAAGAGGAAGTGTGAATATGACAAAGGCCTCCATCTGACACCCAGGCAACAAACAGCCATCTGTCATCATTATAAGTGGCGCCTGATGTGCTGCACTTAAGAGCTACCTTGAATCTTTTATGCTCCACCGGCAATTAAGCTGAGCCAATTATCTTCTGAATTATTGAGTCAAATTTGGAAACCCAATCGCTTATTCAAAATGGACCAATACCCTCCCATCCAAAATGTCCTTGCTGTGTTACTAATTCATATATTTGGATGAGCTAATCGCGCCTTTGTGTCAGGCCCTGTAGCGACGCCAACTCTTTGGTTATTCATATTCCTGCTCCGCACAATAGCCGCCTCTTCAAACGCCATAACGGCTAATCCTTTGGCCGCCAAAAGTCACCGGTCTCAGGTGTATCGCGGGAGAATGTCAGCTGAAACTCTATCGCTCGCTCGGACCCGGCAAAAAATATATTCTTCCTTTTTGTTCATTGACAGGACGTAGCGCATGCACTTACAGGCTTCTGACAGCTATGGCACTCCTGTTTTCCGACGTTTCGCTGCGAGTGTGGAAATGAAGTCATACCACAGGCTGTACGATGAGAAGTCATTAGTATCCCTTGTATCTGGTGACTAATCCCCAAAATCTTGACAAAGGAGCAGGAGAGGAAGGGAGGTGTATGTGATGTGTCTCTCCAGATTCAATGTCATCCGGACAAATTCACATGAGAGGCTTTTCAAAGGCTTAATCCCTGTTCAGAGCAATGTCACCTCATTCCAGTACAACCTGTTCAATGTGACGTGTCGTGTATTAAGCACAATTAAACTGTGTTTTCTATAGTAGTTTGGAGTACTGGTAATCCTGTATTTTCCTGCATTCAAGGCTCGAGTGCTTGGAAAATTTCTCTTTTCACCAACCCCCTATCCCTGCCCACTGCACTGTACTTTAAAACGTAAAGAATTTCTGTTCCGAAGGCTCTACCAGACAGTCAGTTATAGCGTGAAATGGGGAGAAAGAGGGTATGAACATTCGATAAAAGGTCGAGACCGGGAATCGAACCCACAATGACGCGGTCATAGCAATAACAAATGTCACATGTACAACAACACAATGTAACAACACCCTTAACCACTTAAGAACTTTTCAATAATTTAAGCTTGTACACGAAAATCTGCAAGCAGTTTTGAACAAGAAGTCAAAGTAACTGTTTCTATTATTAAGTAATTTTAGATCAAGTTTATAATGAGCAAAATGAAAAATAATGCTCTGTGTGTGTTTGGTAATAGTTTGATACTGAATATCAGAGAAAAAAAGCATAATATGTCTTTTTAAAGTAAGTCAGTAAGAAAAGAATATGGGGATCAAGCGGATCAGACAAAACACATTGTTTGATGCTGCAGGTAATAAAAAATGTTGTCCTTAATAAATAAATAATACTATACAATATTCAAGTTGTAAATATGTAATTAATAACTCTAGAAGTTTCTGGATACAACTCAAGTTTAAGAATTTAAGAATTTGTTTATTACATTTCTGACATGGAAGTACGCAAAATCAGTTGACAGATGTCTAAACCTTTTGTTATTTTTGTTATTTTTGTTAAATGTTTTGGACATTTGAATAACTGAAGGGTGCAATGCAAAAAATGATTGATTTATTTATTAAGTATATTGGTGTGCATTACTGTTTAATTTGATGGAAGTAAAATGTACCTGCTTGTGTGTATAGTTATTATAGAGGGCACCATAACCTTCTGTTTAGTATTAGCCTGATGCAAACATGCTTCTTTGTTGTCATTGAAGGTTAAATTAGTTATTCATCATAAATATGCTTTTCTTAGACATTAAATATACATCCAATCCCACACATTTTCCACATGTATTTACAGTTGCCGTGGCGTCGTGTGACACCGCAGACTATACTACGTCTACTTCCCGCAGATCCAATAGCTGTGAAAAGCCCAGTCTGTGCCCCGTCCTGACTGACAGGGCCTTAATATTTGATAAGGGACTTGGGATGAACCAAATGTGTCTCTGCGAGTGTGTGATGCTGGGGAACACCCTAGACCTGCTCTATTGTTCAGCCTCATGCCACTCGGCTATTCATAGAGCCTCGGATAGTGTTCTGCACTCCGAGTTTCACCGATGAGAGGAGGACAATGAAGAGACGCCAACAAAGGTTCATCTCCATCACATGAGCTCCTCTAGAAGAGCAGTGATGGACAGTTGAAATTAAGGACACGCCAAGTCCAGAGAATATCGCTGTCATTGTACAGTGCAGGTCAATGACATTACGTGCGCGTTATAAATAAGAAAAAAGACATAAAACAGAGGTGGACTGTAGACTGAAAAATTGATAATATCTCTCTTGTTGTTTTGGAATAAAATTAGAAAATCGAGTGTGTCGTAGGTCAAAAATGATATTATTAAGCTAAAGGCTGAGCTATAAAGGCTGAAAAAAGAGCTGATTAAAAGTTATAAGAACAGAACCTTGCTGTGTAAGCTTCTAAACAATGTAAGGGATAATTTTATCTTTGTGTACTTTTACAGCCCATTCATATTTTTGTAATACTTGAACCTCAACCTATAATCCAAAAAGATATTGACATATAATTTTTTCCCCTCAATATTCCCCACACATATGATTAATATATCTGAATTATAAAAAGGTGATATAGAGAATTGCCAATAAATTCAAGCAATTGACGTAAGAAGAACCTTTTAAACCAATGGAACCACTGCTGAAAAATTGAACAACAAAATCCTTTTTCAACATCTTTTAATTTCATTAAGGTAAATCCCTCAATGGCTGAGAAGAATAGCAATGAACATGAACCAATAATGCACTCTGATTGCAAGGATGAACGTATTATAAGGAGGCTCAAAAGCCAGTATGAGTCTTCTCTGTCACGTCCTGTAAGTTTTAAGGGGCTCAAAGGCAATCCACATGATATAAACTTGGATTAGAGCTGCTCTCTTTTCAGACCACTGCTGGCAGCCTGCATGGGGAATCCACAGTGGTTTGTTTTTTTTCAAATGACTGTCAGTGGATCTAGGAGAGTTTTGGCAGCTTGGACAGATACGCTGAAAGCGATATTCTACTTTTGCTCAATCCGTAATCCATAAACCATCCTAGAGAGGTAAAGTATTGGCACAGGGAGGCTATGGTCAATGTGGGATGAGCTAAAACGTACAGTACATCCTTCATATGCTTCTGTAATTTTGCCTTTGCCACATTGTCATTCAGGCACAGGAACTTGTCAAATTGAGTTCTAACTGAGTTCAGACAGTCAAGGAACATTTCACATGATGATGTCAAACGCTGCTGACACAAATTCACTTTTCCAACAGTGTCATGTTTACTAAAATGGCTGAATACAGTATAATCCACTAAATAAATGATCAGTGAAATGACTATGAAAGTCTGATGCAGGTAAGTGACGGGCCCACACAGCACCTCTATGACGTCTTCAGGTGTCACTCATTCTTTTTTTACTTTCCTTCTCTCAGGAATCCTGCTATGGGCCTCTGCTTTCTCCACAGCGACCTTCAAAGCCACAACACAAACAGCGACCGCCGTATCTGGCCCCAGCTGCCGACACCACTGCTCAGCAGCATATTTATTTAAACCTGCCGCTGGCCCTGGCGCTCCCGTGAAGGCCTCGCCGGGGGCCTCCCCGGCTTGTTTGAGAATCCATTCACACCTGCGCATTAAATTACTGACACTAATGTTACTAGTAATGCTTGGACCAGCTCCCGCGCTTAAACCCAGCCTGCAGGAGCTGGAAGCACTGGGCATGTTGTCCAGAAAAAAGACAGGCACAATGTGCACAAGTCACTGCTCTGTTTTCACATGTGAGCATGTGAAAACATATGTTTGTCTGTGTTCATGTTCTTGTCATTTCAAGTTTACAATAATATAGGATATCATGCATGACCTATGTTGGCACTTGGGTATTATACAGCATTTTATTTAACATTTGCATCTGATACAAGCCGCTGGGATTAGCTCTAGAAGTAAACAGTATTGCCTAGGGGTGTTTAACACAAAGCCTGATTTTGCCTGTTGCAAAAGACTTTTGAACTTGAGAGGAGTGGAGCTACGAACACCTGCACAGCCCCCCTGCTCAACATACCTCTCTGCCTTTTCAGTTGCCTCAGTCTGAAGCACTCATCGAGAGAAAAGAAGAAAAGACAGCAGTGTCACAGAGTGGAAAGTAAGCGAGACATCTCCCAGGTTGTCAGTCTGGGGTCAGGAGTCAGAGGTCGGCATGGGGGGGCATGTCAGGTGTTAAGTGGAGCAGGCATGCCAATGGAGGGCTTGTTAAATGCTTACTTAGCGACCTGCTAACCTGAAGCCAGGTGGGAGCACAAAGCACCAAGGTTCACTACAGGATTAGCAACAGAATAAAGATCACAGGAAACACACCTGATATGGATCTAGTAACACTTACAGCATAAAACATCCAAAAATAAACTCATACAAATAAAGCTTATGTTGGCATCATTTTTATGGATATATATAGATTTTTGCAAGTAGTGTTTTATCAATGAAAATTGTGATCTCTGTATGAGTGCAACTGTTTAGATAATCCTGTATTTAAACAAAACTGCTAACGCTGAGCTTAGTCCAAATCTGACTGATGAAAAGTCTTATTTGCTCAGTGTGGTGTGTGTCTGAGCCTGTGCACTGGAACACGTTAATGATGTTTTGGGAGTGGGAGGGGTGTTTGGGTGGAGCCCTCTTCAGGTAAGTATTGTGTGGACTTGGCATTCAGAGCTTGGTCCAGAGGACTATTATTTATTGATGCCTATTGTCCTGTGCACGCAGTGTTATGCACGAGACACCAGACTGTCACTGGAGCAGCCAAAGCACTGCAACATAAAGGTCCAGCATTTTGTAGAAAAAACAAGTGAAACAGCATGAAAATAGAATAAATCACTCAGTGACTCACAGTCTTTTGATTCACAGAGTCATTGGAATAAGACACACATTGAGGCATGGATAATGCATTAGTATTTTATGATATAAAGATTTAATTTGATTGTGAACGTTAATATTATTCCAGGTTTTTATTTTTATATTTTACTTATTAATCACATTTTTAACATCACATTTTAAATAAGAAATGTGCTGCTTTTTAAACATGCAGGAGTATTTTATTTACTGTATTATCAACAGAACACTTTAAATAAATAAGTAAATAATTACTTACCATAAATATTTTGGTAAATTGTTTCATTCATTTTTATAACATAAATACCAAATGTAAAACTTTTTAAAACACAATCAGCACAGAGTCAGACTCACTGATTCAGTGATTCTTTTGTTGTTAAATTTTAGTTGAAAAAGCTCTGGACTTTAAATGTGAAACTATTGTCCTTGTAATTGTAGCCAGTCTCTTCTGGTTCTTCAAACCAGGAAATGTTTAAGCAGGTCTAATTAGTTGAAGTTTGCTGCTCGTGTGTGCTGCCTGCTCCTTTGAGCCGCTGATCTGACAGGAGTCGTGCCCTCTGGGGGCCTGTCTAATAATTACGGGGCCTTTCACACTGAGACATTTGGAAACATTAGACATGCTCCATTCCAACAGATTTCTATTTCGTTTTTCAAGGACGAACATCATCTTAGAAATGGGAAACAATGTCATTTTAACAATTTCACAAATAAACATAAACAAAGCTTCTGCTAAAAACATGGGAAAAATCAAATGCAGGTATTTTGCTATTTTAAATTCTGTCTGCAGTTTTGTGCCTACATGTTCAAACAACTCACATTTTGTGTTGACAGACCCAGACTCCCTCTGCTGCTGTCCCTCTGAAACACATCACACCCATTGTATGACACACTGCACCAGCAAGTATCAGAATGATGACAGAAAAGCATTTAAATGGATGTGGTTATCATCTATTGATGAATCTAAGGGCCATCTGCATCCATTTAAAGTCTTATATATTGTATGTTTAAATACAAAATGTGCTTGTTTTTAGGCCTGTCACAACAATTACTATCGACTACAATATGAGAAAGAACAATATATCCGGGGCTCAATACTTATCGTGTATGTTTTCTTTGCACTTTTTTTCTTTAGTTTAATACCATTTTGAAATGTATAGAGTGAAATAAGTAACTTATATGACTCATTATCAACAAAAGTGTTTCATTCTGTTGTCTATTTCTCGCAGCTCTTGTTTTTTGTTGTTGTTTTTTGTTTTTGTTTTGTTGTTTTTTTTACAAGTTGGCAATTTTAGAATTGTTTTTTGGGGAATTTTGTGTAATTGTTTCAGCAGCATTAAGTAGTAGCAATAATATCATCTATCGTGATATTTTCTGTAGGACTATATTGCACTTCAAAATGAGTTATTGTGACAGGTCTAGTTGTGTGATGTGTTTGAAATAGGATTTTATTTTATTTGGAGAAACTCTTTTTGCATTGCTGCTTGTTCAGTACATTTTTTGACCAATGACGAAATTCCTTCGTGTATTTTTAATCCCTATTATTGACGTTTCACTTAATCTCTTTCCTTGTAGAATTTGAATTTTTTTTTTTACATCCATCTACTTATTTATAGCTGAGTTCCACATCGTCCTGTTTTAATTTGCGAAAACGTGTGCCTCAAATGATCCAAAAACGCAAGATAAACAGGAGTTCGACATGTGTCACCTTTTGCCAATTACCATCAATGAGCGGCGTATTTGTGGAGAGGCCGCTGCTCCTCGCTCCTCAAATTAACTTGTCATTGGAGCGTCTGCCTCAATCCCGCACGCTTACGGGAAAAAAGACCATTCTGAGTCCCGAGTGCCGTGTAACATTCAATTACAATTTAATAGTCGGCGCTCTATTAGCCGGTGTGCGTTTCAGGGTCGGAGGCAAAAGGTCACAACCCGCTCTTCTGCGCAGCTCAAACAGGTGCTTCACGACGGCCTAATTTCAAATGCACGCACAAACAACGACTATTCCAGACAAAACGCACCTGGACAACGCAATCTCAGCCGCACAACAAGGTGCGCACTCAAGTGGAAATCTAAGCTGACAGTCAACATCTCAAACAAACACATTTCTTCATCGTTTTGTTTTAAGATATTAAAGTAATTTCTATAATTGTTCGAAACGAGTCCACTTTTGGTAATTCACATCTGCGTCCTTGACAACGGGGTCACGGGGGAAAGAACCCCGCGCCAGATGGTGAAGCGACGTGGATGAAGAGATGAGAGAAGACTTCAATGTCAAACGGAGAATTAGAGTCATTTCCCAGTCTTTTAAGTGAGCTTTGCCCGTCCACTGCCGCGCTTCACAAACTGATGAAGCCTCGGGCAGCGCTCGTCAGCGAAAAGAGCCAGAGAAATCCTTGTCTGTTTAAAGATGTGTTTGAACTAATTGTCCGGAGCCTTTGGCAAATCAGAGGAGTGCTGCGCAGGCAATCCTGTCCAAACAGAGTAGTTAAGTCGACTCTCCTCAGCGGATTAGCAAGAGCAGCAGTCAAGACAAATAAAGAGCATAAAGAGATTGACAAAAGATGGACGAGGATGTGTCTGCTGTTTATGGGCACGGTGAAGTCTGAGGAATCTTAATGGGCATTTTGGTTCTTTTATGTTGATGTTGTTTTGTTTTTTCAGAAGTTTCTTCATAAGGTTGACACAAATGTAATCAATCGTCAAGTTTTTTTGCATATATATTTTTATGGACCTGAACTTAACTGAAAACAATAGTCAGTCAATTACTGTGGGCAATGACAAAAATGAATGAGACGCCAAAAAGATTATTTGGTAATGTTTTAGTTTTAAGTTTAGTTTAGTTTTGGTTTAAAACCACATTGGAAAAACATGTCCAAAAATCTCAGAGTTAGTTACAAAAAAAAGTTACAAAACACTAAAAGTACCAATAAATATTTAGACAGTGTGAAGTAAAATACCTAAAAAGATTAAGCTGCTAGAAAAGGTAAATAAAAATCAAATAAGGTATCTTAGTAACCTATTTATAAGGCCCTAACCCTAAACATTACATTACATTATTTGTTTATAACTAATTATAAAGCAGAATCTATCATTTAGTTATTGAAAATAGTTTAGTAAAGAGCTTATTAATGCTAATTACAATATTTTGTACATGTTTTATTAACACACGTTTTTTTGTACTGGCAGGGGTGGAAAGTAACGAAGCATAAAAGTAAAAGTACTGTACCTACGTGACATTTTTAGGTATCTGTTATTGGATACTGTGCATACTGTTATTTGTACTTTCTGCTCCAGTAAATGTTTTTTAAAGTACTGGACTGCCTGCAAAGGCTGAGGGGTTTATATTTTAAGACTTTCATCCTGCCTAAAAAGTTTGAGTTTAAGTCACATTTGAGCAATTTATTTTATTTTTGTTAACAAATTTATACATATAAAAATATCAGAGAACAAAAAAAGCTCAAAACATTTGGCGCTTAAATAGTTCTCAAAATCTATGTGAAATACTTTTACTTTCTTACACTAAAAGTACATTTTTAAATGGATAATTTAATACTTAAGTACATTTTATATGTGGCACTTGTTTTGCTCCTGTATCTGTACTTTTACTTAAGAAACATAATTAAGTACTTCCACCACTGCTTAATGGCTTATTAACATTTATAAGGTATTATAAGCCTTAGCTTAAAAGTGCATAAACAAATAACTAGTGATTCCAATGCAATATAAATAGTTTACTAAGGAATCTTATTTTAAAGTGTAATAAATTATTTTGGGGTAATTTATTTTCCCTGCTGGTTATCATGTATCATATGTTTATAGGTGAATTATAACAGTAAGTCACAATTTAAATATATTTGAATCCTTCCATAAATAGTGTGTAACATGTACCACCTTCTTGTTACGACGCAGGCTTTAAAATAACCAAGACTGTTGTCGTTTTTTTTTTCCCGCAGCCGAGGGAAACCAGTCACACCTCTCCTGCGACTAAACACTTGAAAGAAATATAATCGGGGCGAGAGAGTCGAAATTGAGCAGGCCACACTTTTAGACACCGCGAGACGTTACTCAGCCCCTTCGCCTGTCAGCATCCTCTCAACCAGCACTATAAGAGTTAAATCTGGTTCTTATCCAACGCCGAGTCAAACGTAACCAAACAAGTGCCAGAGAAAGTGGGCACCGGTCTGTGCGTGTTCGGTCCCAGAAGAGGACGGTAAAATAAGCAGGCGACGCTCTGACGACATCCCGGGCCCCTCTGGGTGTTCGTGAAAGGCTCCGAGCACTCCTGCAGGGGCCGCCGTGTCAAACTTAAGAAGAGCAGCCACAACAAATGTTACAGCTCGTGTTAAGCAGAATCTCAGTTCAGCGCACACCACTTTCTATATTTATCCGCAGAATTTCAGGCAGCAAAGATTGACTGAAAGACAGAGGCGTAAAAGCAATAGTGAAGAGACGGGTAGCAACCAGCTTGACCGACGCTTATGACACCATATTTCTTCAAAATTTGTAATGCAACTAATTTAAGTAGCTTAATCTAGAGATGACAGATGTATAAAAATGTAGAAAAGAGAGGTTCTTGGAAATATGCAAAATATGAAAATTAAATAGAGCTAGTTACGAGTTGGGGTATTAATCAAGAAGTTAAGTCTTTGTTCATGCTTTTTTTTTAGGTTTATTAAGTAGTGTGACAAAATGATTAAAGTAAGAACTATTAAAAAGGTTGCAAAAATAGCAGGTTAAAGGATTTAGCGTCTGTTCAGTTTCTGTGTGATACTTCACCTTCAATATCACATTTACAGGCACGTTTGTCAGACTACAAACTTCCTGGACAAATGTGAGTTTTCTTCTTATTTGCTACTTTCCTCACAAAAAGGCAGGCTGTGACTCGCCATAGTCTCTTACAGATGTAAACAGAGCGGCACATTCTCCACAGCTGGCAAAAAAAACTCTCCATTCATCAAATCTCATTGACTCGCAGACCTTTGCCTATTATTAGTGTTAATACAAGGCCATAGGGCACAAGGAGAGGCTGGCCTTAAATAATCCACACGTCTCCTCGTGACATGCTGCCAGCTGCCGGCCGCTCGCCACGATACGCCTGAGCTGAAACACGCTTATTTGATCGTTTCATTAGAAAATTTGGTCTAGGTGTCAAAGAGGTTCCCTATGTCTGTGCAGCAGCTATTAGGCTCAATTATAGCTGCCAAAAAGAGGGTGAACTGAGCCGGCTCTGAGTACTGCATTCAGCAGGGCCTTAAAGAGCCACTGAGAGTCACAGAAATTGCTATTCATAACACTTAATGACTTATGAATTAAGTTTTCCTCCTAATTATTCATAATAACACAGGTAACAAAAAGTAATTACATATTTGCCTTTATAATCAACTCAATTACCTGGAATATTTATTCAACATGAAGTATTATATTTTACCAATCACTAAATACATACAAATGAATAAAATTTGCAGTTCTAAAAACGAATTTTGCAAGCATTAGTGTACTTTTTTACTTCAAGTTAAAAGGTTGAACACAAGCCCGCCATGTCGCTGTCTTTTGCTGTCTTAAGCCTTAGAAACAACAGTCACTGCAGCGCTGCCATTTCAAATGTCAGACTCCAAATTGCTCATATGACGTATGTGCGCATACAAGTCCTGCTTCTTATTTTTTGGATCCACTTACAGATTAGATGTAATAGATTTGCCGGGAAATGTGCAGCAGAAGGAATGTCAACCACATGTTCGAAAATAAATAGACCTGGGAGAATTGAAACAAGCACTCATAAGGTTAATCAAACCTAATTACTTCATGGTTTCTCAGCTTTGGTCAGCCAGTGTTTTGCCTGTCATTTTATTATTGAAGATTTCTCGTGTGCAACTGTAATCCAACCATAGGTCCTGCCACACTAAATTAGCTGCAAACAGATGTCGAGTGTACGCTTCCCACCTTTTGCATAACATTCTCAGAGGCAGCATAACATCACCACGTGAGGGAAATTAACTCATTAGAAAATAGAGGGTCGGCAGATTTAGTCTGGTCTCCGATTACAGAGAGGAGTTAGGTCTTGTGTGCTTTTGTGGAGTGTAGTGAAACCCTCCATCTGCAGCCCTCACAGCAGCACTGCACTGAGGTGTTCATCATAAGTAAAGGCTTGAGCACTGTGGTCTTTGTGCCTTGTACAGCAGGAGGTATCTCTAGCATGGCACATACCAAACATAAGAGAGTGAAAACAAGCTGAGAGCAGTGCAATGACAAGACTAAGACTCCTCCTGTTCTTTAATGGATTCCTGCATTTGCATAGCGGGGAAGAAACATCACAACTTCATCCTCCCTGCGAGACTTTGCACCCTCGCCATCAGATAATGTTACCTTTCAAATTTCTAAATGGCTCCATCTCTTTTGCCCCAAGAATAAGAGTCCTATCAGTGAAATCAAAAGCGATTACACAGCTCACCAGTCATTTCAGATCTCTGCGGCTGGGAAGTATGCAATGCCGGCCGCAGCCCCAAAGTCTCTGTTTATTCAGTGAAAGTGCTCTGTAATTTATTTAAAATAATCTATTTTAACAAATAAAGAGCTCATTGAGTGAGAGCATTGCTGCAGGCACACATTTAAATGCCTCTTTAAGAGTGGGACTGGCTGACAGGCGGCTGAGCTGGCTGGACCCAGAGGGCCCTCCTGCTCTGAACAAAGTGATTCACCAACATCTCAACCTGCATCACATGCTCAGAGCCAGTACTTGGCCAATGTTGATTTTAAACGGGACAGTGAGCTCCGATCAGCACGGCCAGCCCTCTAGCCCTCATCTCATTCAGATGCCACTTTGATTCCTGTCCAGAGGGCTTGTTTGAAGAGGGGGTGGGCTCAAGCCCTTGTGGATGTTTGGAGCACTGAAGTAAACATGAAGGATGGGATTACAAGGAAAGCCTCTCAGCAATTTGGAAGAGATTGAAATAGAGCTGGTTTTCTTGCATACCGGTGCATGTGCCACTTGCTCTGTGTGGTGTGTGACTCTCAGGTGCACTGTATCCATTAGGTTTTGTGTCCAATGATGGGTCCTGACTGCACCATGAAACAGGGCGCTTAAAAGAGACGAGCTCATTCCAACTGTCATAAACTTAGTAACAGAGACGAAGCCAAGTGCTTTGCTTTATTTGGACTTGTGGCCTTATTTGTTTGTACACCACACAGCTTTACACTTGGCAAGATGCAGGGCAAAGTTTCCCCTACTTAAAAAGTCAACAGTAAGGGGCTTGTTGATGCAGGCTTGTAAAACAACTTTTTTCCATCTATAAATCATAATTATTTTAGTTTTCTAGAGTTATGGCCAACAATGGTCTCATCAAAGACACTAGTTACATTCTCATTAATGTTTTCTTCGTGCCACATTTTGGAGTCGTCCTGGCAAGTTTGGAGCGTGTAGGTTCACTCACCAATGAATCACACACATTCAGTGAACACGTGTGGCTCAGAGCTAACAAAGTGGCTAATTTTTGAGTCAACACGGGAAAGATGAGAAAAACTGTCATGTCACCAAACTTCACTGCAAAAACAGTGGCAGTGCATGAGTGACATCTGCTGCATGTAGGTTTGCAGCAGCTCTCTTGTTTCGGCCAGACCAAAATCTGACTTTGCAGAACAATTGCTTGCAAACATCTTGAGGAGGAGAACTTCAGGGAATTGTGACTATGAGTATAATCCTTTCACGTTTAAAAGCTCCGTCTTTGCCTCAGCTTTAGATGGTGAAATGTCCCATGTGAGCAGCTCACATTGTGGTCTGGTTTGCGAGGAAGACTTGAGCTGATGGATTACTTCACTAATGATTTTGGCCCAGTAAAGGAGCATGTTTTAAATGGCAGTCATTTAGCGAGTCAGGTTAGATTTCATACAATGTTATGAACAGCTGTGTGTGTAGAGTTCCTCTTCAACAGCCAAGTTCAACGCCTATTCCATTTTCTAGTTTAACAAACTGGTTTTAATCTGCCGAGCAAAGAAACAAGAAATTCTATCATCACAACAAATTTTGAAATCTTCGAGCCAGTTCAGTTTTTTCACTCACAAAACATATTTCATGCTGGTGATGACTGCGTAACTGAAGGAAACTTTATACAGTGATTCACACTGGAGATGTTTGCATGTACTGTACCACTGGCGGAAGATGTGCTCCGTGATAGAGCCCACCCACACAGCAGTGTTGTGAGGAAGCGTGCCCCTTACCTCCCTTTGGGGGCAACAAGGTCCTGTGTCCACATTTCTAACTGGCCTGTCACTCACAGTAGGGGAGAAAGGGTTCTGTCTTGGGGTCAACACTTATGTTCTCCAGCTAAGAAAGCAAGTCCGGCTCTCAGAGGACAGACAGCAGTTCAACACAGCATGCTTTGTGCTGCATCTCCACAGGCGGCATGGGAGGGGCGCCGAGATGAGCCGTGAAGATGTGAAACCTGATGGACTAAAGAAGACATAGTTGCACCATTAAACATTTATTATATTTTATTTATTTAACAGAGACAAATTATATAAGATGAACTTTTATGAACTTTCAGCCAAGTTTTAACAGTGTTGATGACAGTATCATGGGGAACACTGTCTTCAGAGTTGTATTTAGATTGATTCACGCATGTTTGAGTATTCCAGTATTTCTGTAGTTGTGCTTGAGTGTTTAAAAATTACTATTACATTATTTATTATTACATTTACCCCCTACCCCCCCGTCCACTGTTCTGGAAGAAAAAAAAAGACATGTTGGGCACTAAAATGTCACATAAAATAAAAACGCATAAATGACAATCCGCTGCTTGTTATGCTGAAATGTCACAATGAGGAAGCATAATATGTCTTATTTGAAAACAAATTTCAGATTTAACTTTTCAATAAAAATGTGTTTACTATGTATAAATGTATAATGAGTGTATACACTTACAGTAATTGTATTATTCTAATGTTCTGTTAACAGCCTCATTAGAAAGTTGATGAAAGGATTCAGGTGTGAGTCCAGTACACCAGGATGGGGCTTATAGTTTGCGCTGGTAAATTATCTTCAGCAGGAGCATGTGTGTGTGCTGCTGTAACACATTTAGAGGAGATTAGCCTCCACAACACACTTGAAGCATGTTCGGGCCGCTGTCACCTCTTCATGGTGCCATGTGCTTCTTGTGGTGTAAAGTTTCTTTAAAGTGGCTAATGCCTGTGGTGGGTGAGGACCCATGGGGACAAGAGGGGTCAGTGTTTTGGGTGGAAGTGTGTGGAAAAGGTGTGGGCGATCTTCCTGTCATTCAGCGTTCCTTCATCTGGACTGTGTGACATTTGACCTCATGCAGACAACCTCCACCTCAGCTTTAGCAGGACCAAGGGTTCTGTAAAAACATGTTTATACTATATGCAATGGGTTTTCTTTTTTTTTGTTATTTTTTTTTTTTTTACATTGCAGCAATGTTTAAGTTAAAATTGACTATAGGTTAAATTAATAACACTGAATTATTGCAGTTTTTTTTATTCGGTGTACAAATTTTTTTATCTGGGCCATTCTGCAAATGTTGTTTTCTCATCCTTTTATATATATATAAAAATATATATATATATATAAATATATATATATATATATATATAGAGAGAGAGATAGATAGATATAGATATATAGATAGATAGATAGATAGATAGATAGATAGATAGATAGATAGATAGATAGATAGATAGATAGATAGATAGATAGATAGATAGATAGATTTATGTTTTTCAGCATATCTTTCTCCGATGTCACCCATTTGTAAGATCAACTTTACAATAGTTAAATTAAACTTGACATAATGCTAATATGCTTAGAATGTTAGAAGCAATCGACTGGATGAGCAATAAAAATCCCCACTTTAAAGATGTTCTGAACACAGACTATATCTGCACAAACAGTGACGTTCACACAGTTGTGGCTGATAGACAGCGGAGGCGTTGTAGAACCGCAGGGCATCAAGAGACATTCACAAAACACTCATTAAGCTATTTTACAAAGCACGCTTTGTGACCTGCCAGACCCTTGGCCGCTTTACCTCACCCTCTGCAGCTCGCTCAGTGTTCAGTACACAGAACTACAGTAATGAGAGCAAATAGGATTGCATTGTACTGTTTACTCTTTTGGCTAATTAAGGGCAACATCTAAATATGATACCGTAATATGACTGAGTATCTTTTCTTTCTTTGTATTGTTATGATAAACATATAAAATGGCAGTTTGTCAGTGGACGCTGAGTTCAACAGTAGAATCAGCACCATTAGAGTGATGAAGCAGCTTAGATTCAGTAATGAATTTAGCACAAGGCCTTACTTCCTGCTAGCGCTCTGATCAAAGTGAGTAACCCTCTCAAGTTTCACGGAGCAGCAGCAGAGGAGGCCGCGTGGCTTGTTTCTTTTCCTGCAGATGAGTGCGGAGACGTGGGGAAGAGGTCAGCGGCACACCGGGGGATTCCCTGACAGCCGCCCCGCCAAAGACCACCAAGGTGAGCGCTCCATGAAGACGTGCATTCTTCTCCTGCCCCCTGGGCCAGCACAGACACACAGAAAGTGTAGACACCTCAGCATTCCCTGCTCTGAGCAGTGATACACATCATTATCACAGCCTGAGCAACTACTGTGCCCAAGCAGAGAAGAGACTCCTGCCAAAATCCTGGCCATTTATAAAGACATACTTGTAAGATTTGAGTCTGGAGCGCTAAGATGGAGGCAAACAACTCTCATGATGGATGATAGAGAAATAAGTATCTGGGCTGGAGGAAATTCTTAATTACAAGATGGGAGGCAAATGCTCAGTCATCCCAAGGGGGGTTCTTAGAGGCTGAGCCTCATGAAGTGAACAGTGTGGTGAAGCAGCACCTTCTCCGACCACAGAGCACAAGCCGCTTGACCCCCTTTACCGCATACCCGCTCCGTCTATGGGCCATCACATAATCAAGTGCTTCTCTCTTACTCACACTCAAAAGACACCCATATGAATACATGCCTACTTATTTATTGCCTTATAAAAACAATTTTGGTCAGTTTTTGCAACTCAAAAAAGTGGCCTGGTTTCCCCCACATAGTGCCTCATTCATCATTGGCTGGTGTAGGAGCCCTACTGCTCTTATATTTCCTGTAATTGGAGTGGCAGAGGTTCAAAGGTTGGTATTAATATTAATCATTATAAGTTTACCTTTTCTAAACAATACTAGCTTTGCAGACCTACAGTTTGTAATCAGTTGTATTCCAGAATGTGTGTGCCAATTTGTCACTCTTTTATTTCTAGCTTCCTCAGGTCAAGGGGCCCCTGTGGCGCCCTAAAAGCTCTCCACAAGCTCATGGGCCTTAGTGGTGAGTTCGAGCCTGTGAAGCATAATTCTGCCTGTCAAAATACAGGGAGGCTCTGATGCTTTGCCACAGTCCCACGCTGCTGAACTCTAATAAGCCAAAAGTTATGAGGTCAGTCTCAGTGCTTGCTAGTTAAATTTTATTGAAATAGACTTTATTGTTGGTCCAAAGCAACAAAAAAAAGAATCATGTTGCTGTCAGCATGATGTTTATTTTGCTATATAGGACATGTGAAAAAGATTCTTGATGCTTGTTTTCCAAATACATAATAACTTGGAAATGGTTGCTCTGCACTTGACCACCATTTAAAGTTTACTGCTTTCTCAGTTGATTTCACCTGATACTTAGTGTTTTATGGTATTATGTATTTGAACAAGATTATTGTAGCTCTTGTCAGGTGTTTTTGTGTAAAGAAAATGTTGGAAATGGCTCTTTACAGGAAAGATTGCCAATACTACTTCAGACACTTTAGGAAAACGGGAGAAAAGGGGAGCTATTGATAGAAAGAAATGCACCCTGCTGTGAACTGGACCTTACACACGGGAAGTATAAATAAGGTTGCTTATTATGCCAAGATTTCAGCAACCCACTCGCTAAATGGGGGATTTTATTTCAAATTAGTAGATCTGGAGATATCAGATGTAATGCTAACCAGAGGTGATGGATGTTAAATTAGTTTTGGTTTAGTTTGATTTAGATGTTATACAGATATCGCACAAACAAGAGTGTGCTTCATTTAGAGCTTGCACCTGCTGAGCACCATAAACATTTCACGCAAAAGAAAGTCATAAGAACTGCAATTTGCAATGAAAGTCATTTTATTTCTAAATGAAATATTCTGAATTACCCTTTTGCATCAGCACAGACAGCCAGCCGGAGCAGACGGATTAGAGCCGCAAATGAGTATGAATGGCTTTGCTCTTGACCGTCACTTACATTAAGATGTTTTCTTTTTCAGTGCAGTCAATCATTTGATTTGACATACAAAAATACACTGGGACACTTAGCAAAGAAAACCTCATTTATAACACCCTTCTGTGCATATATTAGCCATATTTGAAATACAGTAGTCACTTCAGCTCCTGTTTGCTTTAAATAATTAAATTGCCAATTAAATGAACACTTCACTAGTTCAGGGGCTTAAACATGGGCCTGTGTCTTCAGTTACAATGAGTGGAGACCAGTGAGGAAAAAGCTCTCTAACACAGAGCAGTGCTAAGCGCTTTACCTTCACGGTGGTGCGTCAGGAGACTTTCCTTGTTGACTTTTAGCGGGCTGCTTTTTAAGAGTGATAGAACGCAGGTTTCCTCTTGTATTTATGCACTGTGAGTTTTGGATGTTACGTACAACATGAAATATTTGTATGGGAACATCATCATGGTTTGAATAAATTGGCAATGGCAACAGGGCATAAGGTCTTCCCTATTTGTGCCACAAGATGAGTGTATTTTGTGCTGGCGCCAGGCCTTGTGGACCATGGCTTGATTAAGCGGCTGATCACAGGTCTGTGCTGACAGTGGGTGTGTCTCTGCGGGGGCTTCCTCAGAACTCTGCTCATTTGTGATTATCTGTCTGTTCAGGTTCAAAGTGTCGCCTCCCTGTGTCACTGACACAATATGTACATCAGACTGGACCAAATGAAAGATTTTAGATGATATGCACTCAACACATTTGCACTGCTTTTCATGATTTTAATCAGGCTTTTAGAGCGTTGAAAATTAAGGCCTAACCTAAGACCAATATGAATCCACACATCAAAGGATGCTTGTGACCAATTTAACATCTACAAAGAAGTGCAATAATCTTTGGTTTGAGAATTCCCATATGAGTATTTCCACCTGGATCGATAAAACAAAGAAGGGGCATTCACATCAAATCTGTGTTCTATTTGTTCTCAGTAACAGACACAGACGACATACTATCATAGCGTAATATGCACTTGTGGAGAAAAAGAAGAGATGTATAACTAGAATTTGGATGTAACCTTCCTCAGTCCATTCAGCCATTATTTATCGGCCCCAGCTCTCAGTGCAGGCCCACAGGAAGTGAAGCGAAGTGCAACAGGAAGAGGGAAATGTGGACGGTCTGATCCTCAGTGGTAAATCAGGCTTTTTATGAGGCTGACCACCCTGAACGATGAAGTGCTCTTGTTGTGAGAGAAAACAGCTGAGCAGTGCACATGTCATAACACTGACACCTAGAAGGGGGTCGGCTGGGACCTCCTCAGGCCACAGCTCCTGTGCCCCTTTGGCCTGGGACACCACCAGTCTCCTCATGTGTGTCTGCTGCCCTGTAATGCTGATATAGACTTTGGCAAGAATTTCTTCATGATTTGATCATGATCCGAGCTGTAAATGTCGACCTTTGTACTTACCAGGCACAGACAAAGGCTGAGTGCAGCCCTGAACGGTTTTGAATGCAGTTTTGATTAGGAAGTTGGTTTAGTGGTTCTCACAATGTGGGATCCACAATAAGTCCACAAAAGTACAAACGTTTATGCATTACGGATTAATCAGAGGATGTATAATACAGGACAGCAGCTTGTGCATAGGCCTTTCACAATAATTACTATATCGACTCCGTCTAATAAATGACTATTTATCCACGCTTCCGCTTACTTCTGCTTACTTCCAGGTTGAAAACCGCCACGCTCATTTGCGTCGACCACTTTACATCTACGTTGCCTTTTTTTAGAGCTGCAGTTCAAAATAGTGAACAGAGGAATGTTTTTCATTTGTGCCAAAGTGGCTACACGACGCTGCCAAATCCTACGTGTATCACCGTTTAAAGAAAATAAAATTGCTGAACAAAGTAAGTAAGTAAGTAAATATCAAAGAGCGTAACACAGGGAGCGGTGAATGGAGCAATGGTCAATGGCGTCTTGTCTGCAGGAGAATAAAGATTAATCAAATATGCACAAAACACTCTAAATACTCTAAATGCACAAATCAATTCTAAAATACTTTGAGTAGTTTAATAACAAGGGGGAACTATTATAATATGGTTAAAAACTCCTTAAAGTCAGTTTTGCATAATAGGTCCTTTAAATCATTACATGTACACCGACATCCATGTTTAACGCACAAAGCCAGTACAGCATACTGGATTCACTGCACTTTCATGTTTTGATACTTAAAGCTAAGTGCCAGATGAGGGACTTCAGAAGTGGATATTTTTAGATGTTAGCGTGTAAAAGTCTTTAACTCTAGCTCTGTTGAATGAACTAGTGGCCTCGACAACATCATAAGTGTGTGTGTTTGGAGAACACACCATGTTTGTGTGGAAACAGTTTGTCACATTGCATTAGTTCATGTGGACCACTTAACACACCTTTAACCCAGGTTACGTCAGCTCGGAGCACTTAAATCAACACACAATGCTCATAACAGGAGCTCTTTAGTCGCTCCCCTTCGACTAACAGTTATTCTTAACACTATTGATGACTTAAAGTGCATATGACAGGTTTGCATGTTTTTACTTATTACTTGTTTGGTGGTACATTAGCTGTGGTAAATATTTATTACAAGTTTAGTGAAGTGGCTGTTTGTGAAAAAAAAACAAAAAAAAAAAACTTGAAAATAACCAGAATTGCTGTCTGAATTAGACAAGCTTTGTAATATGACTGTTAGGTAAAAGTTAAGGAACCAGTAAATATAAACTTTCAATTTAAAACTAGAGAAAATTATGCACAAATTTTACAAAAATACAAAAATGTTAGCTACGTTTATCAAACAAAGCCAAGCTGAAATAAAGTTTTTATAAAGTAAGTTTTTATAAATAAAGACTTTTAAAGCAAAACTGACTTTTACGAGTTTTAAACCACGTTATAATCGTTTCCCCTTCTCATTTACCCACTCAAAGCTGCATTTAGAGTGATTCATGCATGTTTGAGTTTTCTATTATCCTGCAATCAAGACATCTTTGCTCCAAAATCCCCATTTTCCCCCAAACAGAAATTAATATGTTTTTGTTTTGTGAAACGTTGTTACACACAGGATTCAACAGCATCACTTAGCAACACTTTGGTGAGACAACGTTTACGGTAGAGGCAGGCGGAAATTAGCCACAGTTCTTCACCGAAAGTCAGCGGACCCATATCTTTCATTTATAATTAAATCAAGACTGTGATTTCAATGTCTAAAATATAAAATAACGATGCACGGGCAAATAGATTATAACCATATAGCGGACAAAAGTCGAAAATCTCTTCTCTAAAGTTGAATCAAAGTGTACTTAGCTGAGCCTTGAGAGTAAAAGAAGTACAGAACGTGGCTGCTATGTAGGGCTTTCTTTACTCACTTGTGCTGGGCTTGGTCTGGTGCAAGGGCTCAGGTCCTGGTTGATGCACGCCATGTTGCTGCTGCGCATCAATTCTGCTGAAAGCCGTGGAGTCACTCACAGGGTCCTTTGATCACAACCATAGGAAAACAAGAGACACAACAATTAGCCAAGTTAATAGACAATATTATCTTTATTTCTTTTCTTTTTTTCTTCAATAAACATAAATCAAATCACACACAAAAATACCATACATGTAAAAGTAGAAATGTCTTTAAGTCTATATGACAGGTTCTCATAATATTGTAATTATGACTAGGCTACGTAACAGTTGTGGAATTACCTCTACCTATGTCATATTTTCTGCTTATGTTCAAGCAGGAAGTACAATTATAAACATTATGAAAACTGGCAAAATCTTTAGTTAAATCTAATCATCTTCACTATGTTTTAGTGAAATGTGTCATCTAAATTACAGTTTATTCAAGATTAAATTTAAGTAATATCTTAATGTGCTAACATAAGAGTAAAGACAATAATATATAGCATTGCCCAGTGTGAGCTAAGTGTATTTGGAGCCACGGTATTTTTATGTTTGTCTTGGCATCTTTGCTGACACTTCTGGTGTCAATCTGCCATCACTTTCCTCATAAAAGATTCCAAGTCATGAATACATTCTGTGGGGAGCCTGATGACTCTTTATAAGTTGGAGTATATTCCTGAAGATTTCTCGATTAAAGTAAAGTAAAGTGCCTTTGCAACACACAGTTTTTCAATTGGAATCTCTACACTTAAGGATTGAAAAAGTATTAAGTCAAATGTAGGTAAGTCTTGTCATTTAATTCAGTGCTAAAACTCTGCTTAGACTTAAACATGTTGTGCTGAAAAGTTTCAGTTAGAATATTCCCTATCGCAGCAAATGAGCAGAGGCTGAAGGGAGCAGGTCAGTGAATGTTTCATTATATCTAATGTTGCTTTCTGTGTAGCGCTCTCCAAAGTAAGCGCGCGGCTCAGAACGGTCAACCCCCTTGTGACCACTTGGAGCAGAGCAACTCCCCACTTTCTTATTTTCGCCCCCAAATGAGAGCCTCTGCATGGATTATGTGTGCGCACACAGAGAGGCTTTTGATTTGACTTGATTTTCACTTGCACATTTAAAAGAGTAGGGTTTCACTCCAGAAAGTCAGCTTGACATGATGAAAACTGGGCTAATATTATGAAATTGATAAAAAGGGAAGTAACAAATATTTTTGCAACATAAACCACCACTAACAGATGTCGAAGGCAAATACTTTGGAAATCTGATGAGATTTGCATTTTAGGAGCACATCAGTGTCTGTAAATCTAAATATGTGTAATAATGTCAATAACGTTTGACTGAACATGTTTTGAGTCTTTTGACATTCTAATGTGTCTGGCATAGTTTGCAGAGGATAATTGAGGTTGTGCCTCGGTGTCACTGGGGGTGATGTTAATTGAGTCCATTATTGCCTTAAATGGTTAATGACGGTGATTGTCCATGTGCACTGGCTGCAGACGGCTGCTGCCTTCTGCTTTGATATCTTGCTGGGGCATGTGCTAGGACTTAGCGGCCGAGCTCCACACATCTGTTGAATATTAGCCTGCGCAATAACAGCTGGGCGGACCTCAGACATAGTCACCCACTTCACCTCGCTGTGTCTCTGAGGATAACCCCAGCTGCCTCTCTCCAGATGACAAGTGCCCGTCGAGCGGCCCGCTGAGCTCAGACCCGTCCTGATGAGCCTCACGCCCTCACACACAAACAAACCAGCAGAGCACCTCTCCTCCACTTTCTCCTCCAGCTCCTCCCGCTGCGCCTGGGAACAAAGTGGGTGGTATAGTCATTTCACCACCGCTGTATCCAACCATGTTTTATTTCCCATAAAGTGTCAGCTTGTTGTTGAAATAAAGTTGAGCTTCACAGTGGTTGTCAGTCAACCACTTTTCTTAAAGTAAAGAAATAAATGTTCACTACACTTTTGATTAAAGCTGAAGTACTCAAATTTTTTCCCATAAATTACAAAAAAAAAATCTATTTCCCCCGAGAAACTGTACAAAGATCAGACTGCTGCACATGTTTTTTTTTTGTTTTGTTTTTTTAAATCTAATTATAAAAAATATAACTGATTGGCTGTTTCACTTCTATGTCTGCAAAAAACTGTTCTAAAGCTGTGAATGTGAATACAAGTGACGTGCCAAAGGGTTACAAGGAACAAGTTAGATACATCTAAATACCTACTTGATAATTTCACTGTTTCACTGCTGGTACCCCAGCTTTAAAATGCAATAAAATGTGTCTTTAATATTCAACAATAAATATATATATTATATTACATATTTTATTTTTGGGGTTTGAAAACAAATATTTTGTGCTCTAAAAATATGTTGTAAATGCAACATGGGCAACCAAAATGGCACTCATGTAAAGGTCTGACAGTTTTAACCATCAGTGCACCTTAAAGAGATGCCTCAGCTAGCAGGCATTTAAAGTGCTATTTGATACTAATATCAATAACCACATTCATGGTCAGCTACACTCACTCACCCTAGAGTGCACGCGCCTTTCAGAGCGTCTAATATTTTAAGACGCACGCTTGCATTCTGGGTGTCGTTATGGAGTCCCATTTTATGACCTTGTGATTAGCGTTTTTACGGCAGTGGGGAGGTCCGCAGATGTTCTATGTAAACTTGTCACACTGAGGGGCTCTTGTCGCTGCTGGAAGAGAGAAAAAGAGCTCTGTTATGAAGAAGGCGTGAACAGAGACAGAGCGCCCTCTTCTGGGAGCTTAGGTAACCTACACCAGAGCCATATCAGCAAACGTCAAGAGCAGTTATCGTCCAAAAAAAAAACATAGTTTCATGTATATTTGTATGCCAATGACTCACAAAAAGCTACAACACATATTCATTTTACCTCCGTTTTATAACTGTGTAGTTAAAGAAAAAAATACATTCTCTTTTACTGTTCAATGCAATAACACGCCATGTGTTAACAGTTTTACACATCAAGCTCTAGTTTCAGCGACACCATCCATTTGCCACATGGGAATAGTGCGCACACATGAATTATTATCCTTTTACACCGACAAAGGCCAAACAGGTGAGGAAACTTTTTAAACTATAAATATGTTTAAACGATTGTTGATAGTACAGTATATTCTTTATCTTTTTAAAATATTTTCAATTTTGTCCCTGTGCTTCCTATATACATATATGTATGTATATGTATGTGTATATATATACATATATATGTATATATATATATATATACATACATACATATATGTATATATGTGTGTGTGTGTGTGTGTGTGTGTGTGTGTGTGTGTGTGTGTGTGTGTGTGTGTGTGTGTGTGTGTGTGTGTATATATTCATTTATTTTTTTGATCTATGAAGGATATAGTCCATTTAACTAGGGTGATTACTTGACAAGTTACATTTTTTATTAGTCAACTAGACAATGATTTTTTTATTATAATGTGTAATATGATTATATTACACATTGAGACTTTTTAAATATATATAGTATACATACAATACAATATACATAGATACAATATATATATACATATACAAGTGAAGGCTTCTAGTTCATTTTGTTGACATTTTGATTTGATAATGCTGCTGTCTTTGTTGTAAAAAGGTATTTTCGTATTTGTTTTAGGGTCTATATAGTCCAGATAACAATTCAAAATACGATTTTATCTGACTTTTTTTTATAGTTGGCTAGTCACGATTTGTTGATAAATCATTGCAGCCCTAAATGTATGTGAGTTTTGTACAAACCAAACTTGTACTGTTCCATTATGTCTGTTTTTAAGACAGGCACGTTCACTTGTGGATGTGTAACTCCAGCCTTCAGCATGATCAACTATAAAGCACTTCAAATGTGCATAGGACTTGAGGATGTAAATGTGTGTGACAGCAGATGCTTAATAGCCTAGCTACTTTTCTTTTTTTCCAAAAATCTTACCGGTTTTGGGAGGACAGCCTGCACCCTGGACAGAGTCAGCTAAATGTCTTATTTCTTTTCTTTCTTCTTCTTTATCTACAGACACAAACCATAAAAATGTTAATACTGCGATTGACATTTGTATTTACCATTAAAAAACTGTGGACTACTTTATTAGCCTGCTAGCAGTCTGCAAAACAACGTTTAGCCTTTATGATATAACCTTAAATAATCTTTAATACTGTTGTCAAACTCTAACAATTGAAAAAACAAGCTGATATTTTGAGTTCTTTAGAAATGCGTACATAAAATGAAAAAGCAATTACGTTATGCTTTCTCATGAGAAGTTATCTCTCCAATTGAAAAGCCACGTGAGAAGCTAATTAGCCAAGCGCGTGAGTTCTCGCTGCGTAGACTGCTTTAATCAATAGAACACTAGAGAGACTGTCGCCATGGCAACCTTTAGTAACCACTTCCAGCAGCCATGTTCTAACTGTAACATGCTACAAAAACTCATGTAAAAATTATAACGTTCTCTTAAATACTTTGTTAATGTGTGTGTGTGTGTGTGTGTGTGTGTGTGTGTGTGTGTGTGTGTGTGTGTGTGTGTGTGTGTGTGTGTGTGTGTGTGTGTGTGTGTGTGTGTGTGTGTGTGTGTGTGTGTGTGTGTGTGCTTTACCATTCTAATCTAAAAAAAAAAAAAAAAAAAACTTTTACACTATTCTTATCATAAGACAGAATTGCAATTTCTTGTGTTCATAGGTTTTAGGCATAGAGTCTATGGTTTTAGGTTTCTCTTATATACCTGTTGACTAATTTTTCCACATTCAAAACATATAAGGTTTTGTTTTAAATTGTTTGTTGTTTTGGCATCTGACCTATTTTTTCATTATTCTGAAACCCATGCATGATTCATGTAATAATTGAAACAAAAATATGCTAGACCTTTACCTTGTATTTGCCTTAACAATCTGAATTTTCCACACATTCGGCTCAGTAAGAGATTTTTTTTTTCTCCCCACAACATTCTAAAAGTGATCTAAGATTTTGGCTCAAATATCTTGAGGTTAATTCATAACATAACGCGCCTTTTTCAGATTACAACAATTACGCCATTTTAAACGAACAACGTCTCCAATTTGAGGGAGGGACAGCCTACTTCTACAAGCCTATATTTAACTCAGCGGTGCCTCCACTTGGACAAGTCGGCCGAGGCAGCTTATTTTTTCAGGTGCTTGTACTTTGGACACGGTGAGCCACAAACTTGAGATTTCCACTCGGCAAACCCACTCACTCTGCTGCACAGACTTCTGGGAAGGAGCCTGTGACAGCGAGGATGTGACAGATAGTGTAATGATGCAGCGATTCATCACGGCACGCCACATTAATGCAGAAGAATATAGGGTTGTGGCGATGGACTATTGCATAAATATAGACACAGATTTTATCCAGTGTCTTGTTAACACCTCTGAGGTCATCTATACATAGTTAGTCATCATGGACTCTTCCTGTTCATTATTGGCACAGTCACTGGCCTATATGCATATCCACACTTCTGATTTATTATCCTGAGCTTTCAACAAATGATACAACGCAATACATGTGAGGTTTTGAATGGAGAAAAGGCCGACGCTGAAGACATAGTTCTGCCTCTCTTACATTGGGTCGGCTACGATGTAAAAATAAACAAAATTATTCCAAATTAGTCTCACAATAATATCTTACACTGTCACAATAATCAAAAAATGATAAGGTTCTTTGTTTTGCTGAGAAAAAATATAGGGAACTACGTGAAGTATGCTCCTTTTCTCCATTTCGCCACAGACAGCGCAAAGAAATAACTATTTTTAAGCTGTTTTCTTAATCTTTAGCAGTGGCACTGATCAAAGGCTTATCAAGACATTTTAAAAGGAAAAAAGTAACATTTCAACAATTCTCTGTACAATATTGCAATAAATCATATACCGTGAAATGAAGATTACAGTCAGTTTTAATTGTTATATGGAGATAAACTATTTATTTAATTTGCTTATTTACTAATTTATTTGTGAATGTTGAGGTGAATTAAGTTTGGATTTATGTGTATTTCTATGTCAATTTAAAGATACTCCTAGGCATATTCTTATTTTACATGCCTTTGATGGCTGAATCTAAAATGTAAGGTACAGTTAAAAGTGCATGTTACGATGCTCTAAATTTGACTTTATTTGGTGACATAATACCTGTTATGAAAATAAATGATGTTTTTGACCAACCAGTATAACATTTTGTGAAGAAAAGTGTGAAACTGTGTTGAGAATAACAGGAAGAAGAGCAGAATCACACTTGATAGACTCAGAACTCCATCCAAAAGTTTGGCACAGTTTGCTTGCCAGAAACACACATTTCCAACCTTTTCAATATTAATCTGAGTGTTTGCATATATTTTCATATAGTCAAATCATATTTTTTGTGACATTATTGAATTTCCTGGTGTCATGTTATAGTTTACAACAGGAAGTGAAATATTAAACCTAAAGAATGGCTTAACTGGGATACAATTTGTTTGCTTATAGGCAAAATCTTAAATGTAATTCCCTCAACTAAAATGAGCAGTTCAGCCTTTCACAGACACCAGCAGAAGAAGCAGTGTTCAAGTATTTGCGTGATTGTGCAGAAAGCAAAATTCCTTAAACCTTCTCTAAGTATAAAAACCTCACGTTGCTTCATCCAGACCGGGCTTAAGAGCTCAAATGAGTTCAGAAAAGCGCACTATAACGACAGGAGACGTACGCAGAGGTGGAGTGAATGAGTGGAGTAATGAGAGACAGTGGAAGGAGAGTCCCCGTGTGCATGGCAGTGTGTTTGTACAGCTGAGCACAAGCTGAAGAAGGCCAGGCCGCGCTCTCACACTCCATTAGGCTCTGAGCTCCACGCCGCGCTGCCCTGCACATAAACAGCCCCAGCCCCGGGACGTAGAGGAGGCAGGGGATGTGCGGCGCCACCAAAACTGCCCTCTCCCATCAGCCCGACACAGACACAGATACTGGGCGCGTACGTTCAAGTGTGATAAGCCACCAGAGGGAAAACATACAGCCGGATAATTGCTGGTAACGTCAGCCTAAATCTTCCGGTTTTCCAGGACTGAGTGGGAGCTTCCAGGCCAAATCCAGCGTGTCCAAGAGGGCTTCCCCAAGGCATCCTCCAGTGGGACATGGAAAGGGTAGAAGTACAGTTACAAATACGGACTTAAAGGCACAGGCTATTTATTTTTTAAATGGCTAGCTCATTGTACTACTGAGTACTTCCTGTCCAGTTCTGTCTCTATGGGTTTTTTGCAGTCAACACTAGTCACACTAAAATGTTTAAATACCCTACTTAAAGTGCTAACGACAGGTTTTTATGATTATCTAATTTTGACATTATTTGGTGGGATATTACCTGGTTGAAATATAAATGAAAGTTTTGCACCAATTAGGCAACGGTTTGTGAGGAAAAGCTGAAATAAATGTCAAAAATGACAGGAAGTGGAGCAGGGTTCAATCTTCATCAAGGGAGACTCAGAATTCCACACTAAAATTTGGCACAATTTCCAAAAAAAAAAAAAAAAAAAAAAAAACTTTAAACATTGATTTAGCAAAAATATATTTTTTCGTCACATAACAATTTTTGTGACATAAGAGAAGTTCAGACACATGGTTGCTAGGTAACTGTTATAATTTCTTAGTCTGATGTCATAATTTCCAACCAGGAAGTAAAATGATAAACCTAAATAAAAAAGAACATTACATAGGAGAAACAAAACAGCCATTGCACAAAAGGCTGTACCAACACAGAAGAGCGGCCTCCACAGGACCGCAGAGTGCGGTCCATCTGCACCTAAAAGCTACAAATCACTCGTTTGAGGACAGTGAGGTGAAGATTTTGAGCAGAGAGAAGAACTGGTTTGAAAGAGGAGTTAAGGAAGCCATTTTTGTAAAAAGAGAAAATCCTTCTCTAAACAGGAATGGGGGCTTAAGATTTAATTTAGCCAAAATTTATGACAGCATCCTGACACCTTGGTCTAGATCAATAGACCAGTCAAATGCTAATGAGGTAATCAGCAGTGAGGAGGGAGCAACAGCCAGCTATCAATAACAATAGACCTTAGTCACAGGTGAAACTAGGTGAGGCCAACCATTAATCAACAAGATAGACCTATTAATCAAGTCCCAGGTGACAAACAAACAATTTTCTTACAAGACAGGTTTCAGTGACTCCTCCCTGGGGGCAGGACTCCCAGTACTTAGAGTAGCATATAAGACCATGTTCCCATACCAGCTCTCTGATTGACAATGACTTTGGGATAAAAGTCGAAACGTCTCGATCTTTAAACAGCGTCCGGATGACAACCTCTGAACCCCTTTCTACAATGGACCACACCTGGACGAATGAGGGTTTACATTTACTAAATAAAAAATGGCTAAACTGGGATAAAATTTCTATAATTTTAGAAAAATCTTATACACAAAGCTATGTTTTATGTAGCAGACAATATGTTAAACCCACAGGTTGGCGGTGCTATTCCAGCTCCCTCAGATGATTACTACCATTGTGTCCTTGGGCAAGCCACTTAACTTGTCTTGCCCCCAGTGTCTGCGCACACTGGTGTGTGAATGGGTGAGTACTTTCTTGACAAACAAGTCTAAAAACAGAAGTAATCTATAAATAAAAACAAAAAAATCAGGTAGCATTTAATTATTTTTTTATTTGTTGTTTACCTCTCATCATTAGTTTAATCTAAGTTGCATTTTGATTAATTAATGCATGTTTGAGAAATCCTAATGTCCTGCAACTGAGGCTCAAGTGCTCAGAAAATTCCTGTTTTCACCCAACCCCTATCCCCGCAAGTAGTTGCGATTATTTGGAAAAATTAAGACTCCAGGTTCTACATGTTGGGTTCCAAAACGTCACGGAGCCTCTTTTTTTTTTATAATACTTGCTTGTTACAGTGAAATGCCACTATGAAGAGGAGGCGGGGCTTATCAGTTCTGCAGTTTTGGGCAGGAAGTCAATGTCCTGTTTCTATTACTAAGTTGTTTTAGATGAAAATTGCTGTTCAAAATGTAAAATGATGATCGACTTATTGTATGTTATAGTTCAATACTGTCTGAGAAAAGCATAATATGTCACCTTTAATAATTTACTGAATCAAATGATACACTAAAATCCATGTAAAAAGCCTGTATCTGGTTTTATTGGTGGTTCTTTGTCTGATATTAACATATTTCTGAGGTTAAAATCCAGAAAGCTGCACATTTCGTGCAACTTACAGACATCGAAAAGACAGCAAATTGGAGATGGCAAGTATTTTAATGAATTGATCAAACTGCCTGTACGTCAAGTCACTGGATAAAAAGATAAGAGTTATCTTGTCCCACATGCATGCAAACTTGACGCAGAAGAACAGCATTTCCTTCATTCCCTGTGCTGTAAGCGCCATCTCCTCTTTCACATCACGGCGCCTCCGCGGGGATAAACAGAGCGATAAGGTGACAATGGTCAGTTCTTAAAAACCACAAACAGTCCAAGTGCTTCTCTCTCCATAAGGGGTATCATATTTTATTTCCATTAGGAACCTGGCAGACGCTCAGTTCTACCCACTCGTCAGGCTGGCTACAAAGCACGTATCCATCACAGTCTGGAGGCGTTTGAATACGGGCCCCGTGTTCACCGTGTGCTCTAGTCAGACGTTGGGCCGATGAAGGGAAGCTGTTGTGTCGTAAACATACTCTTTCTCATAATACTGCTTGTTCTAAATGTGTTCTTTGCACTCTGGAGCTGAACATACTCTTTTGGAATGGCAAAGATCGTCGGAAATGACCGCTACGTTTCCATGCACACCAACAAAATCTGGTAATTGTTTTCGAAATGTATTAATGTATTTTTATTCCCTTATTTAAAGCTGCTGTACCTGACTTTTTTGTGTAAATTGGTCAGTTTTGTGTTTTCCCAAAAAGACTATTGTAAAAGAAGAAGAAGAAGAATTTTTATTTATAGAGCGCTTTTCCACCTAATAGGCACCCAAAGCAGCACTTTGTGACAAAAATGGGACCACGGTGCGCTTTCTGCATCTGATAGAAAAGGGTTTTATGTCACATCAACACGTAAGTAAGAGCCGAAAGCAGCGCTCCGTTTGGCTGTGTTTGGGGCGGACTGCACGAGTTTCTCTTTGCCGTCTAAAAAAAAGCAGCTCTAAAGATGAAAATCAAATGAAGCTGGATATTAAGAATGTGCCAAAGCGTTTGTGGGAGCTAGGAACTAGTTTGACAGATACTTACTTCCGGTTTTGCTGCGTGAAAATTAGGTACCCCAGCTTTAAGGAGGTCTCTTTAATGTCGCAAATTTTCAGTTACCACACTTTTTACAATTATCTTGAACTTCATCATCATCATTTATTTTTATTTTAGCAACAAAGCTACCAACAGTGCTCAAAAGGAGTTGTAACTTATCAAGTGACACAACAGATTCCAATTTAAAGCAGAACTAAATAACTTCAGCGACAGAGCGCCCCCTGCAGCTCTCGTGTCGAAATACACTGCCAGTAAAAAGACAGAAGCGTCTTTTTGTTTTTCTTTGTCTTGTTTTTTCTTCTTTTTTATTGAAATAAGGAAGTACGATCACATACAAAAACATTTCCTGTTGCCCATAATATATTTTTAAAAAGCCAGGGTTTCTCAAGAGAATTGTTTTCGGGTCGATGACGGTAAATGTTGCAGCTGGTTTTCCGCCCAGAGACAGCAGGGGGCGACGACGGGAGCTTCGAATGCCCCGAAAATACAAACGCAACCACAGAGTTACAAAGATGTTAATAAAGTAGTGCTGTTTTAAGGTTTTATTTCAAGACTGTGGTGCAGCGTAAGGACATTTTGAAGCTCTGTGAAGCATGTTGAGATGAGATGCAGTTATGATGAGTGAAGCAGGCACCTGAGATAACTGAAATAGATATAATGAAAACTTGTGCAGGATCAGCATTTCTGTACGTATTTGCAGGGCCGGCCTGAGACATAAACAATTCAAGCAAATGTTTAGGGCTGTCACCAATAGGGGGCCACATGCTCTGGTAAGACTGAGTTCCCCAGTCACTTTTTCTCCCCAGTTCACTCCTGATTTCTTGTCTTCATTTTATATCCCATTGTTGAGTCCAATTATTTTAACAGCGTATGATTGGTCGGCCACGAAGAAGTCTTTTCTTTTTATAGTGAAATCTGTTTGTTTATCTACAAACCAAAGGAGGTGAATTTTTGCAAACTTCTACACATCCGTACCATCCAAACCCACTCATACATGACAGAAATGAACAAAACGACATACAACTCAAGAAACAATCTATGACAAAACAAATAAACACATATTTGAATAAAAAACAACAACAAATGGCTTGAAACTACGTTTAAAATCAAACAGGAAACATCTCAAAAAGCAAATATTCCACTTCTTGTTGTGCTCAGACAACTGCAATACATTTTTGTGTGTGTACTGATAATGAATTGTGATTTTAAAATGTTGTAAACTTAAATTTGAGATTGTTTTAGCTTTTTTCCCCCAGCAAAATAATCATATTTAGATAAAAACACAACATAAGATTTCTGGGAGTATATATTACAAAAGAAATAATCATTGACTGTAACCAAGATGACACAACCCCAAAACTGTCCCACGTAAGGACAAAAATAAAACAAATGTAACAAGTCTTCTTCTTCTTCTTCTTCTTCTGCGTAGAACCGGCCCTGCGTATTTGTCCAGCAAAATCTATAAAACAGGATTTTGCCTTCATCAAAAAGTGCTTAACATCATAATCTTCCATTAAACACGCAAATAATGTTACAACAAACGTCTTTAAACCAGGCTCTGACATCACTCCGATGCATCTGAGTGGTTTTCATCTCACAAAACCTTCTTGATTTTTCATATTTTGCCACATTCTGAGGTTCATCCCAGTTTCTCCATTGAAATCCCTCTAACTTCTGCCTCTCCACATGGTAAGCTTCCACAACCAAGTGTCCGGGGCCGGCCTTGTGATTCCCCTGCACAGTAGTGATGAGGAGAGCGCCGGTGGAGCGTGACGGCCAAAGTGATGACTGTTTTCCAGCGGAGGAGATGGGCTGAGGTTCAGACTCATGAACGAGGACCACACAGAAAAACGGCTCCTCTCCATCGGCTGACCCATGATTAAGCCAGAGCCGGTATATTTTTCTACAGCTCCATAAAAGCTCCGACGGGAAGGTTGTAAAAGATGTTGCAGAAAGACAATGGCGAGATATAAATAAAGCCGAGTGGGAAGTGGGAAGTGAGTGCGTCTTCTTAGTGAAATGGGCAATCTGACCGCAGGCTGGGTTTGTGTTCCTGGCCGTAAAGGTTTTCTCCGCGTCACCGTTACATGTGGCCGATGGGTTTTGTTTGTCTTGTTGTGTTTATTGGAACGTGCAGTGACTCAAAGCCGAGTCGACCTCCATCACTGCGCCGCGAAATCGTTTACAGAAAAGTCTCCTGACCTGATGTTGATTGAATGATTTTGTTGATTCAAAAAGCTGATTTGACCAGAAATGTAAAGGTATTTTACATTATTGTTTCATGTGATTTCATTTACATTTACTTGAACAACTTTTTAGAGAATCTGTACTTCGTGGAGTAGTTTTCGATCACCATTTTTACTGTTTGGGTTACCCTTCCCATTGTAAATAGTCTACAAGTGACCAAATCTATATGTTGACTAAAATCAATCATATTAACATTCCATCTCCTTTGAAAGCTTTAGTGCATTATTTAATGTTTTGTCCTTAAAATTACAGTAACTTTAAATGATAAATCAGATGTTATGTTCAGACAGTTACTCTTTCTGTTACACTTACTTAAAGCTGGGGGACTTTTTTGTGAGTCAATTTTGTATTTTCCCCCAAAGAGTGTCTTTTGAAAGCACCACTTTTTGACAAAAAATGAGACCCATGTGCACTCTCTGCCTCTAATAATAAACTATTTTATGTCTCATCAATCTGGAAGTAAGAGCTGAAAGCAGTGCTCTGATTGGCTGTGATTGGGGCGGTCCACATGAGTTTAACTTTGCCACTATTATGTATTTTTACTTGTATTTGAAGTAACTTTATTCTTGAGTGCAGTTTTGGCTACTCTAGATATCAGGTTACTCTGTCCTTTTCTCCATAATAATAATGCATTTGATTTATCACTTCAAGTTAATTTGGCCTTCCAGTTTAATGTGGAAGACTAAAAGCAGAAGGGATAAAGCAGAAATAATTGGGACTGAGGATAAAAAGCTCAAACATTGGAATAAGGAGATCATCAGAGAACAATTAACAGAGATGAGGGGCCTATCAGCTCTCAAAGACCTGGGACGCCGTCCTGGAGAAGTCAGACTGCAGATGGCGCTCTTTTCCTTCTAATGTAACATAACATCTCGTGACTCCCGTCTGAGGAAGGATGAAGAGTGCATCCTAAACACGTCAAGGTATGAAACAACAAAACACCGCACTGGTCTGTGAAAGGGAAGGTTTGATTTGCCTTGGACACTTCACATTGCATTGTTCATTCACTCCACACTCAGTCATGGTAAGCAACTGTAGTCACAACTGCCCTGGGGCAGACTGATGGAAGCCATCAGCCCTTCCAATCACACACACGCACACACACACACACACACACACACACAGACACCAGATTCTCAGGCAATGTCTTGCCTAAGAACACACCAACAGTTTGTGTTGAGCCACAGCCGCTCCACTGTGGTACCCGGTGTTCACAGCCTTCTCCCATCCAGGTCCCGTCCTCCTTAAAGGTCCCATATTCTGCTATTTTGCCCTTTACACAGTCTATTCTAAGGGCTTTGTTGATAAAATTTTGCGTTGTGCAATATCCATAACATAGCAGTTTCCAAAAAACACCCATTTCTTGGACTGGCCCCCCTCCTTGCAAAAGCAAACGGCTCACTCTGAGATATGACCCCCCCGAACAGAGAGCAGGCTGCCTCCCCCCGCCCAACTCGTGCCGAAGCCTAGAGTACCTAGCCTCCAGTACCTCGACGACGGACGTTGCCGTTTGGTAAATAACAAGCTAACTCTTCGATCTGTCGTATCCATCGTGTAATTACTGTGTAGCATTAGCATTAGCTGTGGCTTAAACACCGCGTCATCCTTGTGAAGCGCGTCATCCTTGTGAGGAGCCCCCGTCTGCTGCTCAGCCGAGGGGGACGGAAAAGACAGTTCTCTAGCGAAAGCATGCGGGAATCAATCAAAAAACCACTTTGGGCACACATACGAGGCCCAAATAGCACTGTAGGAAGGTTAAAACCTCTGAAAAGTCGATTTTGCATGTTATGGGACCTTTAACTTCCAAGATGTGACCAGATCAGACACTAACAAGCAGGTATGGCAAGGTCGAGTCAGTGAGCAATATCCTGAATGTAATTTGACAATCTTTTCAAAATTTTACCTTTTTCACTTTTGTCTCACAATTTTGCATTAACTGACACATTTAGACATGTTTTAGCCCATTTCTTCTGGATTGCCAAATTGATTATCCTCAAGTTCTTCTTTTCTACCACTTATCTTACATCACAAAATTGAGAAAACCTCTCATCTAAAAAGTAAAATGTTTTCAAATCCCTAACAAAAAATGTCACAACTTCTTTTTAAACCTTTTTGTTGAGAGTTATTACTTTTACTACCTTTTTCCTTCGTCCAGGATTGCACCGCACTCTAATTGTCCAACAGCTTCACAAAACACTGGACAGGAGCTGAAACACAGATTACCTTCAGGAGGATTACGCTCTCTCCTTGCATATTCCAGGGATGATAAAGTGTTGTCAGATATAATGCGCCCCTATGAGTCGGCTCCCTCCAGTTCTCCACAGATTAATGGTCCGTGTTGAGAAAAGTGTGCAGCCAGCCATGGAGCATAAATAAGGCTTTTAAGTGGGGAGCTATGGCCCTGTCTGCTAACACACAAAGCCCCGTCTGTGATTTACTGCTTCAACATTACACCTCATTCCAAAAGATAAAAGAGGGAACGTCCACTTCCAGTTGCGCATAAACTCCGGTTGTGTCTGCAGAGTGCTTCGTATACTCACCTCGAGCTTTTGTTTTCTGAAATGTTTGACGCAAAAGCAGCGCAATGAATCTCGTAAAGTGGCGGGAAGTTTTGGTGGAATGATGCACACAGTCCGGGTACAATTTGGTCTCGACGGTAACCTAATCTGACCCGTATTTTGACTTTCGATTTCAGTGCAGCTGCAGTTAAGAAGCCGGCTCTTTCAGCAGGATACTTTAAAAGTGCGCCCCAAAGTCATGCACATTAGCCTGACTGTAACTGAAGACCACCAAACGCAACTTTGATTTAAGAACATCTAAAGGTGCGTTTAGTTCTGTCCCAGTTTGGTTCTGACGTAGACTTGGTTTGGTTCTGGTCCTGGTTTGATTTGATGCTTGTGCGGAACTTAACGCAGATTAAAACGGATGCAAATGCTATTTACAGTATATAGTGTAGTTATGACCAGGGGCGTCGGACTGGGGGGGCAAAGGGGGCTGGTTTCCCCGGAGCCCGCGGCAGGGAAGGGTCCTCAAAAGCATGTGATTTTTTTTTCTTCTCTCATTTTTTCTATGCTTTAATCTATTTTTGTTGAAATAAAATACATTGTGGTTGAGAAAAGTCCTTGTGGAACTACAGTATATACAATTATGCATGACATCTAGGGGCCCCATCACCCCTTTAAATAGAGGAAAATCATTCTTCACCTATTAGCCATGTTTTTTACAAATAAAACGAATGATTATAGTTTGCAATTGGTGTATTTTCTTATAGTAATAATACGCTTTGCTTTGTGGAATTGGTGTAAAAGTTAAAGCAAACAGTCCCATATCAGGTCGTTAGCTCCACACGATGTCTATGCATTAGCGAGTTATTGTTAAGTCTATGTAAAAACCAAACCAAAAAATAAAAAAAATAACTGGGATATACATCACACTCAAAATTATGTATTCGGGGCCCACTGAGAAGGTTTACCTGGGGCCTTGAATTTGCTGCTACGCCTCTGGGTATGGGTGGTCCAAAACATCACCCAACATACAATTTATGCAACATTTTTAAATAAAATAAGTATTTTTTTTTCCTGATATGAAAAACTATATTGTTCTTTGACCAAATGTGCATTGCTCAATTGCACATAAATCACATAAAACGTAATACTTTTTTAAATGTACATGCATTCCTCTCATTTGGTTTTAATGTGGATTACCTTCTTCACAGTCTACTCAGAACAGACATTAAAATACTATTGGAAAAAAGAAAGATGAATTAAATCCCTAAACTTTGTTGTCAGAAACTATCTATCTACATGATAAAATGTTTTTAAAAGTAATTTTTTTTTTTATATTTCCCAAAGTGATGCCATTATTCAAATCCAAAGGTGACTGTTGTCAGCTGAAAGGACTTTAAGACATGAGATCAATATTGCAGATTTGTGGAGCCAATTCCCCCCAAAAATGAATAAAGCTCAGCATGTGTGGATTTCTGTTGGGAATATTTGGACACAAGATCCTTTTTTTTTTCTTTCCTACCCACATTGTCAAATTTTAAACACAAACACAACATAGAACAGGATCATAGAGTTCACAGCAAATAGAAATGGAAATAAATACTAACAGCATGGAACATTCAGTGAAATAAAATAAATTAAATCACGGCCCACCCAAACTAACATAAAAGTCCTATTTGGTCCAAAGTCTGTCAAATCGGCCCATTTTCAAATCGTTAATTTTTTTTTCCATTTTTCCACAATTTTCAATAACAAAACCCCATACCAGGGCATTCTAACTCAACGTCCACAGAATAGTACCTAGAAGCAACGCAATATAATGATCATAATTCGGGGGAAAAAAAGTAAAATGGGTCAAGTCAGCTACATTTGCACGACTTTTTCCTCAACTCAAACCTGAAATCGGTTTAGCATCTTGCATAAATCCCCGGCACAAACCAAAACAAACGTATAAAAAGCGCAAACTGAAAACCGAGCGAGGCCGTTTTGAGTCGGAGCCTGCCGCGGGAGATGTTTCAGATTCCTGAGAGGATTCCTGCAGGAGGAGAGCTGCACGGAGCCAGTCCATTTACCATCGCCGGGGTCTCATTTGAAACCACCCCGAACAGCACGAGCAGATGTGAGCCCGCGCCGCAGCTGCACGTTAGCGCTGGAGGTGACTGCATCGTAACACGCCACGGCGGACGGCAGTCATCGCACTTGATCCGTGAACTTAAAGGCCCGGCTCCGGAATACCACCCAGAGGATCCCACACACAGCTGCAGGGAGTGAGCGAGCGAGCTGATCCGCGCCGGGCTGAGCGGCTGTAACCTGATCCAGGCTCCACACGGAAATATGCATCACGACCATCAGACACTCGGGTTTATGAACGGTCGAGCATTTACGACGACGCAGAAAGAGCCGGGCGGTTAACAGTTAAATGGAGGAGCGATAACTGGGGATGGATCCAATATGACGTCACACAGAACAGAATTTTCTATCAGCCCAATGTTAAAGATTTTGAGACGCTAAATACTAAACTTAGCGTCAATTCAAAAGAATTCGAACACAATTTTGATGAATGTATTTCGCAGAAGTGACCCAGCAGTTTTTCAGGTTCTTCCATCAATTTTTGTTCACTTTTTTTACATCGTTTTGGCTAATGTTTCTCTGTGTAAGTTTAACACACTAGCTGCAATCATGGTGGATTTCCATGGTAACGGCTGTTTTTTGACGTTCTATCCCGAGCTCCACAATAACTACAGCTTAATTTGGCTTAATAAAGCATGAACCATGACTTGGTTCTACCTGAGCAAATAGTTTATGAAGAATAATTCATATACATAACTGATACCTTAAGTCCTAAACCCTTAAAATGCACATGACAGGTTTTTATAATTTTCTAATTTTGACTTTATTTGACAGGTTAAAACCTGTTGTAAATATATAGGATAGTTTTACTTTAATCAAGTGTCAGTTTGTGGAGAAAATATGTTTGAAAAGTCACAACAGATAGAGACTTTCGTTCAAAAGTTTAGGACAATTTACATAAGAAAGAATTTTCTGATACTTTAAAAATGTATTCAACAAACTAAAGGTGTTCTCATAAATTTTCATTTGTCAGATAATCATTTCTGTGACATTTGAGGAGTTTTGGTGCAGTGTACAGTGTACAACAAGGTTGCTAGGTAACAGTTATTGAATTTTAAAATTTTATTTTTTATAAATAAAAATTTATAATTTTATAATTTGAAATTAAGTGTGATGTCATGATTTACAATTACATTTTAAAACCTACAAAATAGCCAAACTGGAATAAATATTGTACAAAATCTTAAGTAAAATCATTTTAACTGTGTTTTTGTAAAATGAGTAGTTCAACTTTAAATAAAGGCACACTATGTAACTTTCTGGAGGTGGCAGGTCACCTGCGTGATTCCACGGAAATAGAAAGTTAAAACCCTTCAGAACGTTCTCCAAACAGATAGAAGTGTTTTATGTCATACTGAGTGGAATATTACAACCAACATTTCCATGGAAACAAGCAGGAGGCTCCTCCAGGCCAAGTACAAGTCAGGTTTGTGGAGATGCTAAACCTGCTCACTGTAAGGACACAGTTTTTTAGTGCAATTAAAACACCACCAGCTTTAAGAAGCTTCTAAGCCTGAATCATTGTTAATAAACAATTAGTTCATTATGAATTAAGGCGAGACACGACAGGCAAAACTAATTTGTTTTTTTAATTTTTTACTTTTTGGTCCGTTTGCTTTCAACAGGCTTTCACGTAGAAACAACAAACTGGTCCAATCTGCTCCTAAAGACGTTTTATTATTTCATTTAATCCACTTCATCCATAGAGTTATCTGGAACATTGTAACTTTAAAGGCAATTTTCTCCCGCAAAGACATAAAGAACAAGAGCGCTTAAAGTAGCTCGTATACACACCAAACTTTATAATCTGTACTTAACAAGATTTTGACAAACGTACAGAAGGATTTGTTGATGTCTAATTCTAAGATTGATTTAATTAAGATTTTTATGTCTGTTGAATTTGAACAGTCTCACAAAATAAAAAAGCTATCCAAAATCCCCACTGTACATTTTTTAAAAACTAATATGTATACAAAATAAACCACCACATTTTTCAGATTTATATGTCCCAAATATGTGCAGTTTTGGTGGTTTTTACACATAAAATGCCATATTTCTATATGAAAACATGACATGATGGGACACTTTTAATACTTTTTTATGTGAGGAAACTATAGGAAGTTGATATCTTCATGATTTCTTTCTGTTAACCTGCAGTGTCTCGTCTTAAGTCTATGTTCATTTTCTATTAAGGCTAATTAAGGTGTGGTTATTATAAAACGCTACCAAATGATCTGACAAAAACCCTCCACTAAACTAAAATTAAATAATAATGGTCACACACACACATCATCTCTATCAAGTGAACAGTTTTTCTTCACATCTCCACAACAACTTTACCTCCCACTCAAGCACACACCAAACAGCTTTCACAGAGCATCGCGCGACAGCAGAGCCGACCGAACGACCCGCCGCAAACGCAACGTCAGGTTTTCTTTCTGCTTTTGAGCATGTTCTCCGGTCGTCATTCATCCATTCGCGTTCGCAGGAGTCCGCTCTTGCCAAGTGAAGCAGGTCCCGACTCAGTAATCAACTGAAACAACAATGGCGGCCCAAACAGATCCTCGCGTTGATGGATGTGCGTAGCCGGCGCCGTGACGAATGCCCGCGCACTGTCGGCGAACGGGGGGGAACTCGTGCTCTTGATCGCTCGCAGATTGACTCGGCCGTTACAAATGACCTCACTTTGTCGAGGAGCAAATATTATGTTTTCGAAGTGGAATGCTTACAGCGCAACCAAGACGGTCCGGTGCGTTTGCCGAGCTGAGGTGATGGAGTTCGCTGTGTGGTCAGGGCTGTTTTTCTGCACATTGACGTTACTGGCAGCAGTGGTGGAAAGTGAAAGTAAAACAAAAGTATTTTTAAGTATCTGTACATGACATGTTAGACTATACATGATTATGTTTAAGATTTTACTGCAAATGTTGTCCCCCAGTTTGACAATATTGATGAAGTTTATAGTGTTACTTCCTGGTTGGACACGAGCAGGAAGTAGATCCATAACTGTAACCTAGCAACCATACTGTAAACAGAGGCCAAAAGCCATATAAATTACACAATAGTTAGGATATGACTAATACAAATACCTGATAACGCCTTTATTTTGTTAAATGATTTGTAAAAATTATAACTTGTCCGCATTTTGTCGCCTATTGATGACATCACAGAGGGATTCTGTTTTACAACTCAGCTCTGCTTCCTGTAATTTTTACATTTTTCTTGTCAAATTCCAATTTGACAAAACTATTTCCCATTAAACTAATAATAATTATAAAATCATGACAACCTGTCATAAGCGTTTTAAAGCAAAACTGAGACAGAGCTCCCCCTGCAGCTCTCTTATGGAAATGCACTGCCAGTGAAAAGACGCAAAAGCTTCTTTTTTTTTCTTTTCTTTTTTTAGGAGAGTTGTCTGGGTTTCTGCTCAAGAGACAGCAGGGGGCAACAAACGGGCACTTCAAATGCCATTCGCAACCACCATACAGACTTACTAACACGTTTAATAAAAACATTTACTAAATTCTGCTTTAAGTACATTTTACAGTGGATATTATTTTACTGCATTTGAGAGCAGTTATCTACTTCACTTTTCACTTTTTCTTTCTTTTTTTTCCCTTAAAAAAATTAGATCTGCTGAAATTATTGAGTTGTTTATTTTCTTTCTTTCTTTCTTTTTTTAAATTTTTGGTCTACATTTTAGGCTGCATTCACACTTGGACATTTTAAAACTTATGTGGATTTGATTTAGTCCAAAACACAGAACGTGAAACAAAGACAAACAAAGAGAGAGAAAAATAAATCAAAAATTGAAACAAATTTAAATGAAATTACACCACATGAAGTCCAACAAACGAGTCCCATTTGGTCCAGAGTCTGTCAAACTTATCGATTTAATCCTGTTCTAGTCCTTGTTTAGTCCTGATCAAGTCCAGGTTTGGTTTGCGGTTAGTTCTGGTTTAATCCCAAATTGTGGTGAATGAGCAAATGTGAACACATCCTTTCAGTTCCAAGTCCTGGCTTTGAGCAAACAAAATTGGGATTTATAAATGATCAACACATTTTTACATTTTAACAGTCAAAATCTTGTGAGAACTATGTGAGTTACTTGTACTCTTTAAGTACATTTTTAAGAAGACTCTGCAAAAAAGCTCAAAGTGGTTGTTGAATTACTACTGGGGAATGTCTATAGTACAATAAATAAATAAATAAATCATGTAATTTCTGGCTGCAAAGGTCCATCACTTAGTTCTGTAATTAAATACATAAAATAAATAATGATGCCTAAATGACCAGCATAAACCATCAGCGACAAATTAATCTTAACCATATTTCAACTTACATTTGCCCTCTCAATAGTTATATTGAAAATATCCAAAAGTGAAAATGTAATACTCATTCTCAGAAGATGAAGCTTCAAATGTCAATTTTTTAGAAAAAAAATCAAAACATTGCCCAAGCTTAGTTTTCTTCACATTTTGCAATTTTCCAGTTTTCTAAAAATAAAAGCATCACATTGTTTATCTTTTTCTTGTGTATTTTTGCTCATTTAGCTGTACTTTTACTTCTTCCACCACTGAATTGCCTCCTTGTGACTCATGTTTCATTATATGTTCAACAATTATTGCACACTTCTGAAATGAGCCGTTTCATTTTGGCTTTGCTTTGGCCGCCTGGCACAGATTCATCATAAACCCGAGCATAAATCATATCCAGACTATTATAATAACGGTATATGCGTTTTATATGGCCTTACTTTATGTGATGTAATTACGCACTAGGTTGGAACTTTATGTTTTCTTGGCCGCTCTTGGATAACAGCCTTGTATTGCCCCGCGCTTTCAAAGTGGATTATGCCCCACAGACACAATTACATTACCATCAACTGGACAAATACTAAAAGAAGTCTGGGAGCTTGTGTTGCGTTGGCAGGAAATTGAGGGAATTCTGCAAACTGGTAATTCTTTAATGGTTTTGGCTTCTAGTATTCGTTTAAGTGTGAGCTTCCCTGCTGCTCTCATTGAAACTGTATTTGTTTTTGAAGTAGTAATTCCTCCTTGAAACGGTCAGAAACACAGTGAATGCAGTGTCAATCGGTCTGACCACTAGAGGGTGCTAACATACTACTGTTCATTTGATTTGATTAGTTGAAAATAACAGAAATGTGAAAACGTTTGTTCAACTTTTCTCTGAACAAAAAGATCCTCTGCCTTTGCACACTTTTCTTTAGTCACAATCAGACAGTGGAATCAACTTCCAATCTTAAATTAACATTCAAGTACACTCGAAACTTAAAAAAGCACATTTTCGTGTCAACATCAGCCAAGTTGAACTGTATTTGTAAATTGTACAATAAAATGTGACATTTGTACAACTTTTATGAAATATTCTACAGTTTTGTACCTAGTGTTACTAATGTTTAATGGTGACATTTTATAATCTATCTGCTAATGACAATGAGCTGTAAAGAACTGCAAATGAATTGTGTACCTTTTTATAAATGTTTGACTTGACTGCAGAGTGAAAATAGCAGTGGCTAAATCTGGTGCAGATCATCTTTTCTTTTACCTGGAAAATAAAGATTTAACTAAACTAAACTAGAACCACAGGGATAATTGTTTATCAAACCGACAATAATTAGAGACAAAATGATCACAGAATCATTTTAGGCTGTTGCACATATAAGTATAAAATATAATTATAACATTTTAGGTTACTAAAGTTTAAGTTTGGAAAGAATTGATCAAGCAAATTAAAATATAAATGTTCAAAATAAATATATTTTGAGCTATACTGTTCATTTTGCCTGCACTTCTCAGCCAAGTTGCAGGTTCGTTGTCCAACAGTAGAGGGCGACAGTAGCTGATGGCTTGGAGTTGCATTGTCTGTACAGAATTTACACCTCAAAGCTTCACTTTCGTATAAATATTTAGTATCCAAATAGAGATGGGACACAATTCCAAGGAGACAGATGTTTGACATAATCTATACTAAATAAATTGTGCAGTTCAATTCACAATTTTGGCCACACATTTTTTTAGTCACTTGCATTTGCTGTTTCTGTTTGCTCATCAAAATAGGAGTTGGATTCAACCCTCACTCTTTATGTACATGGAATTGCAGCTATGGGCGTTTGATTTACGTATTGACTATTTTTAACTACATGCAGTTTTTATATCTAAGGTCTGTCTATTTTGTTTGTGTAATGAAATGTATAAATGAGCTAAGGCTGCACAATTAATTGAAATTGAATCAAAATCGCAATTTGAAAGGACGTAATTCTGCAATCATCAAAAGGCTGCAGTTTGAATTGAAGTGCAATAATTTCCTCCACAACCAACAAATATGCTGTTTCGGCACTAAAAATGTGACTAAAAGCGCCAAAAACTTGTCTATAAATGACAAAAATGCATCTAAAAGCAGCAAAAACATGACTTAAAGCCACAATAGACATGAGAAAAAGTGACAAAAACGCAACTAAAATCAGTAAATACATGACTAAAAATGACAATAATTTGACTGATAGCAGTAAAAACATGACTTAAAGCCATGAAAACATGACTAAAAACAACAACAAAAACCACCAGTAAAAGTGACAAAAACTGATTGTGTTTAAAAGACTTTGAACAGAATCCCACTATTAAAACATAAATTACAAATCTAATCTAATCATCGTCTCATTTAGAATGAGCGACATGGACACCTGAATTTCACCTTGTTTGAGGCTTACAGTTTTTCCTCAATTGTTCCTCAACTGGTTTAGTTTGATCACTCCATTCAAACATTTGGTGCTCAAATCATTTCGAACATTTCTCATCAGTTCAGGCAGTTCTCTGGCTCTTTGTCAGAACAGAACACAAAACGATCTCATTCCGAAACATAAAGCTGTTCAATGGATCAACCTTGTTTTTTCAACACTGGCATAGGACTTTGGCCAAAACAGTCTCTTTCAATATAGAAAGTCAAACAGAACAGAAAAAAACTATCTGTGAGCACTCAGAATCAAACAACAACGCATTTCACCCATGAATCAAACAAGGCCAATGGTCTCAGCAGAGAGCACAGAACGTCCTATGGAAATACTTTTATATACATAGGAATTTGCTTTTCTGACATCTCTCAATTTTCTACAGCATAAATATTTTGTGATCAAATCCATTTTGCAAATCAAAACTACAGTTATTTAAATTATATTTTCCTCCTAAATGTTCTCATGCATCGACTGGTCTCAGACTAGAAACAAAACCCTCCAGTCCCAAAGTCATATGTGAAAAGTGTGAACTCCAGTTGCAGAGCTGATAAAAACACATGACCAATGGTGCACAGTTTTGATGCTTTTTAATGAGCAATTTATCAGTTTAAAATGTGAAACTACAATTAGCATGGGCTAGAATTTTTGTTTAGGAAAACTACTACTAAACTGTTTTGCAAATGTCAATTTTGAAAAGAAAAGTCAATGTCAAAACGATTGAGAAAACCTTTGATAAATGCGTCTGTATCTTTAGGTTACATTAAAGGGCCTCTGACAGGATGAAATACACATTTAACCAAAATGCAGGTAAGATAAATATATTCAAATTTCTACTGAAATCTTTACAAATTTTACCCCAGTTTAGCTATTTTTTAGGTTTAAAATTTTACTTCCTGATTGTAAAGTATGACATCACACTAGGAAATTACCAAAGCAACCACACTGTACAGTGGCCAAAACTCATCTAATGTCACAGATTTTGTTCATTTGACAAAGAAAAACACACGTGAACACCTTTATTTTATTGAATTAATTGTTAAAGGGTCAAAAAGGTTGTTTATTTTGTGTAAATTATGCATGACCTTTGTTTCCCCAGTGTGATGTCATCAGTGTGTTTACTTCCTGTAATTGTCAACAGACTTTTTAACTTTCTCCACAAATAGCAACTTGATTGGTGTAAAACTACAATTTATATTTACAAGAGGTATTAATACACTGAATAAAGTCAAAATTACAAAATTGTAAAAACTCGTCATACGCACTTTAACAAAATACGGGCCTATAATTTCCAGTATTTAATGACAGGATATAGTGTCGATAATCTTTGTGGCTTTGCTAAGGTGCAGTCTTGAGTCTGACCCATTCTCATAAGCCCGAGGAGCGATAACAAAAGCAGCGGGAAACTCGGCCTGATTTGCATACAGAAATTACACCCAGGCAAAAGTGATCAGGAAAAGGAGCGATCTCAAGATAAGGACTTTGAGCTTGGAAAACTGACCCAGATCTTGTGCATCACACATCCTCCGGCGCAAAGAAGAGCACGCGACAAACAGAAGCAAGTCCAGCTGTAGAACGGCTCTCGCACTGCCTCGCACCCCAGCGCCGGCTCTGATTGGTCGGACTCAAACGCCTGGAGGAAATGAACCTTCTATGGAGCAAAACCAAAAAGTTGATTAGCCATATCTGAGCCATTAAGTTCATTCCTTGCGTGTGCCATTGCATTTGGTAATTTGGATAAATCAACCCGCTGTCTCCAAAGTTCGTCTCATTTATTTCCAAACTTGAATTAGCGTTGACTCAGTTACAGCTACGCGGACGTAATATATTCTGCCATAGTTTTGGTGAGCCTTCCAAAAGCTCCACTCTGTCCCATTTGGCAGTAAATGTAGCGTCCCATCATGTGTGCCACACTCAATTATGCCACACGGCTCCACTGTTGTGACAGCGTGTTAATGTAACCCTGCTAATTGCTCCGTGTGCTGCTAAAAGCTCCATTCAAGTACTTTATGGATGATTTGGATGTTGTTTATCAGGTAAATCCAAATCAAATGTCCACAAAGGACTCTTCTACAATAATCAATGGCCTTTTAGGGAGTTAAGAAAATGAGAGATAATGAAAAAGTCCTTCTGTCTTGTCCAAAGACACAACAACAGCTTGTTGGAATCAACTCACCATGCTTGGTTACTTGGTTAATACACATATGCCAAATGAGCTATGTTATGGATTTCTATGGATACTCAGAAGGCGGCATCCCTCGAGCGTTAGACACATCAAACCAACCATACAGTCATTATGTGCGTTGCTCAACAATACGGCATATTCGCAATTGTAAACTCTTTACATCAGCCACATGTATCGCTCACTTACCTGATGCATTCCAAGCAAATATTCACTGCGAAGAGTTTCTAAGCAATTTTCATAACTCTCAGAGGCCGGAGCGGGTTTTGCCTTCATGGTAAAGCTAACAACAGCTAGCATCCTTTATGATACACAGAGAATAAAACGCTGTACAATTAAGATGCAGACAGCGCATAATGGCAGCATTTATACCTGTACTGGGGCAAGACAGATATTACTATTCATCCGTGGACAGCACCATCCGTTGTAATCCTCCTTCCAGTTGTATTGGTTTACACAGGGCAGCCGATCACAACAGCAAATACGTTCTGTACAGTCAAGTTTCGAGGCGCCCAGAGAATCAGTGCATTGTTGACTTGTTGGTGCACATGAATATTAAATATTTTGTTCAAATCAATCTACTTTAGATATTATTTTAGCGGCAAGACTTTTCCTATGTTCGCCACGTGTGTGTTCCCGCTTGACAGGAAGTGCCAAAACAAAGAAGAAGAGCGGATCAGTAGCAGAAAGATGCAAAAGTGGGTGGGGCGGAACGAGGTGAGTATTACATGAAAAAAAAAAAAAAAAACGAGTACAGTTCTTTGGTGTCGTACATTGGCGTGTTTCGGCCGCACTCCTTTCCTCAGATTGTCACGTGATGTTACCCTTGACATGTCTGATCACCTTATTTAAACAGATTGTGGAGCAGTCCGGCGTCTTCAGAACCATATCCCAGGTGTCAAAAAGTAGGTATGCCCCCTCGTCTCGGTTTACAGTCAGGTGGGTCGTGCGTCCAGATCTCAATGGCCTCCCTGATCCAACGATGGCACTAGTTCCTCTCTGCGCCTATAACGACACTTTGCTAATAGCGATAAGTCTTCTGATTAATCAAAAGTTACGTGATGAAAAGATTTTTACTAAGTTCGTGCCAGTGAAGCTGAATTGAAGCTTCTGCACCATTTTTATGCAACTGCGGTTCAACTTGAGTCACGAAACCTCTTTTCTCAGCTCAGGGCAAGGGATTATTCAATACTAAATTAGTTCACGATGCAGTCAATAATCGCTTAATTGCTATTAATCAATTAACTTGTCGCTGAATGACTCTGCATGATTTGGTGGTCTTTTTTTTCCATTCCATTCGATGCTCCTTCACTGAATGTTGTTGAATGCTACACACGACACAAAAATACAGGTCTGACAATAAGAATCCTACACTTGTTAAATGCGAAGACCTAATGAACCTAATCTGACAAACACCTCTTCGTTATTACCATGTTACGACCAATTAAAACGGTTTGCTCATTGTGCACTGCTTTATTGTTAGAACCGAGAGGAAAAAAAGTTTCAACCATCTGCAAATCCTCATTTAAACAAGCATGAATGTGTTTCTCTGTCGATTGCCAAACTGAAGAAAATGTTTTTGGCTTATCAGCGCTCTCCTCCTCTACCCTCTCGATAAACACTTGTGTAAGCTCTGTGGATATTTATCAGTGCAACAAGCCGTCCAGAGCTACACCCAAGTGAGCACATTGTTCAATATACTCCACGCAGATAAGTCCGAGCTATTTGCAAACAATGCGCTGGATATTTTGATCGAAGGCCCATTCTTCTTTAGTCTCCAGTCTCCTGGAGGATTAGGTTTCAAGGAATTTTCATGAAACACCATTTAAGGAAGCGGCGATAAGGCTGTCTTTGGGCTGAGATAAGAGTTGCCACGCGCACATTATTGATCTTCCTTTGACCTGTTTGTGGATGGCAAGCTGGAAGGGCCAAACACTCTTCAAAAGTGCTACGGTGAAGGGAGAGAATCGACTACAAATGTATAGCGTGTGGTAAGAATGTTTTGAGACTGGAAATGTTGGAATAGACCGCTTAATATGTTATGTTTCACGATGTGAAGCATTTTTAGAGGCATTTAGAGAACTATGAATAACATCGGGTCATTTGAATGGAAAAGTAGAAGATAGTTTAATAGAATTGGTTTTCAGTGCATATACATCTCGGAAAGGCAACTGAACGTCTTTCAAACCAAACAAAACGACACAAAGAGAGCGAAAATGTGTCCTCATCCCATTTGCCTAAATCTATAGCAAATTTTCCATTTTCAAATTCAGAGCAAAAGTTAGTCTTTCCGAATTGTAAATGTCTAAAGTTATTATCATCCGTTTTCTTTGTATTGCTTATTTTGCTGCAGCCAAAAGTTCCACATGTATCCATCTGTCGTTTCCATTGTTGGAGTCTCACATTCAAGATACGTTGTTTTGAAATAAAATGGAATGTCCGTATTGAAGGCAGTTTGCAGTGCTTCATTAATCTCAGCCCAGCCCATTGCCTTGTATTTCCCTGTGAATAATGTTCACTTTGACATGGTGTTCAAAAGGCAACTGGACTTCTTAAACATCAAATCATGAAATAAACACTGTACAAATCCCAATTCTATGGCGACGGTGCACAGACCTTGATATGAAGTCTATTAGTCTATGTTGACAAGGAACATGAAATTTGTTCACTGATGTCAAGTGCTTTATTCTGTTCAATTGTACAATTTAAAGTCTATATGACTTCTTTCTTGTTCTTGTGTTTTTCTTAAAAGTTTGGTGGGAGGGCACCTATGGTAAATGTGCAATTTGGGAAGAAATTTTAAAAATAAAAGTTTAAAATTACATGAAGTAGTGCTGAGTTCTAAATCAAAATCAATCTGTGATGTCATCAATACCATTGAAAATACAGGGACAATTTGCACACAGATTTACATTTTCAATGTACAGTTTCAATTACAGTTTCAATGATCATCCAACAAAATAAAGCTGTTATCAGGTATTATTTATTGTCAAGTCATGACTACTGTGTGATTTATATGGAGTTTTGCCTTTATTTATGATGTGGTTGCTAGGTAACAGCTGTGGAATTACCTCTATGTCATATTTGCTGCTCATGTTCAACCAGCAAGTGATATTATAACCTTTACAAAAACTGTCAAACTGTCAAATAGGCCAAATGTTTAGTAAAATCTCTAATATAATCATGTTCACAAATCTCAAACGTAATCACGTTTTAGTGAAAGGTGAAAAGTTTAACCCGTCATATGGACTTTAAGGCGAAACACTACAGACAAACATTGTTTTTTGGTCAGATTGCTCTCAACATATTGTTTTTCATCTGGTAACAACACTTGCGTCCAATCTGCTCTTAAAGATGTTTTATTCTTCCATTTAATCCACTTCATTCATAGATTTCTCTGGGACATTGTAACTTAAAAGGCTGTTTTCTTCAGATGCTTTTGTTCTCCCCTAGGAACATAAGGATCACCTCTTAAAGTAGATCCCACACCAAACTTGGACGAATCGTGCTGAAAGATTTTTTGATATCTAATTCTAAAACTGATTTATTGAAGTTTTAAGTAAAAAAAAAAAACAACCACTCAATCCAAAATCCCTTCTGTAAAGTTTTTTTTGTAACTAATATGTGTGCAAAATGAACCAATACATTTAAACCTGGTTCTGTCCATTTTTCAGTTTTATATTACCCAAATCTGTGTATTTTTGGCCATTTTTACACATTAAATGCCTTATTTCTACATGAAAACGTGACATGCTGAAAAACTTGTAATATATATTTTTTCTTACATGTATGTGAGTAAACTACAGGAGAAGTTTCAAATTGATATCTTTAAATGCAAGATTTTTGTAGTATATTAATATGACAACAAAATTTGCTTCGGAGCGGTCACAGTGTCCAGTGTCCATGCTCGGTCCTTAAATTCAAGGAAATATACGATTTTGTTCATTAGACCTCAACATAACAAAGAATCACAAAAAAGTCCAAGCAACATTATTTGGATGAGTAACTCCCCATTTCCAACATAATCTCTTTTAAACAACCCGAGACTTGAAGCAACAGCAACACGACCACTGCTCCCGAAAAGGCCACTTCCCTATACTTTCATTTCAATGGACCTAAAAATATAATAATCCTCTATCCGCCGGACAAGTTAAGCCAAATTGCCTGTGTCCTGAGCTCATCCTGGGCGCGCCACAAGCTGCCCACACCAAACAATGAGGCGGACAGGAGCTGCAGAGAGCGCGGCGGTGCGGCGGCGTGGCTCCGCGCTCCCGTGCTGCGTGCTAGATGGCAGACGAGCACCAGGGGCCAGCGCGCATGACCTTCCGCGATCACCGGAGACATGCTCATTTATCACAACAACCTTGAATCATTGTTTTACTCAGCTTGAACCCTCGTGTTTCTGCTCGGGCGAAAAATAGAATAAGTGCGTTTTGGTTTAAGGCGGAAAAGGAAGTGGCGATGATTCATGTCAACTTTTAAAAGTCCTTTCGGTGACGTGTCTCTTTGTGCGTGCTGTGTGGTGTGGGTTTTTAAGTTTCTTGAATCAAAACTTAAATGCTTTTTTTCTTTTTTTTTTGAGAATGTGTGAGTAAGTCTGATAGAAATTTACTAGCAAAGGCCAAAATCTCTGCTGTCAACACTAGACTTAAATGTAGAAGGAAGTATAGAAGGGAGCAGGAGGGCCATAGAACTGAGAACCAGGTGGATTAAATAATGCAGAAACAGAAAAGTGAGGTGTGACAAATGTTACAAAATTGTTAAAACAAGCTCCCACTTTTGTCAAACAGGTTTTATAAGAAAAAAGGCAATCCAGACACAATTATGCAACAATAAAGCTGATTCATCTGGTCTTCGAGTTTCTGATGATTGGGGTTTTATCTCAGAAAGTCGAAATTTCAACCATTTATTAAATCAAGCAGTACGCATTTAATATTTCGATTCAGTCGGCATCCGGGGGATTGTCCACTTTTGGACCTCCGTGGAGGAAAACAATCCATTCCTTTTAATTATTTTGTGCCACATACAGAGAGAAAGACACAGAGAAGAATAAAGTGATCAAATGGCTCAAATGAGTTTAGTCATCCAAGAATGTGAACGGCAGATGCCAGCTTTACTCTACAAAAACATGCCTCATAAACAGAGCCCAATATTACCAACACACCCATGAGCTGTTTATTAATTCCAAAGTCTTAAAATTCAATAACTTGGTAGACTTCAAAATATCTCATTTAATGTACAAAGTAAAAAACATGATGGCTCCAGACTGTGTCCAGAACCTGTTCCAAATCAAACAGACGGCGTGTGAATTTAGAGGATCATTAATGTTCGCAAAACAAGGGGTCTGTTCAAGGGGTAAATGTATGGAACAGTTGAGAAGTGCTTATAAACTTATACTTATATTTATCTTTACAAGAATGTTCAAAGTGGTGAACTCTTATCTAGCAGAGAAGTTAATTATCAGTAATACTTGCTGCATGTATATTCTTCCTGTTTCTAGATGGATGTACTATATTTAATTTGCTCAGTGAGCATAATAATGTAGAAATGTAAAAGGATAGGCATAATAAGCTAACTTGCACACTTCACAAAGGCTCCTGTAATAACAGTTTAAGCTTGTGTTAGCGCTATGCAGCCAGTAAATAGCGCCTAAGCCCAGTGAGTGCCAGGGCAAACAGGCCCAGATACAGATGTTCATTTTGTTTATAAGTTTTATAAGTTCTAAAATATGAGATGCCAAACTTAAGGTACTCAAGAGCACAATTTTAAAAATTCATAACATTTTTCCTTTAATTGTGTCTCTCAAAGTTACAAAACAACTACAGAGACGCAAATCCGGTGCTAAAAGGGGTAAAAGTGTGCAGGGCTTAATAGTTAACAAGCAAGATTTGTTCTTGTTAGCCTTTTCAAAATCTAAACGTCTGTTATTTGTTTAAGGAAAGACGCTACAGACGCTTTTACTTTACCCAGCTACATTGAATTAATTACATTGGTAATTAATTAAACAGCATTCTTGTCAGGTCTTTCTTGCGCTAATCTGTTGCTCTTACGCGACAAACAACTGACAGTAAACCTCTGCATGTATTAATGTTCAGTAAACACAGCTTTTGACCCTGAGTTCAGAAGCTCTTTTACCGACCTGAAGTGCTCATGTGCATTTTCCGAGGAACACGTGAACGCAGCATAATTATAAAGATAAACCACAAATAACAAAGGCTAATACGTGCGCCGGTGTGATGTGTACAAATGCAGGCGTATGTGCACATGTCAGAGTCAAACAAAATGGAAGTCAAATAAAAACCAGGTGCAGCGAGTTGTGATGAACTCCCTTTGTCTACGTTTGAACAAAGAGGAGAGAAAAAACAGCACAGATATTTGCAGAGTCCAAACCACAACATTTTCAAATTAAGCCAGAATTTCTTCCATTTTAATATGGTCACTTCTAATTTGGGTTCGGTCCTTGATTGTTGGTACCGTTTGTGTCACCAGTTTCTTTGTCATGTCATCATTTCTTGCTGCCAAAATATACTCCAAAGGTATCCATTTATTTGCTTCATTTTATTTGTTGAAATGGTAATTTATTGTGTCCATGGCAGGAGTTTTGAAGCCCAAATACTTAGCTCTGATGTCAAGTGGTATTCCAATGCCGAAAACAATCTGCAGTGCCAAATTCAATTACTTCTGAAGCAATTATCTAGTATATTATTCTCCAGAGCAGTAAGTGGTGGAAACTACAAACACTAAACAAAGACATGCTTCTCAACTGTGCCACGTCAGCCAGCAAGAGAAAACTGTATCTTCACAAGGAATAACGATTGTCTTTCTTGGTTGTTTCATGGCTTTCAAATGCAATCTATTCAAACCCAACATAGTGACTTGAAGCTAGTTAAAACGAGCAAAAATATTCCTGCCTACATGTGAAGAGATGAGACTCAGGTGCAGCGGGGGGTTTGCAGAGTAACAAAAAAAGAGTCTGACTTCCTGCTGCTTTACAGATGTGTTTGTGAGTGGCACAGCGAAGAAGAGCGGCGCGTGAATCGCCCTCAGGCTTCAAAACATCTGTGAGGCAGCTTTGTGGGCAGCCGGTCAAAGTGGAGGGTCAATCGTAGACTTTCGTATATGACTTAGTATAAGAATAGCATACTAATTCAAAGCAGATCTGCAGAATATATGAGGAATTTAGCTGTCTGTGACCACAACCGTTTTTTACTTACATATAGTTAAATACAAAATCAATAGCTGTGGTGGAAAGAAGTAAAAGTGCTGTACTTGAGCTAAATTTGTTTGCATCTTCATAACATTTGAGAGCAGGTATTTGTACTTTCCACTCACATGACTGAAAAATGGTTTCAGGAGTTATTTTTAGCACGTTAATGGTGACATTTTGCATACAGTTTAGAGTTAAAGTCCCAGTTTTGAGCGAACAAAAAAATTATACATATAATTCACAAGAAAAAATAGGAAAGTGAATTGCTACTATTGACCAAAATTGATCAAAATCACCACTTTTAACACTTCAACAGTTCTCAAACTAAAGTCTAACTATTTTACTTTTTACTCTTAAAGTACATTTTTAAATGGCTACCCGATTTTCATATTCAAAAACAAAAAACATTCAAGTAGTTTTTAAAGGAAAAATGCTATGCATTTTTTTATGTTGTTATTAGCCTTTAAACATGCTCTTGAGTACCTTTAATTTGCCATCTCCGAAACACACAAACAAAAAATAGTTTATTATGAAATAATAATAACGTTTCTCAGCAGTCTGGAATGCGGACACTTACTTTTATGGACACTTCTAGTGTATCCAGACATGATCTCTGTGCGACACGCCATTATCAACCTAGCAGCAGCAGTGATCATGTTTAGAGGCAGAAACGCTCAGAACGAGTCTGCCAATGATGTAAGGATTTAAAACAGCAGAAGATTCTCAGAGAAGTGACGTAGATGATCTGAAAATATGTCCCGGATCAAGGGGTTCAGCAGGAAATGTGTTTAACGCTCAGAGTGGAGAGGATTTTCTAGTGAACATTCCTGAAAACAGCGTGAATGCAACTAAATGCAACTCCAGGTGAGTTTTTGAAGACAGAACATTGTTAGAACATATTTAAAAGCTCAAAAAAGTCACTATAGCAGAATATGTGTCCTTTAAATCTGTGTAACTCATCTATAGCTCTCACAAAAGCTTTGGCACATTTTTCAGATGGCAAAGTGAAGCCGGGGTGGACCACCCAAGCACAGCCAATAAGAGCACTGCTTTCGGCTCTTACTTCTGGGTTGACGAGAAATAAAATACTTTATTATTGGACGCAGACAGGGAGCAGCAGTCAAGGTTTTGTCACAAAGTGCCGCTTTTACAAGAAACTGTTTGGTGGAGAACACAAAATGCACTAATTTAGAAAAAAAAGGTCAGGTTTATGTAGCTCTTTATATGTGATGCTTTCACTTTTACTTGCTCCTGTGTCTGTACTTTTAGTTAAGAAACAAAATTGAGTACTTCTTCCACAACTGATGAATAATAGTTATCCTTCACTTGTTCCCAATCCCAAGCTAATTTATCGGAAGCGTTTTGGTTTGCAGGGCAGGGTTGTTTAAAATCAGATTTCTTCATATAATCATTTACCGGTGCAGTTTAGATAAACATTTACACTTCTTCCAAAAGCTCCATATGGTTCTGTTATCAAGCTTTCGTGATTGCATCCCATCTGCTATAACTTTTCAAAGTTTATACATATACTTTTCAATTTTGATTAGTGTCCAACAAGAACAATTTCATTTATCGCCTTAAAGTGTTAAATTATTTTGTTTACTTTGTGGAAAATGTATAGCAAGAAACACTCAATTTGTATTTCACAAAGCATGAACATTCAGCGCTTAATTTGATTTCATTCCCTGCACTGAGAAGACTGACAGCTAAAATGGGGCTGATGATTAATGATTAAACCTACACACAGTGAACAAGTTTTTCAGCAGCAATGGAGTGTATTTAAAATGATTGCGTCTCTCCCTTTTATTCTCCCATGAATGACAGACAAACAACCCACTCGAACCCACTTCCTTCCGTGTAAAATACGCCAATTTGCACACATGATTCACTCAAGCCATCCATGCGGGAAAATAATATTCAAGGTTGCACTTGGGCATGTAAAATGAAAAGGTATACAGCCTGGTGGGACAGGGGAGGCAGCGCGCACACAAGCACGGACTCGGAAGTGATGGATCGTCCGGCTTCCTGTTGGAGAAAGGCTTGATTAATGGCCGTCCACTCCACAAAACACACCAGCTGTGAGGGGAGATAAGTACCAATACAAAGAGCAAATTACTGTCTGCACTGTAATATTAACCCCGCAGACCAGTGCATGAAGTACGCAGGGGCTTCTTTGAAATATGTGCTAAAACTAAAAGAAACATAAAGCGGCAAATCAATGGTTTCGAAAGGTCTGAAATGTGAGAGACTGTTTTACTTGTATTCTTGTTACTACATAAACTGCATGCACATCAAGTCTCCCAAACCTAAACCCAGGATGTACAATAATTTCCTTGGAAATGTAGCCCAATCTTTCCATGACCATTCAGAAACAAAAGTACTGCCTTTCTCATTTAATTCTTCTTCTCTCACCAAAAACATCCTTTCTAATCATGTCAGTGTTCAAACTGCGTCCACTGTGCTGTTTAACAGTTTTGACATTATTTAGTTGGTATTGCAGGCGCGTCCAAACTGTGGCCCGGGAGCAAAATGTGGTGCTCCGACCATTTTTTGTTGGCCCTGAGGCTCCCTGTAGTGAATTGGCCCAAACCAGCAGGATATCTTTATTACAAGCTTTAAAAACAGTCTAAATCTACCTTTATAAATCTATAATCATTATTGTGTGTCTAATTGCTGTTTACAGGCTAATTAAGGTCTAGTGGCTCACTCTTACTTGTGTTAAATGCATGTGAATTAGCTGTATTGAGCTCCAGTCTTTATAGCCCTCCACTTTGTTGGTGTTTCAATATTTGATGACAAAAAGTTTGGATAACCCTGCTCTGTGCTTCTAACATACAAACTTCTCTCCAGGACAGGTCTCTGCAGGCCAATGGTGATGGCTGCTTTAATGCCATCTCGTTGAAGAGATGCTTGTCTTTGGAATTTTCCACAGTATTGCATATCCTTTTTCAATCTACAAATGTTCTTACGAGAACGAGAAGCAAGAAATATGCTGGTAGCAAGATAATGTTTGTTAGCTCCATCGTGATGGCAAAACTCGCTCTGGGCTCAGAGACTTATGAAAAGTGCGACTAAAAAGTGAATATTTAGTGGCTGGGACTGCATTAGGAAAGTGATACATGTGACTGCTGTAAAGACTCTGAGGCGAGACACTCAGGCAAAACCCATGAAGAAAGAAATCTAAAAGGTTTGTTGATATCAATTTCTTAGCCTGATTTATTAAAGTTAAAATAAGGCAAAATTTGAATTTTTAGGCCAATGTTCAGTTAGATCTAGTTTACGCTAAAACTAAATAAATAAACAAGATATCCACAATCCCCTCTGTGCATTTTGTGTACAAAACGAACCAAGAAATTTCAAACTGACTCTGTCCATTTGTCAGATTGAAATGATTGAATATGTGCAACATAGAGTGCCTTTAAGGTCATTGTGGACATAAAATTCTAAAGCGTTTTGTTTTAAACCAAAAGAAAAATATAAATTTAGAAAACTTTGAAAACCCTTTTTAAGGATTTGAGTGTATCCTGAGCTTCTTTCCATTTATTTTTCCTCAAAGCCCCCCCTGCTTGAACCAGAGACTTGCTTGTCCCCCAGTCCAAAGCAATGACTCCAACAAATGCATTACATGTTAAAAAATATTGCTAAGAAGCATTTATTTCAAACAGCTTCACACCAATTATGGTTTTTATGTTATAATTTCCAATAATTTGTTTGTGATTTTGACAATTTAATTTGCACAAATTATTACTTTAATGACCTGACCCTCTGACCAGACAAAGTTCTGGGGACTCTGAATCTCTCACCCTCCAGGTAGTACACTGCTGGCCTAGACATACAGAGACAAGCAGTTTGCTTTAGGTTTAGTTTCAAAAGTCTGACAGATGCATTCATAGTAAAGGTGCATAAATGAAACATGATCCTTCAGTTCAGGGGTAAAAGCTTTTCCCACTGAGCTGCAAACTCACAAAGCAAGAGTCAACAAACACTTATGTTCTTTCAGTGAGCGAATGTTCAGCGAGCGAAGTTATTACTCAGATCCTTGTCTGAAAATCCATGCTTAAATCCTCCATTTTTTAAAGCGCTCTTAATTAACAGCATCTTTTCACACCTCGCTGAAACTCTTCCACAGTGCTGCATATGAACAAATTACGATGATTTGAAAAGGGGAAACGCATCCATTGTGAAAATGACAACACGCCGCTGCCAAGCTCGTCCCCCTGGTGCCGAACTGGAATCCAAACGGTCTTCAGTCAAATATATGGAGTGGAATAATTGCACAGGCGCTGAAAAAGGGATACAAATAAGCAGTGTAGCTTCTGAACCAGCAGATTGGCAGAAATGTTTGCAAAAGTCGGGATCCAGCTGGAGGAGTTTGAGAGCAATATGTGTGGAGACGGGAGGTAGGGAAAAACACAGCATGCTTTCCTGTTTAGCCTGATGTTTTTCTTTTTTTCCGCTGAAATATTTGATCAGCTTGGAGGAAATTGGAGCCAGCTTGGGCGGAGAGGCGGAAAGCGTTCTCCACCTGAAAGCACTCACCGTGAACGCAAATAATTGTTCTTCATGCATCCAAGTTCCCGCAGTTATGAACTAAAGCTAGTCTTCTTTGATAACAGTTAATGACTAAGGGGGAGAATTCATCAAGCATGTTATTATTTGGACGAGCTGATAATAAAGATGGGAGATTGCAACCGTTATTTTGTCTTTTGTTAATTTCTCAGTGAATGCTCAATACTGGAAGTCTGTCTATACATTTCGTAACATCAAATATGACAACCAGAAGGGTGAAAGAGTGTGAGGCTTGTGTGGAGATGGGGGCAAAAGCAGTTTAACGATGGAGGGGGTAGACAGTGCATTTGTATGAATTCAAGCCACAGTTTTAATTAAGACATAAATGGTGAATTTAACCACAGTCCCAGTAAAGGCATATTGTAAAAGCATCTATTTGGGTGAAAATGTGTGTTTTATTCTCCGTGAAGCAGGAAGTACACTGTTAGCATGCTAATGTTTGTTAGCGTTAGTAGTCCACTCGGCCTGCAATTTCAGCTCAGTTGTTTGTGTGATTATTGATCAGTAGTTATAGCTGAATTTGGCTGATTAATTCACTTTTACTGAATATACTTACTAAGTTAAAGGGCCTGTACCTGATTTTGAACCATGAGACAGACTTCCTTTCACTCAATATTGCTCCATGACTCAGAAACAATGTCTGGAATAGTCTTATGCACTTGTTTCCATGTAGTTCCTCTAACTCTCTTTACAATTAGCTTTTAGCACTTTTGAAACTGCACAGTGACAGAGAATCACAGTCTGGGATAGTGTCAAGCTGTTATTTACCAATGATTCTTAATTTGCTCAAACATGTCATTTCTACAGATAATACACTCAAACACTGAGAATTTTCTATTTATAATGTCCAAATTAGAAACTAACCTCTAGCAGCTAGCTTCACCAACAACAAACCTTAACCGATGAACTGCATGTGACAAAAATGCAATTATTACATATCAATAAATACGTAGCTTATATTATCGCTAAGTGGTTAGTGAGATTTTATTTTATGTTGATTTATTATAAATTGCTTTGTTTGATCAAATCAGTTCATCTTCAGTGGTAAAATTGGCTCTGGTGAACACTTCTGCTTTGATGAGAGGAACAACCAATCAGTGCTAGCACTCCCTTCCAATCAGATTGCAGAACATGAACATCTGATGGTGCAGCTGAGCTGACGGTGACTGCACTGTGACGGCAAAACGGGAGTAGTGAAAAGTGCTTATAAACTCATAAACGCATTATGAAAAATACACACGAACTGCTGAACAAAGGTAAAGTACTTCTATTTTTCACATTTTTAAGTCACTCAATCTAGTAAAGCACCTTTAAGTACACACAATAAGTATTTCTCCAATTTTCATTTATCTTATTGAACGATAGGTCAATGAAGTCATTATCAGGACAGGCCTTTTAGTGTTATTTTGGGTCAAATAGATTTATTGTTGTCTTTTATGTGAGTGTGTCCCAGAAAGACTAAGAAAGACTACATTTCTTGAACAAACCCTTGAACTTCCATTAAAATGCCCTTGAGAGCACTTTTCCTCTTCAAACCATACATAATTTCTACCTGGAAGTACAATCAAGACAAGTTTTCTCCATTATGAATAGTGGGATGTTTCCTTGAAGAGAAATTGGGTACATCCATCAGTGGTGTCAAGTGCATTATTCTCATTCTGGAAATTGAACTATAGAGGATTATATTTTCAACCAGGAGTGGAAAATACAACATATTTCTGTTGCAGAAATGAATGTCCAAAGTTACAGGTCAAGACCAACAATGTTCATTGTTCATGCTGCACAATTAGTCGAAATTGAATCGCAGTTTGAAAGGACACACTTAGCAAATCACAAAGGCTGCCACTTTTGAAGTGCAATCATTTCCTCCGCAAAGGACATAATATCCTGTTTTATTCTGCATGAAACCTGCTAACCCTGTAGTTTAGACTTCAGACAAACATGTTCTGAAAAAAGTGAGAAAAACAAGACTGAATGCAACTCAAACATGACTAAAAACGCCAAAACCCTGACTAAACGTGACAAAAATATGACTAAAAGTGACCCGACATGGCTACATAAGGGTGACAAAAGGACAATTACACAACTGAGAATGACAAAAATTATGCTAAAAGTGACAAAAATCATACTTAAAGTGACAATAATGTGACTAGAAGCCACAAAAACATGACTAGGTGACAAAAATGTGACTTAAAGTGACAAAAATGACAAGTATGTGACAAGTAGCGACTAGAAGTGATAAAAACAATCGTGAAAGCAACAAAAACACAACTAAAAACGACACAAACGTGACTAAAAGCAATACAAATGTGACTAAGAGACAAACACGTGACTAAAAGCAACACAAACGTGACTAAGAGACAAACACGTGACTAAAAGCAACACAAACGTGACTAAGAGACAAACACGTGACTAAAAGCAACACAAAAGTAACTGAAAGTGCCAAAACCGTGACTAGAAGCTTCAAAAAACACGACTAGAAGCATCAAAAACTCGAATAAGAGGTGACACAAGCGTGACTAAGTGACAAATACGCTACTGAGAGTGACAAAAACGATACTAAAAGGGAAAAAATGTGACTTAGAGCGACACAAACATGAATAAAGTGGACACAAACTCAGCTACAAACAACACAAAGGTGCGTAAGTGACAAATACATGACTGAAAGTGACAAAATTGTGACTTGAACTGACAAAAACAATAGTGAAAGTGACAAAAACGCAACTAAAAGCGACACACGACTACTAGCAATACAAGCGTAAGTGACAAATTTGCGACTAAAAGTGACGAAATCGCAACTAAAAGTGTCAAAAGATCTACTTAAAGTGACAAAACCATGACAAAAACGACTTTTGTCAATTCTCCTGGTTGTGTTTAAAATGTGAACTTTGACCAGAATCCTTTTATTAAAACATAAATCCCAAATCTAATCGCAATACTGGTCAGAAAAAAGTGCTTTGGTGCCGGTTAGATCTCAGATTTTCACACTGTGCAACATAAGTTTGAGACGGAGAGAAAAGTGGTAATAATACTCATCAGACAGTGACGGCTGCCATGGTAACACACTGATCATGGTCATTCATTTCAACCTGTGCACGGTCACAACGGGTCATAATATAATGGCTGTTAAGGAAGGTAGGATTACGCTATAATTATGATTTAAAATGAGAGGGAAAAAAACATACTTTCCACTGTTTTTTATTCATTCATTCATTCATTTTCTACCGCTTATTCCCGTCAGGGGTCGCGGGTAACTGGAGCCTATCCCAGTGACTTTGGGCCTTAGGCGGGGTACACCCTGGACAGTGGCCAACTCGTCGCAGGGCTGACACAGAGACACAGGCAAGGACAGACAACCATTCACTCTCACATGCATTCACTAGGGACAATTTAGAGTTGTCAATTAACCTACACAGTCAAGTCTTTGGACGGTGGGAGGAAGCCGGAGAACCCGGAGAGAACCCACGGTAACACGGGGAGACTCCACCCAGAGAGATCGTGTGATGTTAGGGTGGTTCAGAATTCCAACCCACGATGTTGGGGTGGTGCGGGATTTGAACCCACGATCTCCTTATTGAGAGGCAGAAGCTCTAGCCGCTCTGCCACTGTGCACCCTGTTTTTTTATGTTTTTGCCAATTTTAAATTAAACTTTGCACATTATACAGAATTAATGGAATAAAAATGCAGATATTTTAGGTTGATCTTTGCAATATTAACCAAACCAAAAATGTAAATAAATCCATAATACATTCTTATAAAATCAAGGTTTTCTTTTGGCAAGTTTTAAAAATAAGTGCTTTTTCTTAAAATTATAAAATCAATTATAGACCGTTTTTATCTTGTCAGCAATGCTTGAAATTAAAAATGTACAGAAATGAATTGACATAAGTACATTTTACAGTGTATCCTTTTTGGTATCTGTACTTTCTACTCCACCACATTTTGGTCTACTCTGTCTTAAGTCCTGAAAGGTAAAAAGTATTTTCTGTCTGTTTTGAGGTAAGTGTTTATTAAGTTTTTGAGTTGACAGGGTTCTCATGTTTTTCTAATCATTACTTAGTTTGATGGGAGGGCGCCTGTGGTAAATACTTAGCATAGTTTTACATTTGTGAAGTTGCATTTTGAAAAATAAAAGTTTTAAATTACAGTTCCCTAACAGAATCCCTCTGTGATGTCATCCAAAAGCGACGTGCCATTGTAAATACAGGCCGTGCCCAGAATGCCCACGCTCATTCTACAACCCCTCATTCTCCACATAGCCCTGCCCTCTTCAGTGGACTAAATAATAACTCAATCACAGAGCGACTCGGGCACACCGCTCACTATTTTTTCCTCGCAGCGGGTCACGTGTCTGTAGCGTTCAGACAGAGACAAAAAATCCGTAGAACTCCGATAAAGATTGATTTCTTTAGAGAATGTGAGTCAGAACCGCCTGACAACTTTTTGTAAGGCAACTGTTGTTTTTCCCACTGTCGCAATGCATTGTGGTCTATATTGACCGGTCTTGTGACGAGCTCTGGACACTACTTTTCAAGGTGCATTGTGGGAAATTTTGAGTGCACTGCTTCCTCACCTGCTGGACATTCGGACAGCACGAAAAATGGCGAGACCACAATATTCCTCTAGTGGAAATAGCAGCCACAGAGACAATTTACGACAACTGATGGATTCTTTCTGACAGTTTATATCATCATTCAACAAAATAAAGCTGTTATTTGTCAAATCATAACTATTGTGCAATTTATATGTATTTCTCTTAAATGGTTGCTAGGTAACAGTTGTGGAATCACCTCTACCTGTGTCATGTTTGTTGCTCATGTTCAACCAGGAAGTGCAATTATAAATATAAAACCGTCAAACTGGGGACAAATAGACAAAATGTTTAGTCAAATCCTACATATAATCATGTTTACTACATTGGCTTTGAGCAAACTAAAATATACTAGAAACACTGAGGAATGTAATTCACTTTTTAACAGTGGTGGAAGAAGTTACTCAAGTTATAATGTAATAATAATAATCATGTAACAATCATAATAATCATGTAATAATTTCTTAAGTAAAAGTATCACATTAAAAAATCTACTTAAGTAAACATGTTGACGTACCCGTTTGAAAATGTACTTCAAGAGTAAAAAGTAAAAGTATTTCAAAGACCAGTTTTACGCATTAAATGTCGTAATCTTGGTAAAGAAGTTTGCTTAATCTTGGTCAGCAAAGGTCTATTCAAAGTAGTTTTTTAAAATTTTTAAGATAATTTTTTGTGTATTGTTTGCTTGTTAATGAGCTTGAAATCAAAACTTTCAGGCATAATGTCGCCATCAACGCACTAAAAATAACCCTAAAACAAAATGAAACGTACTTTTCAGTCCAGTTTAAAAAATGTGGTGGAGTAAAAAGTACAGATAGTGAAGTAAAAGTAAAAAAGTATCCACAGTAAAACGCCTTAAGTACAAATACCTAAAAAATTTACTTACTTTATTTACTTAATACAGTACTTTTACACTTAAGTTACTATGCCCCACTGCTTTTTAATAGTTATTAAAAATCTACACAAGGTATTTCTGTATTTTAACTCTTTGTTGTGAAGCACTTTGTAACTTCCTTGTCTGTAAAAAGAGAAATAAATATACTTTATAAATAAACTTTGCCCGCTTGCTACACAAAATACTTTTACTTTTCACTCTTTAAGTACGTTTTTAACACGTACCTCAATCCTTTTACTTGAAGAGATCTTAATGTGAGACTTTTACAGGACAAATGAGGGATTTCACCGACTTCGACTCTCGATAACATTTCCACCGCAACCAAACATTCATCAAGTTACAACAAAAAACCACCGCTCATCACATCTCGTTTCCATCCGTGCCGGCGTGTTCTTCCACCCCAAAAGGCCCGTGCTTCTGATACGCCGGGATCTGGACGGTCAGCAGTGCGGTCTGCGTCGTTGGATGCTATCTGCGCGGAGCATATGGCGGGAGAAACCTCAAACAGAGCCCATATTGCAAGGGCCAGTCTTTTGAAGTGCGGACACCTCTTGCTCCGGCTCTTAAAACCTGACCTTTACAGCAGCCCGCCGACCGCTTTATGCACATTCCTCTCTTCAGGATAATAACCTTCCAAAACATGGGTCCGGTTGCCTCTTTATCCCGCGTATGTGACAAATAAAAGGCTTGATTTGACTTAACGACGGCACTAAAAGAGCTGTTTTGGCAGTGCGCGCTGTGGTCGCCTTCACCTCCGTTTGATTGTGCCGGGTTTTACTGCAACTTTGAGGGGGGCTTCGTGTCACGCAGCGTTCCTTACAGTCCTGTCTTATTAATGAGAGACTCTAAACAGCTGCCTTGGCGGGAGGGGAATAGATTTCGGCAATGCCCCAGCAACTCTCAACAGCGTTTCGTCGGGGAGAAAAGAGGCGGCAGGCAAATGGAGATAAAGGAAAGCATTAAGGCTAAAAATAGTGCTGCGTTTCCGTTTTTTGTGTGCGCTGAAATGAAGAGAAAAACATAAGGCGTGAAAGTCTGTGGAGATGTAGAGAAACTTAAAACATAAGGTTGAAGACGTTTAAGATGTGACACTACAAGTGGGGCTGTGTTTTTTGCCGTTTATGTTTTTCGACCTGAAATGGTTGTCTTCAAAGGACATTGGGATTCTTGCACATTTAGAGTAGTTTTGTTCTATATAAACGTATGTATTTTTAGCGATTAAAAGACAAAACAACAGTCAAAGATAATGAGCGAATTCACATTATAAAAAAGACAACTTGACATAAAAATTGGTGTTTCAGTCGGTTAGAAAAAATGCTAAACTTCGCTCAGACAGATGAAAAGTGAGCAAGTTTGAGGAGATTTCTTAACGTTTGTGTTTTGTTTGTACGTACACTTTCTGTAAGAATGTCACGTTAAGTTTTATAAAGGGGTCTCCTGAACTTTTAAACCCTGTCACAAACATCTCAAGCCGGTGTACTGTTTGTGTCTGTCCCAAACTCAGTGCTTTTGGATATTATGTTTAAAAAAAAAAAAAAAAAAAAAACGTATGCATATGCAGAGTTTCCATGGTGTCCAGAAAAGGGCTTAACTTTAACCAACAGCTGTTTTTTGTTGTTGTTTTGTTTTGAACAGTGGGGCTGCATATTGTCCATATGGTAAATGGTCACAGACACATTCAAGACCACACTGAGGGTGAAGTGGGTGAAGTGTCTTGCCCAAGGATACAACAGCAGTATTCATATGAGGGAGCTGGAATCGCTCTGCCAATCTGTGAGTCAGTGGATCTGACCATGATCTTTATGTCAAGAGCAGGATCCGAACTGTCGACCTACGGATCAGAAGATGATCTCTCTGCAAACTGAGCTACTGCCACCCATATTCAATGGTGTCAGGATTACTCACCATAACTAGGACTAATTGCCCTATCACAGCTTTATTCTGGCTTTAATATTGAGGGCTGTATTTTGCCCCTGGCGGCAGTGCTGGCGTTGATGATGAAGTTTTACGCCAGAGCAAACGGTGATGTCCAGGAGTGTGGAGCTCTAAACAAGGGGTGTGATCATGCAAAAATATGAGGTGGAGTGAAGTAAACGTAGGGCATGGTGTGGCACTTTCTGTGAATGGCCAGAATCGTGACAAATAAACTTAAAAACTAATGCAGTGAAAAACATAACATGGGAAACATTTCCAGGAGTTGCATTACTATCGTCACAAGATAATCCTAATAAAACAACTTTAATGAGTACAAATAACCAAATACACGAAATAAACGATACATCACAGAATAATCGTAGAAAGGGGTTCAGAGGTTGTCATCCGGACGCCGTTTAAAGATCGAGACGTTTCGACTTTTATCCAAAAGTCATTGTCAATCAGAGAGCTGGTATGGGAACCTGGGCCTTATATGCTACTCTAAGTAGTGGGAGTCCAGCCCCCAGGGAGGAGTCACTGCACTCCTGTCTTTGTTATAAGATTGTTTGTTTGTCACCTGGGATTTAATTAATTGGTCTATCTTGTTGATTAATGGTTGGCCTCACCTAGTTTCACCTGTGTCTAAAGGTCTATTGTTATCTTGATAGCTGGCTGTTGCTCCCTCCTCACTACTGATTGCCTCATTAGCATTTGACTGGTCTATTGATCTGGACCAAGGTGTTAGAATGCTGTCATAAATTTTGGCTAAATTAAATCTTAAGCCCCCATTCCTGTTCAGGGAAGGATTTTCTCTTTTTACAAAAATGGCCTCCTTTACTCCTCTTTACTCCTCGAAGAACTGGTTTGAAAGAGGAGTAAAGGAGGCCATTTTTGTAAAAAGAGAAACTTTTGGATAAAAGTCGAAACGTCTCGATCTTTAAACGGCGTCCGGATGACAACCTCTGAACCCCTTTCTACGATGGACCACACCTGGACGAATGAGGGTTTACATCGACGAATCACAGAATAATGAATATAGTCCAATTAACACTGTCTGCCTTAAATAGCTTTAGCTGAGCTTTTGAACAAAACTGTGTTGAACTGCCTCAAATGTCGAAAAAACTTAACGTTGAGCCTGTTTGCATTAAATTATGAGTTGATTGGTGTCAGACCACCTCGATCTCAAGTCGCACTCGTGTCCAGCGGAAACAGGGAATACACAGAGCACTGCGCACCGTGTGTGTGTGCGGGTCTGTGTGTAACATTTGCATGTGAGCACGTGTGTAACCCGGGTGGAAAACCATGAGTTCTATTAATAAACCTTTGTCTTTACCTTAAGTACCTTTGCCTACGCGATTACGTCGTTGCTGTTGTCGTGGTGCGTAGTTCCGTTACGTGACCAAGCAAGGCTGTTCAGAGTTGACAGAACACCCAGTGACAACCTGCCGGCAGGTGCGGGCGGCGCGTTGTTTGGGGAAGTGTTAGAGGTACGTTTGCCGTTATTGAAACTGTTATTTTGTCATATTCATTCTTAAAGCTAATATAACTAATGTCAAACAATAGGAGCCGACCGACCCACCGCGGACAGAGCACGCAGTAGTAATTAAACTTCGGAACCGGTGAGTTGCGCTAGCGTTAGCTCAGTGTTAACCTAGCCGTAACCTAGCCGTCTCCATTGTGTTCTATGGAGCGGTTAGCATTACTTTTACTGCCCGTTTTCTGTAAATGTATTTGATCAAATGAAGTGGTACTTATGTCGAATCATTATTGATGTGTTTACTATTGATTATTATGTGCTTTAAATTTATTGCACTTTAAAACCTAAACTTTGTTTGAGTCACTTCCATGCACTTTAAAGGTACACCTTGTGCTATTAGAATTTGATTGTTATTGTTTATAAATATTATACACTGATACTTACGAACAGTTTAATTAATAACTTTTATAAGCTTCGTTATTTATTGTAGTTTTGAACTATTTTGCTATTGAATAATATTGTACAATATGGGAAGTTTACATGTTATTCCTAATGTGACCTGCATTATTAATTTAATGATAGGATGTATTAACTGTGTGCACACTGAGCCCTTACACTGGTCCTGTTCCTTTTTATTCAGGCCTGGGGTTTTTCTGATGGTGAGCTTTAAGCCCAGAATTTTGAACTGAATCCACTGACTGCTAAATAAGAAGTCTGAAATCTCAACTCAACGTCATCCACTGGACCAATCCTCCTGCTCTGGTTCCGGCTGGTAGGAGGCTTCTCACAGCCGCCCCTTTCTCTGTTTCTCTGCCCTCGCGACTCGTTATTCGAGCGGCCCACTCACTCACCCACTCACACGTCACTCATCATTTTCATGGACATTTCCACGGGACAATCGGACCGCCTCTAACTGTGTTGCCTTTCGCTCCCTCGATTTGAATACTCTTGAATATTGAATTGCCTATTAATTATTGAACTTGGAGGTGTGACAGTACAAATATGGTGTTGGACATTTGTCCTTTGGTACGGTTTCAAGTTACTATATATTATTAATGGCCATTGTGACACAAATTAAGATTTATTATTATATAGCACAGCTCATATCTGAGGATGCGCAGCAACGCAAAAAAAACAACCCAAAAAAACCTTTGGGACCTATGGGGATTCCTGGGGAGGACGGACTTGGAGCGGCTTCAGGACTGGAGGGAGCGGTCAGAGAAGCTTCTGACCAGTGGCTGGTCACTGCAATGGTCTCTTTGGCGTCAGGACACTGCTGTTTTGAACACAACCACTGCTGAACAGCGGAAGCTTACATTGTGGGTCTTCGGAGCTGTTTTATTGTCCCCGTATATGAGTCCCTAGTTCTTTGACAAGTGTCTCCTCCTGTGAAACGTTGGCTTCTTTCTTTGTCTGGATATGCCATGGATGCAAACATCTACACGGACGGCCTTTCAACCGCCACAGTTCTCCGTCATTGGTTTTAACACGTTCACCATATATGGACTGTCACATTCTCCTTCAGCCTCCAGTGGACAAGTACAGCCTCTTGCACTAGTGTTGCTGCCGTGAAGGTAGCAAAAACCTGACCTGGAACCATGGTCATAGCGCTGACACCAGGGGCAAAATACGGCCCCAAGTCTGTTTTGCAGCTGTCAGGAGCAGTGGGTGTCAGCGGTAGGGGACCCATCTCCAGATTTTGAGTTCAGATTGATGAAACCTTAGCTGGCATTTTGGTAGATGGTAGATTTTAGATCAGGCCCAAAAAAATATGTAAGCAATGTAAGTGAAAACACACGTGCCCAGTACGACTCTACACCCTGGGCCCAAGCCCGGGCCAACAACACAGGGGAAAATGTGGCTCGGGCCAACAATCTAAACGTTAGCTGATGGGGGAAACCAGAGCCCAGAGCAAACCCACCCAGACACAGGGAGAAACCATTTTAACTGAAGCACTTTAACATTAGGTTCATGTTACCTTTATGGGACCGTTTGTATAGTATCATATCATAGCCTGATCATGTCTGCTGTGCCTGATGTACTGTTCTGTCATGTCCTGACCTTTTGTACTGTTGGTCTTTAGATGTTCTGTTCTCTGTATGTTACATCTACTCTTAACCCCCAGATTATACAAATTGAATCCTGGAAGTCTCATAAAAAATAAATAAATAAACAAACAAAACTATACTTGCAATGAGGATTTGGACCATGAAACATTGATCTTGACAGACGCATAGTTTGAACACCTTTAGGTGTCACCACTTTGGCCAGTTGAATGTTAGCCATAATCTTCCTAAACAACCATTACAACTACTATAATTAATACGGTAAGCAATTATGGCGCATTAAAACTTAAACTGGCAAGTAATTTTTGAAAGCATTATCTACAGGGACCAGAAAAAAACACAACATTAATGTCAAGGCCCAAAAGGAAAATCACATGTGCAAATGAATGCCAATACCTCATTATTACAAATTTAACTTTTCCAAATGAGGTCTCTGCTTGCCCCGGTAGTATCTGGTCCTAAATGCTTGTGAGAGCAGCGCTGCATTGAGCTGTGTGGAGTTTTAAAGGGGCAGGCAGCCGACAGACACAATGAGCGCAGGAGCGCGGTGGAGACTTGTCCCTTTGTTTGTTTAAAGGGCAGCAGAATCGATGGCCTTGTTTTTTGAGCCATGGCTTTGACCTCTGCTGGTGGCACCTGTATCCATCACAGAGAGACGCTTCTTTCTGCCTCACTGCTCGTCACATTTGTCTGCGGCGCTCAGGAGCTGCCGACTGAGGCCGTCTATCCACTGCCAAATGCCACTCGTCACTCCATGCCCGCTGTCAGGCCTGTCTGCTCGGTAATACATAAGCAGAAAAATATGAATGGGCAGATCTTAAAGAGTGAATTTATTAGAGGGAAAAATATCTGCAAAGATTACATGGATGCTGTGAGAGATTAAAAAAAATTGAAAAACTAAAATACATTTGTATGTTAAAGATGCAACTTTTCTGGTGTGACCTGTTTTGTCTTCATAAAGATTTGATGGCAAAGCCTAGAAATTTCCACAGAATACTAATAAACTTATTTATATAAGTATAATTTTCTTTTCTTTTTTAGCAATATATAAATTTTACTGAATCAGGGGCATTGCATCAATTGTATCTTCTCAATGGGCCCCTAATATATGTTATGTTATGTTGTGTGTATGTGTATATACAAATACATATGTGTATATTAATGTTATATTTCATTAATTATTGCTTGAATATACACCATACGGTATACACCATAACTCACAAATGTATAGACATCCTGTAGCTCATAATAGCTGTATTATGATACAAACAGTTTTTGCATTTAGAACCAGACCAATTTTACAAAGATCTCGAAATGTATTATTACTACTACACTGCAACTGCAAATTATGAATGGGTGATGGGGCCCTCAGATCTCATCCACATGCTTTTTTTTTTTTTTTTTTTTTTTAACAACAAAACTATATTAAAATATAGAAAAATGGAACTGAGAAAACCCCATCACATGCTTTTGAGGGCCCTTCTATGCTGTGGACCCCTGAATTAAATAAATGCAAGATGAAAACCTAATGAAAATGCCAATAAATGCAATACTGTGGAATCATGCAAAAAAAATGACATCTCTATGGAGAAAATAACGTGGCGGATATCCAAAGTTACATATCCTGTAAATAAAAACACATTTCTGTCACATCGTTTCCCTACAATACAAGGCAAAGCCAATCCATGCATTTATTAGTTGTGCAGCTCCGTCGTGCCATTATCCTGGGAAATGCCTGGTGTGGTTCATTGATTAAAACAAGAACAGAATATCAATTTCTGCAGAAGGTGTACCACTTAAATATATTGTTCTGTATGGATCAATTTCCTGGATTGATCTTAGGCAACATCTTCATGAAGCTGCAAAAATAATGCACTGGGAGCTGACCTCTCACCATGTTTCCCACACGGCATGATGCTTAATTTCATTTTTCATATCCAACCTCACGTGGCCACAGCACAACACAGGACTACACAGAATTTAATTGCCATTTATGTTTCTTTTTCTTTATATTGTAATGTGTAAGCTACAGTGTCCAAGTTATTTCCCTTGTAGATCAGCGTTTGTCTAAGTCTAGATGTTGTTGGTGGACTGGTGGCAAAACTCAATTCTGAGCCCTGAAAGTTGTGAAATGTGCTTGTAAACTCATCGCGTTGAACAAGGAATGTGTCAGGAATGTGAGAAATAAGTTTTGACCCCTGCAAACAGTGAAAATGAACTTTTTAGTTTTTAAGACCATAAAAATCAGGTACAGGGTCTGGAGGCTGAAATATGTTGAGGTCCATTAAGACGTGCTATAAACAGTACAGGTATTTTAACAGAGAGCCATGGTTTTATGCATTTGTGGCAGATTGACAGTACCTTCCAAGAGAAACACAAGTTCAACCCCCTTGAGATATATGAAATGTACCGCTTTACACTTCGATTTGCTCTACAAATACGATCGACTTTTAAGTTAAATACCATCATACTATCAGAATTGACTGAATTCTCCTTGATTAAAGTTGAGAGAAAGTTGCCATGGATTTCTTTTTCCAGTCCTCCAAGCAAAAAAATCTATAGTCTATAGTAGTGACAATGATGATAGTACTATAAGCATACAGTCTTAAGTTTTAGTCCTCTGATAACACACTTTCTGCTGCATTGATGTATTTGGACATAGTCTGCATGGATGGCTGCTGGTAACAGAGCCTGGGCCATCTACAGCGTCTGTTTGGGCTGAAAGAGAAGGATGATTCCCATAATGCAGTAATTAGTCTTGTTGTCACCGCCGGACTTTCAAGTGAATCAACTCGTAATGTTCCAAAGGCATTCAGATGGCTGCTACAACTGAATAACTAGCCATTTTGAACCTCACAAGGACTTTTGCTTGATATTCAATGTGAAAGACTACAAGTATAATATTTTGTTAAAGGTAAATGTAGCATGCATCTGCTGGACAGTCACACTCTTAGCCTACTTAATTCTGTACCGGTCCTAATGATGCTTACTCAAACCTTAAATTTAACTTCACACCCAATAACATTTCAATCTCCTAGTGCTCTTACTTAATCCATCAATCCTTCCATCCATGTCTTCCGCTTATTGCAGAGACAGCAGTCTGAACAGAAAGGCCCAGAGTTCCCTCTTCACACACTTCCTCCCTTCAGTTCTTCCTAGTCAGGGTCAGGACATCTGAGAGACATAGAACTAAAGAGGGCAAACAGCTCATAGCTGGTGAGTGAGACAAAATGCAGTTCTCAAACCTCTTATGGAAAGTAAACCATCTAGGTTTGTTATGTCACCCGACGTGGGGTCCAGGGCTCCATCCCAGAGCTAGGCCTGGTGGCAGGGTCTTTTCCAATGGGACCTGGCCAAGCTCAGCCAAGGTAACATGGGACCACCTTCCTGTGGGCCCACAGGAGGGACCGTAAGGGGCCAGTGCAGTGTGTTTTAGGTGATCAGGGGCAGGTGTTCAGACAGCTGAGGTTTTTCTTAACAGACGTAGTAGACGTTGGTGATAATCTTCATAATGTCTATGGGGTTCCCAGTAGCATCTTGCACCCAAGAATATACTCTATATACTACACAAAAACATGCAGTCCTGATCGGATCAATCAATATTCAGATGGACGTGATTGACAGATGGGTTAACCAATCAAAGTTTCCGTCCGCATGGTCCATCTGTAGGAAAATGAATCGTCTAAAGATTAAAAAAAGAAAGTAAAATAATAACTGAGGAGTAAAACACAAAATGTGCAAAAAAATGAAGCACTAAACACTTAATTTTAGGCCAAACAGGTTTGATAGATGGCCCATGAACTTGTTTGTTTCTAAACCTGGGACATGGGGGAGAAGTGGTGCCTAAACTATAAATCATCTGCAGAAAATTTCAGTTGTGATTTACCTTTCTCTCTGGAAACGGCGCTGCTCTCTTTAATGACCCATCGCAACCTCGATAGAAGAATCCTTTCAATCATTTCAAACTCATTGCTCCATCAAAAACTCAGTAGAACATGCTCTTCATTTTAACCAATGTTTGAATTTAGTCCAACCCCCATGTTTGATTTCTTTAATTTGCCTTACCACAGCACCATTTATGCCCACTATCCATCACAATTCATTTGGGGTTTTGAGTTTAATTGAAGTGCTAATCTTCCCAGGTTGAATACAGTTCATCAATCATATCTAATCCTTTGAAGGGCACACAAAAGTGGCCTTGTTGGTACTGAACTGTTAGCCTGAGCTCCGGCTCCCATCTCCAGAGATCAAATTAACCTCACACCTTTGTCTTCTCTGCTCACCTCTGAGACATCTAAGCTCTTTATATCTTCTGATGGTCAAATGCCAAGAAACTGTCCTGAGCTTTAATGAACTTTGCTGTTTATTCCCATAGATGGTTTATCCATATTGTGAAGGCTGTAAAGATTGGAACATGCAAACTGTGAGGATGCAAAGAGCCTCACCAGTGTAAACTGTCCATTACATATGCATGACTACAGGATTTAAATCTAGGGTATACTGAACATTTTTATACAAAATAAATGTAGTGTTCTCTCCAGTATACATGCTGCCTACTTTTTTTTGGAAAAAGAAAGGGTGGGTGTAAAGGGTGTAACGGCTTCAAAGGAGGAAGTATTATGTATGTATGTATGTATTAAAAGAATGAATTAAAATCTATCCATTCTTTAGCTCTCACAAACCCTTTGTCACGTTAATATTCGTCTTCACAGGCATACATTGACAACTACTTTTTTTTTTACTGCAAAGTAACACTACATATATAATTAGGAACAGCAGTCGCTGACAAAAAAAAAAAGCTTCAAATTAACCACTTTGGTCACAAGGACCATGTCAGACATTATCATCACGAGGTATAAGCTACATTTGTACCTACGTCAAACTGCATTTACTTTTTACTACTTTTAAGCTCTTTATATGTTCTGAAACACTTTTGTTTTTTATTTTTTCAAATAATGTATTAGTCTATCAAACTAGTTGCGAAAATAGTTTTATATTTCAATTAATGTAATGGTTTCAAACAAAAAGGATTATTATAATGCTTGAATATTAGCAACATGATTTCTTACAACAACCTGATAACTATGTACCATTGTTAGCCCATTTATTCACTAGAGTAGGCCGTGCGGAGGGTTTAGTAATGCCGGCGAGACAACAAGTTTGGTCTGGCTTACAAGAAAGTGATCTGAGTGGGTGCTGTTGTTGGTGCCGTACTCTCCGTTGCCGGTGTCAGAGTTCATTTTGTGTATCAGTTTTCATACGTAGGGTTGTTGTGGTACCATTTTACTAATGGGAATGAGTTATCTACCGCTAACTGTCAGATGTTAATCCAAACGCTGCTGTTTCAGTGTGAATTTGCAAGTCAGAACTACGAAAATCCGACCTCCAAGGACATCTGGAAAGTAGCATAAACCTCCCTCCAACTATCTTTTTGCATAAGGCCCCCTCAAAGCTTGAAACAGCCCTGGAGAAAGCTAGCAGAAAGTGATATTTAGTTAAACGGCGCTTCAAGAGAATTTCTCCTATAAAACTATCTCCTATGAAGCTGCTCTTATCATCAGCTATCAGACACTTGGGTCAATTATTTCCTCAGCACTTACTCCAGCGCTTCCCTGCAAATGGCTCTAATTGGCTTATTTAAGTTGCAAAGCGGTGCTGTGTTGGAGATTACGCCGCGAGGATGGAGTCAGCAAAGATAAGGATTTTTGTGGCGAGAACGCATTATGGCTAATGTACTGTAGCTCCCCGTTTCACCTCTGTAATTTTACTATTGATTTCAACTTAATTATCCGCTCCTGAGAGATTATGTCCCAGCGGTGCTTAATGAGGAAATAGTCCTTAGAGAAGTTGTCCGCGGTGGCGCCAGCTGCAATCTGTACGTATTAAAAACAAGTCGGAGAAGGTAGATCGGTGCGCTTTCTCGACACGTTGTTTATTTTCATCATCAAAGGGAAATCGGGAGGTGATGTGAGGAGCGCTAACTCGATGTGGCTGCAACTCACAAGAGATTTTGGTTTCATGCAAATTTCTGTGTCTGTGCCTGTAAGCGTTTGTGAAAAATGATAGCCTGCAGCTTTTCATAATTATTCTGTCTAAAGTATGTGTAAATAGTGGGGGGAAAAAGCTGTCTGCTGTGGGATCGTGCAGTGGCATTTGTAGTGCGGTGTATAAAAGCCTCTTTGGAGCTGATGGATTGTGTCGTAACATATCATTCACAGTGGCAGCCGTCACACAGCGAGGCCCAAGGGTGACGCAAAAGTGCTGAGTGACTTTTTCAGTCTTTCGTTATGTTGGCTTGATCCCCGTCGGAAAATGTTCAGCTTTTCAACTTGTAGCGCTGCGTCGTATCAAAGGGAAAGTGTGGATATACAGTACGGTGCGCAGTCTGAGGAGACCGTGATGACAGCACTACAAGATTCTAATTGTATTTCTATGACTTCAAGTAAGTGATGTTTTATACACGAGTTGCTGTAACCAAAGTACAAATGGATAATGCGGTTTGTGCTCTGATTACTGGTTGTATTCTGCATACTCTGACTATGCTACAGGAGAGGCCTTCAACTGCATAGGGAAATTAATATCCAGGAAATTGTTACGTGTTCAGAAGTGCAGTCAATCAATGAACTGCATCCCCTTCAATATGTTTTAATTGTGCACCAGAAGAGGGAAAACATAGTATACCTTGTCATTTTATGTATGTTGTAGCTGCTTTTATTAATTGAAGGACAATGTTATAGCTCTGATACTAACTTACAAATTAAAAGGTGGAAAAAATAATACAGTAATAAGTGTCAAAATGCCAGTGGATTCTTGCTATTCTGAGATGTAATTGTTTTGGTTGATATATTCAAATAATGCACATTTTTTCTAATTGACTTCATATCAGACTGTATATTGTATATCTGTCTCAGAAAAGCATGCATACAATTCAAATAAATACCAAAAAGCAATCGTAAGGACCACAACTTCAGAAATTGAATGCAAAAACAAACAACAACAAAAACATGATGAGAATGAGGAGGTTTAAATAGTACTCACCTTATTTCGGCCCGCCCACTTTTGCCTCTTTTTGCCCCAGATCCGCACTCCTGTAGTAAAGGCACTTCCGGTTTGATGAAATGTAAAATGTTTAATGTACACATGCAACAAGTCAGTAATGCTCCGACTTCCTGGGCGACCTGAAAATTGTAGTCTGCGTAGAACTTATTTTCTGTTGAGCTTGTCTGCCCCGTGTAAACTAATACAAGGGAAAAAAAGATGGCGGCACCCGCGACAACTTCTGGAATAAGGTGTGGATGAGCTTTGGTCCTTAAAGTGCACACAAGTTAGACTGTACTTTTCGCTAAAACGTAGTGAACATGATTACATGAGGTAATTCCACAACTGTTACCTAGCAACCATACTGTAAACAAGGGTCAAAATCCATTTAAATTACACAATAGTTATGAATTAACAATATTTAATACATGATAACACTTTTATTTAGTTTAATTATTGTTTAAACTGTCAGAAAAATGTAACATTTGCTGTAAATTGGCCCTGTATTTTCAATTGTACGTCGCTTATTGATGATATAGAAACAAAAATACAAAATTCCTTAAACTGCAGCTTCATGGATGTTAAGCTCTGATATATATTTAACAAAGGAACCATTCAAACTCATAATTAGAAAAACATGAGAACCTGTCACTTCAAGATAGCAAGACGTATCTTCATTCATATTCAGGTTAAACATTCCCTCATCAGTCATTCCGTGGCGGACGTGAACAATATTGTCCTGTCTCAGCTGTAGTAGAGCTGAGACAGGCGGCTCGTCCACATGTCAATAGTGCTCTCCTGCCAGTTCCACTCAATATGATTTAAAACCAGGGAGACGTATTGTGGAGCTAATGTAGAGTGAAAGGCGACGCTAATGTGGCGAAAACACCATGTCCCCAAAATGTCAAATTTCAAAGGATTACAGTCATTTTTGAAGCTGATTTGTCCTTAAAAATATCTGTCCCAGCTGGAGATCAAGCTATATCAGAGTCCACAGGGAGTAAAGTGCTAAAATCGTCCAACGAATGAAGTCAGTCAATCAAAAGGAAAACAAAAATGCACACGTTTAATAGCTTTTCGACGAGATTGTGAAGCACTGTCATTTTGAACAAATATGCAATAATAGACTATTAACTGAAATATACCATTGGTGCAATAGGCCATGGAAACAAAAACTCAATTCTCTACCAACAATATGCAACTTCCATAAACAAGTCAATGATTTGGAGAAAATTACTCAGCAAATACACACACAGACACAAATGGCTTCGTCCGCACAGAGTCTCAACTTAGGAGAGAAAACACACTAATACTGCCTTTTTTGGACTGGCTGTATATCTAATTACACTTTTCCGTAAATGATGTGATGCTATTAAGTGATTTTTTTCTCTCCATAAATGGGTTGATATCGTGGCTTTATGTTTTATCTCAAACTCCTTCTGCTCAAAAGCTTATCCATAATGTAAATGATAACATCCAAGCTTCATTCACCCCTTCCCCTTATCGTTTTGTGCCTGCCATTTTTATCGTGCTGTTTCTGGTGTGTTTTGAAGGCAGTGTTCAGTTTAATGCATTATAACCGTTAATCTTAAGTATACATGAAAAAAACGGCAACAACTTGTATTTATCAAGAACATACGTATATGCATTCTTTCGTTTCATTATCGTTATCGCTTGTCCTGTGCGAGTGTTGCTAATGTAAAATAAAAAAAAACAACATGCATTCAGTGTCATTCAGTGTCTGAGGTTGGAATGAGCTTGATACAGTACTGCATGTATTTTGTATCTTTCTGGGGAAAAAACACCACCATTAAAAAAAAAAAAGTTTATTTTGATTTTTGTAAATGTGAAATGGTTATCTTTTCCTTTTTACTTTTCTGGGGGGCGGTCTGCTTGTTTCCATGTATCATTGCTTGGCCTGGAATGTTCCAAAGGATGGCATTAAAGTTAATGTGTCGCTCTTGCATTTATTCAATAACAGGCTTTTTTTTTTTTTGCTATAACAAAAAGAAAAGAAAAAAGTTGGTCCTGCTTGTCCTCATGGAAACATAAAATGCCACCCACATTGATGATAGAACATTCCAGATTGAGCAATAACATCTCCATGGAGACAAGCAAAACGAAAAAAGGATTCACCTTTACAAACATCAAATTAATAATGGCATTTTCTATAGTTCAAATAATGTCATGTCACTGCAATTTTAGAATTGTCCTGTAATTGGTTCATTAATACACACAACCAAACAATACCTTCTCACCTTTAGCCCTGTCCACAAATTTGATAAATAAAACAATTATTTAAAGGGGCTGTACTGGGTTTTTTAACTGTTTTGAAACATGAAAAACGGAACACATTTATTTTAAAGTCTTTACAGCAGTCACATGTACCTCTCACTTACCTAAGGCCTTGTGTACGCTGACTCCAGGCAAGGTGTCGTTCAGGACAAGTGCGGGTCACTTCCAGATTGCCTGTTTCACCAACTCCGGTTTACTGCGGCCCATAGTTTACAAAGGCCTGGCAGATTCATGTAGTAGTAGTAGTAGAACACTCCTGTAAAGACAGGCAAAACCGCACCAGACCGCTGTGATGTCCGACAAAAATAGACTTGCGCATTCTTTCTTAACTTAAAGCATTTTTTAAATCTTGTGCGGGTCCAGAACCGAACACGGACTGGAGTCGGTGCACATCTCTGGTAATGTAATGATTTTACTTTATTACATGCAAAAAATAAAAAAATAAAAAAATCAGGCACATGAACTAGTTCTATTTTCACGTTTCAAAACAGGGAAAATCAGGTACAGCAGTCTATTTTACTTCCTATAATTCTTTTCGCACCAATACCACATTGTCCAAAGCACATTTTTCAGTTTTTCTACAATTAATGTTAAAAATAAGCCACTGCTCCTACAGCCTCGGAGTTCCATTACTGTCGTCAAGGTCAGCGGTTAGAAAGGCCATCAGAGATCATTATGTACACCTCCGTCCGCCTCGCTCTCCAGGGAAGTGTAAAATAAAATTACCCGACGACGTCTTTCATTGTAGCATTTATCAAAAAGCACTTGTGTAGACGTTTATTCAAGCATTCACTCCCCCGTGCCATTTCACAAAGGTCACAGAAGGAACCTCGCGTGGATGTTTTGGTTTCCCCTCTTGCTTTGGCGCGTTGATGAAAGCATAGAGTGGCGGTGATAGAGGGCACAGCGGAGTTCAAAATCTCCGGTAAAAGGAGTGGAATGGATGCACGGAGCGTTGTGTGCGGCTGTATCCGGGGCTTATCACTCATGCGGAGTTGTTTAGATAAAGGCATAAATCCTCCGGCGGAGAAACAAAACAAAAACGGGAAGGTCGCGAGAAAAGTCATGGGGAGCTTAATGCACTCTCTGATATTCTCTTTGTTCAGATGTTTTTGTTTTATTTGTAACGTTAAACGACCGTAAAATCTCAAAGCGATACAATAACAGTAAAAGCGCTCAAAACTATAAGAATAATTTAGAAAAGTCACCAATAAAAGCACCTCTGCAAATAATATTCATATCTTTTCATATCTCACCTCCCTGCATGGAGGCCCAAAGTTAAATTCGTGGAAAGTGTGTGTGTTTCTGTATGGAGTTTGCATGTTCTTTCTATGTCTGAGTTGTTTTCCTCCTAGTGCTACAGTTTCCCCTTTCAATCAAAAACACAATCGGTAATGCTTCAAAACTTGCTCAAGATTTGGAGATGGATACTAGGGCGACACCTGAAGCCTCAGCCCAGTGACAATGAAGAATGGGTCACATGCAAAGCACAGATTTACAAGGCCATTAAAGTATACTTCTTACCCTTTTTGGATTATGGAGGTATCATAACAAAGTCTTGACACATCCCACAGACAAGTGATTATATCTTATTAATCTTTGTTTCACTGCTGAAATTGTTATATACTACTAAAATGTTGTGAAACGCTTTCTATCTTGATCTTTGGTCCACTTCAATATGATGCCATGACATCTGTGTGAATCAACAATTAATTAATTAACAATTAATTGACTGAACTATGTAAATCCACTTCAGTGTGAGGCCAACCTGCTGTAGGGAGTCAGTGGTCGTCCTGCGCATGCGTCGGCGTCTCGGTTGCTAGAGACACCGGCTCCATTCATTCATTCATTCATTCATTTTCTACCGCTTATTCCCGTTAGGGGTCGCGGGTGACTGGAGCCTATCCCAGTGACTTTGGGCCTTAGGCGGGGTACACCCTGGACAGTGGCCAACTCGTCGCAGGGCTGACACAGAGGACAAGGACATTGACAGACAACCATTCACTCTCACATTCATTCACTAGGGACAATTTAGAGTTCTCAATTAACCTGTACAGTCATGTCTTTGGACGGTGGGAGGAAGCCGGAGAACCCGGAGAGAACCCACGGGGAGGACATGCAGACTCCACCCAGAGAGATCGTGTGATGTTAGGGTGGTTCGGAATTCGAAACCACGATGTTGGGGTGGTGCGGGATTCGAACCCACGATCTCTTTATTGAGAGGCAGAAGCTCTAGCCGCTCTGCCACCGTGCACCCCTCACACCGGCTCCAAAGTCTATTTTTGTGCTTTTAACGATACTCTTTTCTTATCCTGCACAACCTAAGGGCTTTTATCTGCGTTTTTATCTGGACTGATTTGTTTTAACCATCGGATTCCAGGATTTTAGTGTTTTTAACTGCGAAGGACACTGACGTGAGTCAACAACCGCAGGCTAGCATAGCTAGGGCTACAGGTGAGCCTTAAGCTATGCCCTCACTTACCTTCTCATCCAGCTGTGAGAGCTGCGCAGGCTTGACCCAAAAAGTTGCCGAACTGGAACAACGAATTTCCTTACTATTTAAAATCCAAGAGGATTGTGATCAAGATATAATCCTGGGACGGACTTACGCCGCTGCCACCAGCCTACAGTTAGCCGACACGGCTAACTACTCTACCACCAACGCCTCCCAATCACGCCGGCTGTCCTCACCGGTTCCAGGTGCCATCTCAGACGGACAGCACTGGTTTAAACAGGGAGCGCGACCCAAAGCTCCAACCAGCTCCACTCCTGTAAAGTCAGACCCGTGGACTCTCGTTGGGTCCCGCAGTGGCTCCAGGGCGCGGGATCAGCTCCATCATCAAGAAGGCCCAGCAGAGGATGTACTTCCTGCGGCAGCTGAGGAAAGCCAAGCTGCCGGCGCAGATGATGGTGCAGTTCTACACGGCCATCATCGAGTCCATCCTCACCTCCTCCATCACCGTGTGGTACACTGGAGCCACAGCCAGGGACAAACAGAGACTACAGCGCATTGTGCGTTCTGCTGAGAAGGTGATCGGCTGCAGCCTTCCATCTGTCCAGGACCTGTACGTCTCCAGGACTCGGGGACGAGCAGGTCGGATCACAGCTGACCCTTCTCACCCTGCACACGGACTATTTGAGCCACTCCCCTCGGGCAGGAGGCTACGGTCCATCCGGACCAGAACCTCCCGCCACAAGAACAGTTTATTTCCCTCTGCCGTTGGACTCTTGAACACTTTGTAACACCTGTCACTTCAACAATAATACTATTTAAGAACAATCTATTTGCACTACTCATTTGCACATTGCACCATCTGCCAACTGTACATTCTGTATATAGTCTATCTTAGTCTATTTTATTCTTAATTTTATGCATGCCTTTTTATATATTTTTTATATTTTATCCTTTGCTTTATGTTGCACCTACGCCGAAGCAAGTTCCTACGTTTGTGAATTTCACTGACAATGGCAATAAACAATTTCTGATTCTGATTCTGATTCTGATTCTGATAGCCTGCGCTCTCCAAACACTGGAGCTACAAAACTGGAAAACAGATTCACTGTCCTGGCCTACGACGAACACTTTCCGCCTATGGGAGCAGGTTCTCCCGGACGAGGGGCACGTCATCGCAGATCCAGTCGACCCGACCCGCCGCCAACAGCCCGCTCTCAGACCCGCGGATCGGCTGTTAGGTCTCGCCACGGGCGCCTGCATTTCACCCCGGCTCCTCAACCTCCCGGGCTGCGGGGCATGGCCGGTAGATCACCACCACCTCTGGGTCTATTGCATGAGAGTGAATTTCCGCTGCTGCACTCACCGCCACCTGCTGCTCCATCCCCATCTGGAGGCTCCGTGGCTGCCTCCCCACACACGTCGGGACAGACCGCTCGGCGTGGGTCTGGGGGCCCCGCTACGACCGCCCAGCGCACGCGAATCCCGACCGCTTCGCGTGAGCTGGGCGGCCCCTCTACGTCCTCCCAACTCATGTCGAGCTCGAAAGCTCGGCGTGAGTCGGGAGGGTCCGCTGCTGCGCCCTCCACGCGCGCTTCGAGCAGGTGGCCCCGTGACGCTGCAGAGTCGGGCTCAAACCTCTGCAGATGGCCCAGTTACCGCGCCCAAACCAAGCCCGTCCGTTCTGGTACTAGGCTCGTCCATGGTTCGGCATGTGCGAGTAAAGAAAGGCTACACCTCCTGTCACCCAGGTACTCTGGTAAAGGACATTACAGACTCCGCCCCCACCATCCTCCACCACCATCCATCAATATCAACAGTTGTAATTCACGTTGGAACCAATGACCTTAGATTACAGCAGTCAGAGACCCTCATGGGCGATTTCAGGACCCTCATCTCCACAATCCACAGTTTAGATAAAAAATGCGTAATTTCTGGACCATTCTCACCACCTCGTTTCGGAGACAATTACACATCAAACTAAAAACCTACTGTAGAGACAATAAAATCCCTTACGTGGACAATTTCCTTACATTCTTCAACAGACACGAACTTTTTAAAAAGGACCACCTTCACCCAAACCACTCCGGATCCCGCCTTCTATCCCACAACATCGAACTCACTCTACAGTCAGCATGACAATATAACCAACCACAACACATTACGGTAATCATCAGCAGAGAGCGGACAATCCATAAATCCTCAATAAATCAACAGTTAACAAAAATAACCTAAAATACCTCCAGAAAACCTATCCACAACAAACTCCTAGTCCCCAGTCCCCGCTCACAATCAATATGGCTCTTTTTAATGTCCGCTCTCTGCTGAACAAATTTATTATAAATGATGTGATATTAGACCACAAACTTGATTGTTTGTTTTTAACAGAAACCTGGCTGGGTGCGGATGCACCAGTTGTTCTCACTGAGGCCTCTCCACCTGATTTTAACTTTGCTTTTTCAATAAGGAGTGGTAAAAGGGGAGGTGGCACAGCCTCTATAAGTACAAACACTCTGGCCACCAAACCTGTTTTATTTAACAATTTTACAAGCTTTGAATATCACTTCATTGTTTTTAGCAACCCACAAATTTTATGTGTCATCGTTTACAGACCACCAAAGAAATGTAGTCTTTTTATCAATGAATTTTCAGACTTTTTATCAATTTTATACAATTCTTATAAGCATATAATTTTAGCCGGTGATTTTAATCTGCACATCGATGTCTTAGATTCTTTTTCAAATGATTTTTTAAACGTTCTAAATTATATGGATTTTACCCAGCACGTCACGCAGCCGACTCACAACAGAGGACACACTCTGGACCTGGTCATCACCCATGGCCTGTCCACCAGTGTGTCCTCGGTTGTCGACTTGGCTGTGTCTGACCACTACTGTGTGTTGTTTAATATCACCGGTTTTATTCAGCGAGAGACCTCCGTGAGAACTGTGAGGAAGCGCCATCTGACCCCTGAAGTGGCTGCAAACTTTATTGAGGTTTTAGAAAAAAGTCCAATTGTTTTACCTGCACCCTGCGATTTTATTACGGACAATTTTAACAGTCGACTTCGATCAGCTCTTGATCTCATTGCCCCCCTTAAAATAAAAAAGACTGTGACTAAACCGACACCTCCATGGATAAATGAGAAACTCAAAAAATTAAAGCGAGAGTGCAGGGTCGCAGAGAGAAGATGGAGAAAAAATAAAACAACAATAAATCACCAACTCTTCAATAATCAACAAAGAATTTATAACAATGCAATTAGAAACTCAAGAAACAACTACTTTGCCAAAATAATCATCAACAATAAAAATAATTCCAAAGTCCTTTTTTCAACCATTGACAATATTTTAAACCCTGATTTTAGCACATCTCATTTTACTCCCACAGACTCTCTCTGCGAAGCGTTTGCAGACCACTTCATGGGGAAGATAGACACCATCAGATGTAACATTTTATCCAGTCAATCAACTGCTTTTAACACATCTGATTGTCTGTCTTTACCGGAGGAAACACTGGACAGTTTTGTCCTGGTTAATGCTGAGAGTCTTGATAAAGTTTTCTCCTCAGTGAGACCCACCACATGTGTTTTAGATCCAGTTCCTACAAGGTTTTTTAAGTCATTTTATGGATCTTTTAGGGAGGAGCTTTTAAACCCAGAATCAGAATCAGAAATTGTTTATTGCCATTGTCAGTGAAATTCACAAACGTAGGAACTTGCTTCGGCGTAGGTGCAACATAAAGCAAAGGATAAAATATAAAAAATATATAAAAAGGCATGCATAAAATTAAGAATAAAATAGACTAAGATAGACTATATACAGAATGTACAGTTGGCAGATAGTGCAATGTGCAAATGTGGCAGTGCAAATAGATTGTTCTTAGATAGTATTATTGTTGAAGTGACAGGTGTTACAAAGTGTTCATGAGTCCAACGGCAGAGGGAAAGAAACTGTTCTTGTGGCGGGAGGTTCTGGTCCGGATGGACCGTAGCCTCCTGCCCGAGGGGAGTGGCTCAAATAGTCCGTGTCCAGGGTGAGAAGGGTCAGCTGTGATCCGACCTGCTCGTCCCCGAGTCCTGGAGACGTACAGGTCCTGGACAGATGGAAGGCTGCAGCCGATCACCTTCTCAGCAGAGCGCACAATGCGCTGTAGTCTCTGTTTGTCCCTGGCTGTGGCTCCAGCGTACCACACGCGTGATGGAGGAGGTGAGGATGGACTCGATGATGGCCGTGTAGAACTGCACCATCATCTGCGCCGGCAGCTTGGCTTTCCTCAGCTGCCGCAGGAAGTACATCCTCTGCTGGGCCTTCTTGATGATGTAGCTGATGGTCGGCTCCCACTTGAGGTCCTGAGTGATGGTGGTGCCAAGGAAGCGGAAAGAGTCTACGGTGGTGATGGGAGAGTCTGTCAGGGCGAGGGGGGGCAGGGGGGCTGAGACTTTTCTGAAGTCCACGATCATCTCCACTGTCTTCTGGGCGTTGAGCTCCAGGTTGTTGGTGCTGCACCAGGACACCAGCCGGTCCACCTCCCTCCTGTAGACAGACTCATCGCCGTCCGAGATGAGTCCGATGAGGGTGGTGTCGTCTGCAAACTTGATCAGTTTTACAGAGTCGTGGCTGGAGTTGCAGCAGTTGGTGTACAGGGAGAAGAGCAGAGGAGAAAGTACACAGCCCTGTGGAGTTCCTGTGTTGATAGTCCGAGTCTCTGAGACATTCTTCCCCAGCCGCACGCACTGCCTCCGGTCCGTCAGGAAGTCAGTGATCCACCTGCAGATGGAGTCAGGCACGTGGAGCTGAGAGAGCTTGTCCTGGAGCAGAGCAGGGATGATGGTGTTGAATGCAGAGCTGAAGTCCACAAACAGGACCCTGGCGTAGGTTCCCGGGGAGTCCAGATGCTTCAGGATGAAGTGGAGGGCCAGGTTGATGGCGTCGTCTACAGATCTGTTGGCTCTGTAGGCGAACTGCAGTGGGTCCAGGGCGGAGGAGGTGAAGGACTTGAGATGGGGCAGGACCAGGCGCTCAAAGGACTTCATGGCGACAGGCGTCAGCGCCACAGGCCTGAAGTCATTAAGTCCAGTGATCCGGGGCTTCTTGGGAACAGGGACGATGATGGACGACTTGAAGCAGGCTGGGACATGATGAATTGCTCTCTTCAGACAGGGGTCTTTCCCACTGCCTTTAAAGCGGCGGTGGTGAGGCCCCTGCTGAAGAAGAGCAATTTAGATTTTAATGATTTTAACAACTATAGGCCGGTATCTAACTTACCATTTTTAAGCAAAATTTTAGAAAAACTTGTTTTTACTCAGCTAAATTATTTCTTAAACACACACAACATTTTTGAGGAATATCAGTCTGGTTTTAGGGTAAACCACAGTACCGAGACAGCCTTGACAAAGATTTTAAATGATTTTAGGTTAAATTATGATTTTAAGCAGGTGACAGTGTTGGTTCTACTGGATCTGAGCGCTGCCTTTGATACAGTAGACCACACTATTCTTTTAAACAGACTTAAGCACCTGGTGGGCCTCTCTGGTACTGTGCACAAATGGTTTACTTCCTATCTCACAGACAGAACATTCATGGTAAGTTTAGATACCTGCTCCTCCAAGGTCCATAAAATCCCATGTGGTGTGCCCCAGGGTTCGATTTTAGGTCCTGTACTTTTTAACCTATACATGCTCCCTCTTGGTGGTGTCATCAGGAGACATGGAGTCAACTTCCACAGTTATGCTGATGATACGCAGCTTTACATCTCCATGTCTCCTGATGACACCAGGCCAATGGATGCTCATTTTAACTGCATTTTAGACATCAAATCCTGGATGGCAGAAAACTTTCTGCAGCTTAACCAGGACAAAACTGAGGTTTTAGTCATCGGTCCTGGAGGCCCAGAGAGAGAAACTTTATCCAAACTGCAAGCACAGTCTTTTAATCCATCAGCACAAGTAAAAACCTGGGCGTCATCTTTGACTCTGAGCTCACTTTTATCCCGCACATCAAGAACATCACAAAAATAGGTTTTTATCACTTAAAGAACATAGCCAGAGTCCGTCCCATTCTCTCTCGGGCCAACACGGGACGCTTGATGCATGCTTTTATCTCCAGTCGTATAGACTACTGTAATGCCCTGCTCTCTGGTCTTCCCAAAAAGAGTATTTCAGGTTTGCAATTATTACAAAACTCAGCAGCACGTGTCCTGACTAAGACCAGGGGGCGGGACCACATTACACCGGTTTTAAAATCACTGCATTGGCTCCCTGTGTCTTTCAGGATCGATTTTAAGGTTCCGTTTACTGGTTTATAAATGTCTTAATGGTCTTGGGCCTTCTTATCTATCAGAACTGCTTTTACCATATGAACCCTCGCGGCCCCTGCGCTCCTCCGGCAGCCGGCTCCTAGTCATTCCCAAAGTCAGGACACACACTCACGGCGAGGCGTCCTTCCAGCACTACGGCCCTCGTCTGTGGAACGGCCTGCCGGAGAACCTCAGGGCCGCAGAGAACGTTCAGGTTTTTAAGAGCAGGCTCAAGACCCACCTTTTTAGTTTAGCTTTTGACTAATATTTAATTTGTGTATTTGTTACATTTGTTTATTGTGTTTACTTATTTTATATGTATTTATTTAAGTTTTACTCTAGTTCTATTTATTTATTAATTACCCATATTTATTTATTTATTCTTTTATTTATTTTAGACTCCAGTGTTTCCTCTGAGGGGCCCTCTGTACTGGGAGCGGCGGTCGTCTGTGGTTGCTGGGCCCTGGCTCATGGGCCCCTGGTGGAGGTTTGGTGCTTGCCCCATCTCTCCTCGGGGCCCTGAGTCTGTGTCCTGTGGCTATGGACTCTCTGCTCCTGGTGCAGACGGCTCCTCTGATGGTGCTTCCTCAACTGGTGTATCCGCACTCAGCCTATTGTATCTTAGGGTATGTGTGTGTAAATATGTGTGTATGCACATAGATGGGTGTGTATCTGTGTGTGTGTGTGTGTGTGTGTGTGTGTGTGTGTGTGTGTGTGTGTGTTCAGGTGTGTATGTGACTGTGGGTGGGTTGCTTGGCTCGTGGGAGGCGGTTGGGTGGGAAATGGTCATGTGTGGGAATGTTTTTAATATACACTGTAAAGCACTTTGTGCTACATGCTATGTATGAAAAGTGCTTTATAAATAAAGTTTGATTTGATTTGATTTGATAAAAGAAAACCCACTTAAACTCTACTCGTTTCACTAACACTTAGTGGACATTGATTTTACTAAACACTTTGCCTGTTTGTTCCCATTTTGACAGTTTTTGTAATGTTTATAATGTTACTCCCTGGTTGGACATGGGCAGCAAATATGACATAGGTGGAGGTGATTCTACAACTGCTACCTAGCAACCATTTTGAAAACAACAAACAACACCTTTATTTTGTTGAATGTCTGTTTTAAACTGTCAAAAATGTGTCAGTTGTCTGTAAATTGTCTCTGTATTTGCGATGCCTGTTGACGACATCACAGGGAGGGATTACGTTTTAGAACTCAGCACTTAGTTTTATTTATTTTACACATTTCTTCACAAACTGCAACTTTACAGATGTAAAACTGTGATACATATTTAACACAGGTGCCCTCCCACTAAACTAAGTCATAATTAGAAAATCTTGAGAACCTGCCATATAGACTTTAAAGGTGGACAAGTCTGAGGTGCTTCAACTTACGACACACGGCACTAGCTTCTAGATCGTAAATATTATATTTCCAGTGCATAATGCATCTGACGTAATCCAAACCCAATGTATTTGATAAAGAGTGGTTAAAATGTGACATAGAGGTGCAGATAAGTGAAATAAATGCAGAAAAAGCTGACACAAAACAAAACGGAAGCTATACAGAAGAAACAGGGATGTGGCCCTTTGCTGCAGGTAGAGGGTGCTCTTGGAGATGAGGAAAAAATGGTTAAAAAATACTTAAGTATCCAGGCACTCCAGAAAAAAAAAAATGCACTGAGAAAGTATATTAAAAGGCCTTTTTTTTTTTGTCATTAAAACGGAAGCTTATGTTTTGTTGTTTTATTTACATTTTACCATGCCACAATCAACGTCTTTTTGTGAATCAGGGAGATCGGCCGCATGAAGAAAAAGTGTAATTAAGTTAGTCTTTAGATTTTATCAATGAAGAAAAAATGTGTCATGTTTGTGATGTCAGCGGCTCACGTAGCAGCTCCTACAAACAGGACCTCAGCACGGAAATGCAGTCCACCATAACAGAAATGGCCCGAGACGGTCCCAAGTGAACCAGGTCTTGTCCAAACACGCCTTATGTAAGTTTTCCAGAGGGGGTGTATTGCTTTGCCTCCAGCGCATAACATAAAATTAAACATGTTGCATTTAATTAAAGTGTTTTTTTTCTGAAACGACACTAAACAATACCTTGATAAACATGCATTCTTCATGTGATGGGTTTGCCATGCCACAGATCTGACTTGTTGTATAGATAAGCTTGATGACATACTTTGGAACATTCGAGACATGCAATAACAATCTGGCAGATACTCCATCAGAAAAGTTACAGAGTGAACCTTTAAAAGAGGCAGTGAACCTTTAAACGAAGCAACGTTTGGTTGTGGACTTTTCTGATGACTTGTCACAGTCTCAATTCATTCAAAGAAACAGCTCAATAAAGTTTCAGTTGACTCAGAAGTTCTCAGGAGTCCGACACAAGAACACCCACAGGCTTTTTACTTCCAAAGATTATGGCCCTCAGCTCTCAACTGCTTCCTCTCATTATTTATATAAAAAAGCTTTTGATTTCAGAGTTGAAGTGCTCACCAAGGCCCCTTCACCGACAGCTATTATTTTAACCGAACCCAGAAGGTAACAATACAATACAATTTCACATTACAGTTCTTTTTATACCATCTCCCAGACTCTCCCACTCTGTCATTGTCTACCATTTAATTATCTTGGCTTGAATGATCCGAGTATCTAAAGTGTGCTATCTAATTGTAAATGCCATTTGCCTGCTGTAAATGCCATTTTCTGGTGAGTGTATATGAAATTGCTCCCTTTTTTACATTGGCCATTTATTGTGCTGTTAGTTGATTGAACAGGCCAGACTCCTTTATTTATCCACATGAATAGCTGTATCGCCATTAGACTTTCACAGTGAAGGTGTTAAGACCAGGCCTGTCACTCAAAGGAAATATATTCTAGTTATAAAAGTCAACTTAGGATTGCAAAAACGCTGTATTGTCTTGTACATGGATATACACAGTTAGATTTTAGTAACTTTATGCCTTCAAGTTCAATGTTTACTATGTTGGTAGCACTTTATTACTTTTCATTTCTAATTGGACTTCTAATTTGAATCTTAATGTCCCTCTGTTATAGTTTTATCCAGGACATCTTGATATCCAATGCACAGTGATACTCCTGATCATAAACCTTGCTCAGGATCTGGAGCAGATTTCCCAGATGCCGCACTGTGATCACCTACTGCTCCTGACAGGTTGACCCAGTGGTTTTGAAGAATGGGTCCAAAACAGAGGACAATTTTGCTTATAGAGACTGTATTACCTTTATAAATTCGTGATTGTAGTCACTGGTCGCTAAAAGATAACGTTTCATGACAGGTCCTCGTTACTTAACCAAGCATTGTCTCTGCAAAACACAAACAAACTAAATCCAATTGTGAGCTTTGGCCGACAAACACTCTTGCTCAGAAGATTGTGGTTGACACTCACCATCCCTTGGACTAAATTCTTTCTCCTACCATTCCGACGAAGGCTTGTGATGCCTCAACTGAAGATCAACAGAGGTATTGCTTCCTTTGCTTCATGCAGTATTTAGCTGCTTTAAACTTTAAACCTAGAACTCTATTTTGTCGCATGGACTATATTTGTATATATTCTCTGTGGCATCGCTATGTATTCCCTACCCTATGCAATGTTTTATGTGCTCTGGTACAGAAGACGATCCCCCTTGGAGGAAATAAAGGTTTCATTAGTTCTATCCACAAGATATGGACTGTGACACTGAATTTGACTGGATATATAGAGGATTTAAACTACATGACAAAAGTGACCTAGTCCAATTTAAACTGATTTTCCAAAGTGCATGTGAACCCAGAAAGTACAAATGAGATGTCTTGATTCAAATCTCAAACATCCCAACAACACATCTGGAGAAGTCTGTGTATGGTCTTTGGCGCAGACTAGAACTGGCATTCGACTGAGCCAGGTAAGAAACAGACAGGGAAATATTAGACATGTTTTGACGTGTACTCAAGATCAGCAGAGATGACAAACTACGGTCATTGTGTGAAAGTGAAAGTAAAAACTACTTAAATGTGTTTATTTGCACACAGTTCCACAGAAATGCTCCACATAAATGAGATGTTGCTTACAGTATCTATGTTTATATGTATATGAGGTTATATGTATGATGGTCATTTTTATTAGCAATTATAGCGGCAAAGTTTTGGTCCTAATTCAAAATTTCTAGACATCCCTCAACATCTCTTCGTGGCCGCTTGCATCTGTTCATTTTTTGACCTGCTGTAATGCGGTCTGACAAGTTTTGGAGCAAAGACGAACTGAGTTTGGGTGTTTGCTGCACATTTGACGCAATGATAAGCCTGAAAGCATTTAATAACAAAAAGCAAAATGTATTCTTAAATTTTCTTGGACAGGTGCAAGCATAAAAGCCTCAAAAGAAATGATATAAGTTTAAGGCATAAGAAAATTCATCCTCTGCCTTATCCAACAAATACAAAAAAACAGCAAATGCTCAACCTGTGCAAAGCGATGGGGATACTATTTATTTCTAAAGTGACTGCAAACAGCACAATGCATTTATGTATTTTTGCTGGGCACTTGGCAAATGAGAAAAGCAAAACCCAATTGTTGCTGCTTTAAAAAAAAAAAAAAAAGACTGCTACCCTCATACTTTTGGATAGTCTTTTATATACACTGCTATGCTTTATGTATAATCGTCAAACATAAAGCTTCGCCGTAAATTGCTTGATGTGTTTCTGAGAGGAACAGGATGGAAACCGTATGCAGAACAGGGTTTCCAGACTAAATTGAACATTCTGCAGCCTCTACACCTAGTTCTCACAAAATACATTGGCAATCTCAGTGCAACAGTGCAACCATCCCACCAATATCTGTCTTGATTTGCACAAGCACAGTCCTCTGGCTCTTAAATTGCGCCTTGACTGGACCCATTTGATGGAGTGCACATCGAGTTAGCGACAACAAGGCAGGTGGATTTGTTCCTCACACTCTTTCTTCAATGGCATGTGAAAGAGCTGACTTAATTCCCACTCCCAACACCTAAACCGGCGCAGACTACACAGAAGGATGGTGCTAAAAGATTTATTGAACAAGAGTGTGCATGGGAGAGTTAGAAGTGTAGAGTAGCGAGGAGGAAGACTCAGAACTGCAAAACAATATACAAATTTATAATGCAATTTTTTATATATTGTATAACTGATAACTTAAAGAGACTATATCTGATTTGTTTTGAAACGTGAAAAACGGAAGTAGCTTCTGTGCCCGAATTAAGAATCAGGTACATGAACTACTGTGGCTGTACAGTAAAATTTGTGTTGTATATTGTAAAAGCATCTATTCGGGTGAAAATGAGACCACAGTGCTTTCTCTGCATCTGTTTATAGAGCGTTTTATTCTACGAGAAACAGGAATTGCGCTGTTGGCATACTAATGTTTGTTAGCTTTACCGTGACGGCAAAACAAGTGCAATCCATGTGACCGCTGTAAAGACTTTTAACTAGTTCTGTTTTTCATGTTTCAAAACAGTAAAAATCAATCAGCCCCATTGACATTGGTTAAACTCAGTGTCAACATAACAATGACTTCCAAAAGCTTTCAATGAAAATCCTGAACAAGCCACGGATATTCCATGTAACTTTAAAACAATCAAAACGATCAAAACTCAAACAGTGGAAATGATTGATGGATGATGGAAAAAAAGCAATAAGAAAAAAATAGATGATGAAGATGTCTGTCAAGGACTGGACTGAAATAACTTTGAACATTTACATAATTACTTTGAAAATTGACAAATTCAACAGATACTGAGATTGGAATGGTCTGTTTTATTCTTTCAGCTACTGTCTCCTTTTTGATTTTTTCTTTTCACTCTCTGATCTTGTTCTATTTGCACTTTTTTTTATATATATATAGATAATTAAATATGAAAAAAGAAAAGAGAAAATCACGAAAAAGCCATTTACTTTTAATTTGATCTCATGCATTCATTGGTTGACCACCCTTCACCTTTGTAGAAACTCTGGTTCATTAGTCGTAGAATTAAACTCTGCCAACTCACATTGGCTTGTAGTCATAAAAGGGAAATTTTCATATACATCTGTAGTTGGCTAGTAGAGACAGAAAGTTGAACAATTCTACCTTAACAAATTAAGGACAAAATACACTACACTGAGCAAAGTTCCTCTATGTGCAAATACGCATTTTACTTTTAATCCAACGTCTAAAATAACTTAACTTTCACAATATTCTGATGTGCTCCCTTTACACTATCTTCAGTTGCGTTAATAGTCTTCTGCTTATCATATAAACAAAAATATTACTGCCGTTGCCACCTTGACAAATGAGCCCATTGTCAACCCGCTGATATGTCATTGCAGCTAATAACATCCTGCTAAAAATGAAGTGTTTTTATACGCGGGGCCAAGGCGTTTGCGTGATAAGGCTGCGAAGTCATTCCCCCACAGACGGCAGCGGCGTGTCAGAGGAGCGCTTAGCTGAGATTAACACTCTTCCTGATTCAAGGTGAAGCCTGAGCCACAATGCTGAACCCGCGCTTGCCACGTCTCATTATCACCACGGCGCTAATGGAACAGGAGACAAATTATTTATCCACTCCGATACTGACATGGAGCAGAGCAGGGCAAACCAGGGGAGACTCAACAGCCTGTCAGTCCAAGAAGTGCACACACAAGTGGCTCCGGAGGCTTTGTGTGGCGCTGCTGATTGTTAAATGTCTCGCGACTGAGGGCTGGGGGGGGTGTAATATGTGTATTTGCTGTATTACAATATTAGGCCTACTTAATATTATCTATAAGTCCAATTAATGTCATGGGGCAGTGATGCATTTAACTTAAAGCAGAACTTACACATTTTTACCTTATTAAACGTCTTTGTAAGTCCGTGTGGTGGCGTATTTTCATCATCGCCACCTGCTGTCTCTGCGCGGAAAACCAGCCTTACAACATTTCCTAACGCCGACCTGAAGATGACTCTCCTGTGAAACCTCACTCTCTTTTTTAAATTTGGTGACATGAAAGGTTTTTGTATGCGATTGTACTTACTTATTTCAATAAAAAGGAAGGGAAAAAACAGAAAAAATAAGCTTTTTACTGGCAGTGTATTTTCACAAGAGACCTGCAGGGCTTTGAAGCACCAATATTGTGTATTATTTGTATAGTTATTGATCTTTAAACATGCTCTTGAGAACCTTTAGTTTGGCATCTCGTGTTTCAGAACAAAAAAAAGTTGTTACAAAAAAACAAAATTACTGGGGGCTCCATTTACTGGCTGTAGAGGGAATTACATTGGCAAGATAAACAAATACTAGCCGACGTAGGCACGCAATCTGGGGATGATTTATGGACTTGAGAATACCGCAGAACATCTCGGAGCTCGAACTATGACGTAACAAAACTGGAAAAATCAGAATGGAGAGTTTTTGAGGCTCGGAGAGAAGAGAATTTACAAAACAAGATGAATCAAACTATCTTGAATGAAGCTAAATACATCTCCAGATATGTTTTGGATGAGGGAACAATGTTATGAAAAGGTAAACGCTCAAAAACATGCTTTAACATTTAGGGAAATTAAGAAAAGAAGCCTACAACTTCTCATTAATGTACCTTTTCACAATGAATGAGGCTCTGGCCCTTTAACTCTGATAAGTTGTAGTTAGCAGCTAAGGAAAATTATTGGACTAACAACAACACAGCAAAGCAACCCACGAAGCGAAGTGGTTAAAAGTAGAGCTAAAATAATGCTCATCTTATTAGCGACACACGACTTAAAATTGACTTTGTTTCAGCAAAAAGCTTATTCTCAGATGAGGGTCTGATGTTTAAGGAGTGCATTTCCAGTGGCGGTCAGGATATAGGTTATGCGCTTCTGAAATGATCACAGCAGTAAGAAGATCCTTTTTGTCGTTTATCGAGAGGGGATCATCGAAATAGGACCTGTGGTTAATATTTATCATAGTTTTATTTTTGTGAAGAAAAAAGAAAGTTGTAGAAAGTAGTGCTTTGTCTGTGATGTCATCAATAAGCGACATACCATTCAAAATACAGGAATAATTTAACAATAACAAAGGTATTATTTATTGTCAAATCAATGACTGTGTGATTTATACGGATTTTGGCCTTGTTTGCAATATGGTTGCTAGGTAACAGTTGTGGAGTCACTTCTACCTCTGTCATATTTGCTGCCCGTGTTCAACCGGGAAGTAACATTTCAAACTTTACAAAAACTGTCAAACTGGAGACAAATGGGCAAAATGTTTCATAAAGTCTTAAATGTAATCATGTTCACTACGTTTCAGTAACATGTGTAGTCTAACCTGGCACTTTAACTTGAGCAAAATTAAATAAATATTGGTGTATATGTGGCAGTATGGTCTGCGGGCGGACCATTGCCACTTTTGCAACCGGTTCCTATTGGCTACGCTCGATGTCTGTCAACCAATAATAAGTGCTTCCGGTGTGTTGCTCGTTCTCTGACCTACACACTTCCTGGGTCCCTCGTTGTTGCTCCACGCCCTCCGCTCTCCAGGTAGTATTTGTGTATTTTAGTTTAATAATGCGTTGACGCTAATGTTGCTTCTATGGTTCAGTGCTGTGACCTGTCTCCCTGGTGCGGCGTATGTTGATGTGATCTCCGCTGATGGAGTGTTGTGGTTTAGCCGCTATGGTCCCGCAAGAACGCATGCTCCTGTGGAGCGAACGTGGGTAATGCGCTCTGGCGCTTAAAACGATCTGTTCGCCAATGTTAGGTTTTAGCGGTAACAAATTTCTATTTTCAGATGCACAGAAGTAAACTTAGGAGGTGCGGTTGGTGCTGGAGACGCGTTGCCTTGCCCTTTTTCTTCCTCTCACCTTTCTGTTTCTCAACGTTGTCCTGGTGCTCCAATGGTGTCAACAAGGAACGTAGAAATGTTTGATTACAATGGACAATGGAGACAAGTAAAGGACTATGCAAATATTTAGTGGGCGCAATTTTACTTGCTATACGAATTGTTAAATAAATTATATCTTTTCATAGAGCTGGAATATTGCCTCTTCCCATCAAGAACGAACCTGTGTGTCCTTATCCTCACTTGTTACTTTCCGGTTAAATCGGTGGCTGTTGGATTTAGTGTATTTCTTGTTAATTTACTGCTAAAGAATATGTCAAAACGCTGAGATTACACACCGCTCGGTTACAATTTGGCGTTGGTCGGCAGGATCTTGATTTAAAATTAGAGGCTGGTTTTCAATATGTACTATTGTTAGTGGCTGCTATACCCAGCTATCAAAGTAGCCTAACTAGTAGTTTTTCATGTGTTAGTCTAAACCTGTAACGATAACCAATGTTTTGTTTTGGGTTGCTTTTGAATGTATACATTGCATGCATGTTTTATTTTTATTTTGTTGTATACATTTTGTTTTATTAGACAGATATGATGGTTGTTGTACATGGTGGTTCTACTTGACACAGGAAGTACTCGAGCTAACGCTACAGTTTAAATCTAGCTGTGCTGCTGGTGATGAACGTATAACTTTTTTTAACCTGTATTTGTAATGTTAAAGGGCAAGGCAACGGAGGAGTGGTCGTGGAAATTAAATGGAAGGAAGTGCGTGGGTCATTGCAGCTTTGCCCTAGTAGCACGCGCTGTGCCTGGCGGCCTCCAGTGGGTGGCTCATACCCCCAGCAGTGGTACGTGAGATGAAGGATTCCTTGCTTACTGTCGGCATCAAGCCAGCTATTGTACAGTTTTGTCAGAGGGGACGAGCCTGAGCACAGCTTTAGCAAGTATGGGGCAGAGTTAACTTTACAGTTGCGCATAACATACCACTGGGGGTCTTAAGGACGCTTCACCATGCTCTAGCAGTGAGTGCACGATGAAGAGGCGGCTTAGAAGCTGTACCAGTGTGACTGTCTTTTAATGTGGTGTTCTGGGACTGAGCTATTGTTTCCTTCAGGGTGGGAGCTCATCTGGCCCCAAATGTGGCACCCCGGTGTGTTCTGAGTTGACCATGTCAACTGCTGGCTGTGTAATGCGCCGTCAAGGCACCTCATCTGGATAAAGTGTAGGATGAGGCAGCTTAGGTGGTTGGAGATTCTGACTTACGTCATTAATGGTACCCATGCACTGAGTAAACCTCGGGCAGTGTAGGGCTACCATGGTGAGCGCCAACCCAAAGTTGTTGTGCCCCATGATTTTAAAAAGTTTTATCCGGAAGAGGTGTGCACGACAGCCCTGTTCTCTTTGTATGACTGTCTAATATGTGTGTGAGAGTCCTTGTGTATAAGACCTGAAGTATCGTCGGGACGCCGATAAAACGTTTGGGGGGTAGAATGTGGCAGTATGGTCTGCGGGCGGACCATTGCCACTTTTGCAACCGGTTCCTATTGGCTACGCTCGATGTCTGTCATCCTATATTAAGTGCTCCGGTGTGTTGCTCGTTCTCTGACCTACACACTTCCTGATCCCTCGTTGTTGCTCCACGCCCTCCGCTTCCAGGTAGTATTTGTGTATTTTAGTTTAATAATGCGTTGACGCCAATGTTGCTTCTATGGTTCAGTGCTGTGACCTGTCTCCCGGTGCGGCGATGTTGATGTGATCTCCGCTGATGGAGTGTTGTGGTTTAGCCGCCATGGTCCTCAACGCGCATGCTCCTGTGGAGCGAACGTGGCACGTTTCTGGGCGCTAAACGATCTGTTCGCCAATGTTAGGTTTTAGCGGTAACAAATTTCTATTTTCAGATGCACAGAAGTAAACTTAGGAGGTGCGGTTGGTGCTGGAGACGTTGCCTTGCCCTTTTCTTCCCTCTCACCTTTCTGTTTCTCAACGTTGTCCTGGTGCTCCAATGGTGTCAACAAGGAACGCAGAAATGTTTGATTACAATGGACAATGGAGACAAGTAAAGGACTATGCAAATATTTAGTGGGCGCAATTTTACTTGCTTTGCTTTTAAGTTAAATATACGAATTGTTAAATAAATTATATCTTTTCATAGAGCTGGAATATTGCCTCTTCCCATCAAGAACGAACCTGTGTGTCCTTATCCTCACTTGTTACTTCCCGGGTTAAACTCGTATGCTGTTGGATTTAGTGTATTTCTTGTTAATTTACTGATAAAGAATATGTCAAAACGCTGAGATTACACACCGCTCGGTTACATATAGACTAAACTATAGAGAATAATAATATGCTATGTGATATATAATAAAATACAGTGTTAAAATAATCTGGTAGCGCTTCTGTCAGGAAACCAGGCTTTATTGAAGCCTTGTAAATAACGGACCGCTGTGCACTTGCTACGGAAATACGGAAAGAAATACATTTATATCTTGATGTGGTTGCCTCAAATATGTTCATATAAAGAAATTGGCCTTTAACCTGTTTCCGTGAGGTTGTCCCACAGGTGCGACGTCAGACTTTTTAAAAACTATTTCTTATTGTCCACCATCTGATAAAAGGAAACGAACAAGCTGCTGGACATGTTGAATATGAAAAGAAAGCTGTAATTCTTATTTACAGTCAAATCAACCATTCTGAGAAGAATTGGGACCAGCTTGTACCTCAAAAAAAGCTTCTTTTTTTTTTTTTTTACTTTATTACAAGTCCCTTAAACTAATTTTAGGAAGATTAGCAATTGTTTTGAAAGAGGAATTGTCAAAAATCAACAATCTAGAGTCAATCAGATCAAACCTCCAGACACCAGATTTACCGAAGAAAATCTAGGTGGAATTGAAAATCTGATATTCATGGGTGCAGAGCTTGTTCACACTTATAATTAAGTAGTGGGTAAATCAGACACTAAAGGCCAAAACTACTGAGTCCCTGCTTCACAAAGAGTCCAGCCAATTGTTTGCGCTCCAGAGGGCTCAAGAACAGCTTTAGTTGGAAATGGGGCTCATTTTAATCATTGCGTTTTAGGAAAAATAATAGGCTTTTTTTGTTTGTTTTTTGTTTGTATTAAATATGGCAGATTTCTTTATTTTTTGTCATAATTTAGAAAAATGGTGTATCCAAATGGAAAAAGAAAAAAATGCCCAACCAAAAAAGGTGGGCTAGAATGTTTCAACAAAGACGATCTCAAAATACATTTAAGTAAGGGGCCATGTGATTGTTTTGGCACGCAAGTATCTGTCTGTATGGTAGGTTTTTTTTGTTTTTTGATATGTTGTGTTTTGAAATTTGTACAGTACAATTAAAGTGTCTAAGACAGGTTGAACTACTCATTTACCTAAAATACAGGTAAGATAAATATATTTAAAGTTTTGCTAAAACTAATTATACATTTTATCAATTTTAGCCATTTTTTTGTTGTTTTGTAACATCACTTCCTGGTTGTAAATGCTGACATCACATTATGAAATTACTTTGAAAACTGGGCTAAAACTCAGCTAATGTCAGAGATTTTTTTGTCCGACAAATGTTAATATATGTGAACACCTTTATTTTGTTGAATTAATGTTTTAAATTTAAAATAGGTTGTTTATTTTGGGTAAATTATGCAAAACCTTTGGATGGAATGAGTCTCCCTAGTGTGATGTCATCAATTTTTACTTCCTGTAATTTTATACAAATTTTTCAGCTTTTCTCCACAAACCATGACATGATTGGTGTAAAACACTAAACACAAATTTTTGTGTACAATACGTATGAATAAACCAAATAAAATCAAAATTAGAAAATCGTTATAAACTGTCACTTTAAGTATATAACCGCATTTGATTTAAACCGCATTTTATTTAAACTTTTGCCGTGTGCTGTTCTGTGAAAGCAACGCTGTGCTCGACAATCTCCAGCACAACATCTGTTACCTGAAAACTCACTCATGCCAAAACAAGTGAATAATCAGTGCGCGGTATGGAGATGTGGTGGCGGTCGCATCGGCCAGTGTGCAAATCCTGGCTGCCACATTAGAGCGAGGAGTAATTGGAGAGAAACTAAGCAATTAGAAGTCCTCATTTGCTGTGCACTCACAAATCCCCAAGTAAATATATATTTCTATATCTCCAATTAGACACTTGTAAATTGTTTTTGTAGCACAGCCAGCGTTTAATATATGTGAAATAGCTTTGGCGCGCACAAGCATAAAATAAATTGCGCGCACGGTTGTTAACAATGTCTGAGAAAATAAAACAAATCTCGTAAGTATTAGTTTAGCTATAGATTAGTCCAGATGGCTCAACATTTTTTATGCGTAGAACTGAAATGTATGAATGCTTAGATGAAGGGTAAGCTATTATAAAGGAAAGGAAAGCTGTGCTGTCAATTATTTTTCATTCATTCATTTTCTACCGCTTGTTCCCATTTGGAGTCGCGGGTGACTGGAGCCTATCTCAGTGACTTTGGGCCCCTTTTTCTTTTAACAATTTAAATGTCAGTATTGAAACAATAAAATGAAGTGAATCAGCTCCACGTTTGAATGTGCATTTGAGTATTACAACTTCTACTACTATTACTACTACTCAGCGCAAATAACAGTTAAGCTGGGACACTGCTGGTGAATAGCAAAAAATCTTAAATTTAAAGATATGAATTTAAAACTTCTCCTGTAGTTTACTCACATAAATGTAATAAAAAATGCATTTTAACAAAACGGCCTTTGAAGTTACAATGTCCCAGAGAAATCTATGGATAAAGTGGAATAAATGAAATAATAAAGCATCTTTAGGAGCAGATTGGACAAGTTTGTTGTTTCCACATGAAAGCTGATATGTTGAGAGATAAAACTGACCAAAAAACTGAAAAAAAAAAAAAAGAGTTTTGCCTGTAGTGTCTCACCTTAATTTTGACTTTACCAAACTGTATTTATTATTTTCCTGGTAAGCTATAGCATATGAGTATCCTATTTTACATTTTGATCCATTGACTTCCTGCTCAAAACCGCAGACCTGCTTCTTCATTTCACTGTAACAAGCTGTGAGTTTACGATGTTTTTATTTGTGAAAACATGACAATCCAAAGTATTTTAGAGTGTAATCTGGAGGCAAAAGATTTAGAAGAATTACATGTACGTAACAGAGCTGTAGGTGGAAAGATTTGTTAAGTGCAAACTGTGTAAATTCTGCGCACTCAAGCCTTGAATGCAAACAGTACAACTCAAACATGCAATGAGCAATCTAAATGTCAAGCCCATGAGTCAATTTTTAATAAAGTCTCAGTCAACCAAAATGTATTTGTAGAGCACAATTTGTTCGAAATGTAATTCAAAGTGCTTAACAGACACTGAAATATACATTCAAATTAAATATAAGTGCATTAAACCACAATACAAAAAGCATAAACAATCACATTAAAATAGATTTTAAAAGTGTAAACTGTACATAAAATTCCCTCAACACTGCCAGCATTGAAAAACTGAACAACCATTCTCCAACTGCAACTTTTTATAAAGAATACTAACAAAAAACAACAGTTTACCAAATTTCTCCAAGAATAACAAAACAAAAACCCAATCAAAACAACACATGTAGGCCTCTAAAAATAAAATTAAATCTGAAAAGATTGACATCTGAAAAGATGTGAATCTCTACAGATGATACAGATGATGAGTGAAGACAAACTATATATTCTAAATGTTTTGTTGCTGGTTGCCAGAAAAATAACCATTTCATCGCAAAGTGTCCTTCCACAAACTCCAAAACAGTGGTTAAAACAGACACAGGACGTTTACAATATGGATCAACTTACAGCGCAATTATGTCTGGAAAAAAGACTCATGGTCACTTGTTAAAGAGATATTTAGAACGGAAACGATTACTGGTTTGTTTAGAAAAATGGAAGTGAGTATTCTGACAATGAGTGAATATAATGTCAATGTAAAGGATTGAATGTCAACAAAGTGAGTCTCAAGTGTACGTGTGCGTTTTAAGCAGTGATGTCTATAGAAGATGTCTGTCTAATGTGCAAAGGTCGCTCATTCCAGTTTTGGTGCTGCCACCGCAAAGGCCTGGTCCAATCCGAGCTTCCAGCGGGTCACAGAAATGACCCTCTTATTAGAAAACCAGTACATCCTGCGCTACTTGAGTTTGATGTCAATTTTCTTGATGAAGGTCCGCCATGTGCTTGTCTCCATTGCTTTGCCTGAAATGTTCTACAGTACACCGTCAAACATTTCAGAGGAAGCACAAGTGACATAGTGCAGCTTTGAGTTTACCAAATTGCATTAGAATGTTCTGCTCTCTTCTCAACTCGGCAATTGAGACTTTTTTGTGTCTAAAAGTAACCTCTCCGTGACTCGGTTTGAAACATGTCTGGCACTTGAGGTAAATGATCAGCTCTCGAAACACGTGCCTCCATTGACGGTGCATCTTTGCCCCGCAGCCTCGCATATCCTTTAAAAGAGAGCACTATTTATACGAGCTCTTTTCTAACTGGGGCACAGCGTGAGTTCTTTTATGTCGTGCCTTACCTGGTTGATCGCGAGAGCTGTACCGCTCATGACCTAACATTAAATATGAAACGTGACGCATGAACTCGGGTTGTTTGGCTTTGAAAGGGCTGTTTGCAGAAGGAGATGGAGTGCTTCAACAACGCGAGTGATAAATGCGTGAGGATTGCCATATTCTGCCCGTGGTGCTGCCGTGTGCTGTTATGTCAAATGAATGAGTGGATAATAATTTATTTGAGAGGCGTTTAAGGTGCTTCATGTTTCCCCTGGGTCTAGTATAGGTCTGGTGGAGTTATTGGGGTTTGAGGGATGTCTGCGCTCTTTTACACGCAGATGTCTGCAGGAGGAGATAAGACGTGCAAGATGAGGGAGGGAGTGAAAACAATTTGCAATAATGTGCTGACCTTTGACACAAAAGGCATGTATTTTTCTATGCGTTTTTCCATGTGTGATACAACATCTCATAGTTGTAGACTGTTTTTTGCAAAGGCTAGGGCAACAAAGTCTCCAGAAGAATGGGAGGATAAGGGTTACATTATTGTAATTCCATTTTACATTATTTGCTGTTAAATACATTGAATAAGCTTGTGAAAGGTAAATGAACACAAAGGGATGAGAGTCAAGAACCGGTTCCACTTGATCTATACTAAGCAATCCATCGGAATCATACGTATTCTCCCTTAACAGTTCCTCTTATTGGTGCCGCTTAGGATCACCATATCTTTACATGTCGTGTCACCCTTGTCTCAGCGCTCTTTACATTCCCGTTTCATCTCTTCATACTCTCAAGTATACGAGCTGCTCACAAGTCCATTTGGATATAACTAGTTTTTCCTTCCGGAGAACCGAAACAGGTAGTGAGGCATGTGCACTGAGGCTGCAAACACCGTGGCTGTGGCCAGATCTCAGCAGAGGTGAGAGAGCTCCCCTTTAATCGTGACGATAACAGGACAGGTGTGAAGAGAAGGAACGAGAAAGAAACAACACAAAAGCCTGTACTGCCTCACTATTAAGCCGACCTGTTTGATCCCTGCTCATGTTTAGCTGGGTAATAAGCAATTTGAGACATTTGTTTACACATGTCCCTCTGAAATTGAGCTTCAGAGTCTATTAACTTCATTTAAAAGAGGGACTAGCTTATCAAGTGCAACAGGCCTGTTTTATTGCCCAAAACCCACAGAATCGCCCAATATACCAATGATTTCATGCCTTGTGAAATAAATGCTTTTATGCGTTTATCATGCAAAATCGTATCATTTTTGTATTTGGCAGCTAAGAATTGTAGTCTAGCTTTCTACATTTCCCACAATTAAAGGTCCCATATTCTGCTATTTTCCCCATTACACAGTCTATTCTAAGGGCTTTGTTGATCAAATTTTTGCGTTGTGCAATATCCATAACATAACAGTTTCCAAAAAACACCCATTTTTTGGACTGGCCCCCCTCCTTGCAAAAGCAAACGGCTCACTCTGCGATCTGACCCCCCCGAACAGAGAGCAGGCTGCCTCCCCCGCCCAACCCGTGACGTGCCTCAGAGTGAGCGCGCCTCCCCCGCCCAACCCGTGACGTAGCCTAGAGCGGAGATGGTGCGCATGCGCCGTCTGCTCCGGTAAACAGCGATACACAAACACGGGAATAAACATTTTATCCGTCCTGACGGTGCGTCGTGCTGAGTCCTACGTCCTGGATCTGACCTGGAGTTTGACGTGCTCCAGTACCTCGACGACGGACGTTGCCATTTGGTAAATAACAAGCTAACAAGCTAACTCTTCTATCTATCGTATCCATCGTGTAATTACTGTGTAGCATTAGCATTAGCTGTTTTTATTCTGCGACTGCGCGCTTCCCGGAGGCGTGGCTTGAGCGCCGCATCATCCTGGTGAAGCCGCGTCATCTTAGTGAGGAGCTCCGTCTGCCTGGAGGGGGACGGATAAGACAGTTCTCTAGCGAAAGCATGCGGGAATCAATCAAAAAACCACTTTGGGCACACATACGAGGCCCAAATAGCACTGCAGGAAGGTTAAAACCTCTGAAAAGTCGATTTTGCATGTTATGGGACCTTTAAACAGCACAACAACGCAAACCAACCTTTCGTAGGCTAAACTCCATGGATAAATGCCACCACAAACAACAGTATTGTGTTAATGTATGTACATTTTACATGCATATTCAATGGGATTGTAAAACTGAATTACAAAAAGGTATCTTTGTGGAGACCGGTATTGATAGGGGTAGAAATGTGTATCAAAGGATAAAATAAAAACTAAACTGGAAAAGAAAACGTAGAAAATAGAGGCCGACATTAAATATGCTTTAGGTAAATGGTTCTTATAGCTGAAAGATCCAGAAGGTCTGTTTCTCTCTATAGATATATTTACACGCAGGGATTCATTCCAAACAATCACTTGCGCATGTATGACACAATGTAACAGCAAAATAGGGTCAGAACAATATGGCATTTTTCACATCATGTACACATTTTTATTTGATTTAGTCTGCACCAATTAAAGTGCGCTCATGTGTAATTATGAGAGTGATAAACGCATGTTATGAGCTGGACAATAACCATGAAGCACATCTGCGCGGTGCCTTGGACAAACCCAGGAGAGGATGTGATTTGTTCCACATGACCACAGCAGTTCACCCGGGACCATTCATCTAACACACATACACTGTGACAATGTGGGCGGTGCAGGGTGCCTTTTCCAAGATCTTCTGAGTGACCTTTTGGATAAAAACGACCGCATCCTTGGCTTTGATTTGCAGCCGCTGCCACCCCTTTGTCCAAACACTGGCCGTGGTGATAGTTTTAATAAAAAAGAGTGAGCTCACAGAGTTTATATTCCAACATGTTGTCTCATGCAGTCAATTTATACCCAGTTTTTGGCTCCATGCTGCCAGTCGTCACCCAGAGCCCGGCGCACACTAATCCAAGGAGCTGTTTTGATGTAGAGCGAAATGCCATACAAAATGCATGAGTGAGCACATGTTTCATTAAAGTATGCAGTTAACAGACAGAGGAGTACGAGAAGGATATAGCGGGTCACAAACAAGTTGAGAGGTGTTTAATATTTTACTGCTTCCTATGAAAGGTTAAGGTACCCTTTATTGTCCCCATATGAAAAGTTGGCCTGTGCATTTGACCCATTCTTCGAGACCACTAGAGCGACCAGTCAGGAGCCCTGGTTGTCCGCAAGACAGTGCCCGGGGATCCATCTCCAGATCTTGAGCTCGGCTTGGTCAAGACAACCAAGTTGGAGCATTTTATGGGGCATGTTTTGAAATTAGATTGTCTGATTGAACCATCCCACTTGACTGTATTTGGGTCTCAAAACTCCATTCATGGATACAATCAATGGATATCTTTGCATACTTGTGGAAGATCATTACATTAGATGGATGGCACAAACAGAACAAACAGAGAAGGACTGGACAGACATTATACTTGACAGTTGTAAAATGGAAAAAAAATCACATAATTTGAAATATCTCAGACTTGAGTTCGAATTGGAAGTTTATGTTGAACAACATGTATCTTAAATTTATTGGATGACTCTGTTGTCTTTTTTTCGCTCTCTCTCTCTGTGGTTGTGTTCTGTTTTTGTGTTTTTCTGTTCTTCTTTATTCATAGGACCTACAAAAATATTTTTAAAAGTCTACCTGCGCAGTCTAAGTTCAATAGTAAACAGCATCTTCAAGAACTTGCTGAAAATATAAAAAGTTAAATACAAAGTCTCTCTCGCTTGCGTCTTCCAGACCGACGGGGCCGCACATGGGTTGTGGCCTGGTGTGCTCTGTCCTTTCTGTGGACAAGTAAATATCCAATTCATCTTGTTGAATTTGGTTTTCGTTGCCTCTGGTGTGGATTTTTTCTTGCTCGGCTGTATGAGGTCTTGTGGGAGCAGAGTGTTTGCTGTGGCTGGACTGTTCTGGGCGAGGGTGGATGGCATGTCGTGGGTGCATGTCAGGAGTGATGTGTTTCCTGCTAGTTTGACGTGGTGGACCTGGTTTCTTTATCTTTGTTAATTACAGTTCTGTTTTTGAGTCTGGAGTTGGCCCATCTTTGCCAGCGTCTTTCCTGTTCCTCCATTTATGTTTCTTTTTATGTTAAATGGTTATAATATGGTGACATGTGCAACTCAAATGTGAATCAGTGTGACTGGAACCAAAAGAACCTGTGCAAAGTAAAGTTCAACATGTTGGAGTCTGTGGAGAGACGGCCCCACTCACTATGCATATCTTTCAATATTTTTAGCTAGAAGACACCTGTATAGAAATATCATCTCCATGGAGACAAGCAAGTAGCAGACCCTCCACCAGAAAAGTTTCATAGTGCAGGTTTAAGAGAGAGAAAACAAAAGAATACTTATAACACAGATCAATCTTTATACTGTAGCACTCCATCAGACAGATCTGGGTGCGATTTTCACCTCACTTCAGAATCCGTCTTGGATCACTGCCTTGAGAAAAATGAATTAGACTTGATTTGCGATCAGTGGAGAGTTATGTAGCTTTGGGCTGGCGCGACACTCCAAACATAATTGAACTTGGCATGTTCTCAGCGCCTGTCAAAGTGCTGTCAGATAAACTACACTGTGAGCTTATTGTGACTGTGGCTTCCTCACCAATGTCTGTGCCAATAATCCAAAATTCAATATTGACAAAGACAATACAAGATGCCAGGAAACACGTCTACTGGTTAAAATGAAAGACTGTATCCAAACCACTGTAGGTTCTGTTGCTTTGCTCAGATTCTCCTGCAAACAAACTCCCAGTTCACTGCTAGTCTTTGCCAGTTCACGCAGCCATTAATCCAGTTTAGAAAGTGCCAGAAAATGCAGAGCTTTTAGTTTAGAAGCTAAATGAGCAAAACACTTGAGCACAAATGAATCAATACGTCTTTGTTTCTTGCCTTTCTGTTTTTTTTTCCTTAATGACATTTATAGAGACACAAATATGGGGTTCTGTTCAGCAAAAGGCAACGCTTTCCATCCACTTAGCATTATCTGTATCCCGCAGGTGCGTGCTCTTTCAAGAAACGCACTTTGAAGGATGAAAGGTTTGGGCCGAAGTGCCACCTCTGCATTGTCTCTGTGGACATGACGACTGCTGTGGCCTTTGTTACAGGAAAATGCTGAAGCGGCTAATTGGAAATGTGCAAAGGTGATGATCCTTCGTTAAGAGCTGACTGTTTGGAGTTCAGATCCTAATTAGGCTTTGGACATCAACAGCATCATTAAAAATACTTGTAATCATGAACTATAATGAAGTGACCGCCTCACACTGTTTGGAAAGGCCATACATTAGCCTTGTTTTGACGGGTTCACTTTGGAGCAAAGCGGAACTGTTCGAAGTTGTAAGTGAATCATAACGGCAACATAACTATTTAAACACAGACTCAACACAGACAAAACGTCAAAAAGCAAATTTAAATGAAAATAAGAAAAATAAATGACCATGACCGTAACTTTTAACAATTTATTGATTTAGCAAACTTGGCAAAACAAAAGTTAGCACACATTAGCATCAGCTGTTTCCTGTTCATCAACGCACAGCATTTGCATCAAGACCTAAAATATGATATTTCGAGTGTACAATGCGTCAAACATGCAAACCTAAAGCATTACGTAAAGATAAATTAAAGCATGTTATAGAGGGGCAGAGAAGTGAAATAAATGCAGACAACACTGACAATAAACCAGAAGTAGTTTCTTGTTTACTTTTTTTTTTATATAAATCGCTGGGATCAGACTTGTGAACAAAAAATATGTCCGGGTATGATTTAGATTGCATTTATTAAAGGCACTGTACCTGATTTTTACTGTTTTGAAAAGTGAACTAGAAACAGAACTAGTTTATTTTAAAGTCTTTCCATCAGTCACATGTATCGCTCACTTTCCTAAGTCCTAGCATCCTAAACATTCACTGCAGTTATAATTAAACACTAATAATCCCTTTAATAATCGGGTTTTACCGTCCTGGGTGAAGCTAACTAACATTAGCATGCTAACAGCGCACTTCCTGCTTCTCGTAGAATAAAACGCTGTGCTATGGTCTAATCTTCACCCCAAACAAATGCTTTCACAACATATCTGTACTGGGCCAAAACAGATTTAACTTTGGAAATCTGGTACATAAACTAGTTCTGTTTTTCACATTTCAAAACAATATAAATCAGGTATAGCGCCTTTGGGTGATATCAGCTGCTCACGTACTAGACCTCTGCGAACCCGACCCTTGCCATGGAAATGCATTCCATTAATAAAGTATTCCACGACATCTGGGGGACCTGGGCCAGTCGAAATGTGGCTGTAATGTCCCTCTTTTAACAGTTAAAACACAATTTACCGCATATAGTAAGAACGCATGTTTTCCAAGCTATTTTTAGCAACAAAAACACTTAGATAGACGTATTGCCATACTGTGGATATATATATAAATCAGATGATGGACCCCCGCCAGAAATGTTACACAGTGCACCCTTAAATACTGTGGCTGGCATCTGGTGGATTTCGTGTTTATCCTTCTTTTTAAAGTGAAAATGTCCCCGTGGATTGAGTTGTGCTTGTTAACAGAAATCTCTTTAAAACTCTGTAATCCAAGTCTAAGTACAAGTTGCACCAAACTCTTTTCCAGCAGGAGAATTGCAATGCGGCCCTGTCCTGGACTATAGGCGTACACTCCTCTGTCAGCGAGAGGGACAGATGGAGAGAGCGAGCGGCTGTTTGTCTGAGTAAACTAACCTGTGATTTGGGATTTGATGGTTGAGAGGATTGTTGGCTGGAGTCAGTCATGGAGTGAAGTTAACGGAGGCATGAACTGCAGGAGTAATAGACCGGAATAATGCGAGTCCTGCTGAGCCCTGTGTCCAGCTCAAACCGCCACATATAATCCTGCTCAACCAATCTCAGAGTAGCAAAGTGAAATTGAAAACTGAACCGTGTTTCTCAAAATCTTCTCTCAAATCCGAAGGCATGGGAGTTCTTTTTTATTATCTAACTAATCTATTCATTTCCTGTCTTTAGCAGGGATTAGACCTTGATCTGCCTCCCAAGCAGCTCTCCAACGATCAGACATTTTATGATTTCTCCGTGGCAACCAACCAGATATTTGACTGTTTCTCTGGTACATGATTTAGGAAGTATATCTCTGATCCGGTCTGGAATATTGTGGCAAAATAACTGAAAGGCAAATGTAAAAACAAAAACCTGAATACTTGAAATATTTAAGCTCCTTTAAGTGACTTTTCTGGAGGTTCAACTCCTTGCCTGTGTCTCTGAGATGTTACGGATTTGTCTGCAATGTTCCAATACATGGCGTAAGAGTATCTATCTCCATGGAGACAGGCAGGTGACACCATCAAGCCCAGCTTATAGTAAGAAAGTGCGATGTCAAGGTTTTTTAGCAATAAAATTGGATGTAATTGAATAAATGTGTGGCGAGTGTGGATGTAAAGAATTTAAGCATTATACATAAACTAAAATAAACCAACAATGCCACACGTTTAACCCAGAAAATAAACGAAATAGGGACACAAGTATAAGTTGATTATATGGAGCTGAATAATCTATTATTTATTTAACAATAGTTTAGATGAACATTTCAGTGCACTTTTTAGTTTTGTTGTTTTAAGGCAGGAAAGCTTTATTAGACAGGATAGTATTCAGCTTATCCTGAAAGTTGCCATTGTTTCTTTTTCCGTTGTAGTTTACATGGAGCAGTTGAGCTCAACAGAAAATAAGTTCTAAGTTCTAAAAAGTTGTTTTCAGGCCCGTGTGCACGTGTACATTAAACATTTTAGACAAATCGGTCTACTTTATATAATGTTTTAGCTAGAGACTTTTCCCTCGATCACCACCAGAAGTTCCTTTACTACAAGAGTGCCCACACCACGGATCATCAAATCTTGAAAAATACAGCTTTACAGTTTGTAGCTGTGAACTAGGGGTATTCATGGTTGACCAATTAGCCAATTAACCATGACAAAACGCTTAGCGAGTGAACATATCTTACCCGGTTGACTGGTGCGTTACATTTTTTCCCTTGTTTACTGTGTTGTAAGACACAATTGCACAACCAGAGGGCGCCTGAGTGAGGACCCTGAGTGAAAACAGGTTTGCTAAAACTCAAATAGTGGATTTATGAACCAATATTAATCTTAGTGAAGAAAATGGACGCCTTTTTGCCTCAGATGGAAAACCATCGCTCTTTTACCTGCACATGCAAAGGTAAGCAGCTAACATTAGCGCGTTTACAACGGCACTCTTATAAAAAGAGAGCATTGTTCATAATCAGTAAAACTGTGTGTCAAAACAATGTTTATAGGTGAAAAAAGTAGATAGCGGAACACATACTATTAGAATCTAAACAGCTGTGACACGCTGCTCTGCGATACTGACGTAATGCACTGAGATTTATTGTTTTATTGTTAAAAAAAAAAAAAATATATATATATATATATATATATATATATATATATATATATATATATATATATATATATATATATATATATATAATTATTTTAGTATTATTTTTAAAGTTAACGGACTATTGACCATGGAGAGCTCCAATGATTGGTTAAAGAAAAAAATTGAAAATGTGCGCCCTTACTCTTAGCGTACGTCTTTGGCTGCACATAGCAGGGCTATGACAGCGAGACCACAACAACCCTTGCACCTGCCGAGCTCACAGTCTGAGCTTTAACATGCATGTGAGGGTCAAAACTACATTATTAAACTCCTGAGCAGAGAACACGGAGCAGCACAGTGGGACCCAGGAAGAGCGTAGGTCAGAATTACACAAAGGATGTGCTTTCTATTGAGTAGCCAAAGCAAACTGTTTTCACATGCAGCAAGGTCCGCCCACACAAATGCATAACAGATGAGTTTAATGCCATACTGTGAAGTATTCCAGACTAAGCAATAACATCTCTAGAGACAGGGATTAGTTCTTTATAAGATTGATTCATTTAGTCTGTATCTTCTCTTTTTCCATCTATTTTCAACCTCTTACAAGTGACAGAGAGCGTTCAGAGCTAATGGTTTAGAAAAGAGGACTTGCAGCAGTAACAACATGTTAAAGATGCTCTCCATATGAAGCCAGGCAGGAGAGGCTATTACATGTGCTTAAATGGATCCGACAGATTTGACCGCCTACCTCTTCTGTGAGAGCAGGTGTGCACACATGCCTGAGCACTCTGCACACAAAAACACACAGAAAACACCGAGCCTCTGCGTCCTGTAGCCATGTTATTATTCCAAATGTGGCAGACGTGAAAGCAGATGATTACGGCAAAATAACAGCACTACGGCAGGCTTGCGCACAGAAAACGCGAGTAAAAACAGGAGCTTGAGGTGGTTTGATGAGATTGGTAAAGGTATTTTATGTGGTCACAAAGAAGCAGTTACAGGATTGCTTTGCAGTTTAAAGAAGAGATTGTGCTCTATTTCTGGTATGTAATAAATGTATACATACCTGGATCATAGTTTTATAATTTGTTAAATGTAAATTGCTAGATTTCTCTCCAACGGCTGGCAAAAAAACAGATAATTTCCTAATTTCATTGTAGCAACATATTCATTTGTTTGTTTTTACTTTTTTTTAAATGGCTATGCAACACTTTGAACCCCACGTTTATTACTCATACATGCATGAATCACTTTAGTAAGTGTAGGAGAAAATCCACATAAGTTTGCATAAATATATCTCCTGTAATGATCAACACAATATTTTATAACTTTCTCATGTCTAACTTTGATTGAACTCAAAATGACGTCTCACCACTTCGTATTCTGTAAATTTTATAATCCCGATTTGAGTAAGAATATTATCCATTTGCCGTCTCGTGGAAGCAGAGGTGTCAGTGTTAAATTTGTGAAGTCAAAGTTAATTAACGCCTGCAGGACTGCGTGCGGTGCCAGCATTTGTTCTGCTGATTCATCTCCGTCCAAAGACACTTTTGTCTCCTGCATCAGTAGTTTATTTCTTTTTTTTTTTTTTTTTAATGGAAAAGTCATTTCAACTTTGAGCAAACATTTCCTGGATGGAACGGAACTTGGCGAAGTATAATACAGTTTTGAGAGGAAGCCAATGAAACAAAAGCTTGCTGTTTTTTTTGTGACATTTGACAGCGTGTTGCAAATGTGTATCGACCTCTATTTTCTTGCTGTGAGAGCCCTGGGGGAAGAACTCCATCACACCTTACTCATGCACCATTTTTTTTCTCCCGTTTTTTTAAGGACACGTATGCAAAATTGACTTTTTTGAGGTTTTAACCGTGTTTTAGTATTGTTCCCTTATCAAAAACATACATGGAGTTGCGTTTAGCTTCATTCACGATAGTTTAATGAATCCTATTTAGAAAGTCCTCTCCTCTCTGAGCCTCAAAAAACACCCCATTCTGCAATTTCCAATTTCCCAGATCTGTGACGACATATAGCTCGGAGACCTTCTGCGGTGTTTTAAGCCCATAAATCATCATGAGCCTCGTTCTGAACATTTCTGTCGTCAAATCACAATCATTACTTGCATTTGTTTATTTCGCCTTTGTAGTTCCCTCTGCAGCCTGTAGAGGGAGCCCAATGTTCCTGGCGTGGGAAAAGCCAGAGTGACATGAAGTCGTTTTGGTCTTTGTAGACATTTTTTTTTACTTCTAAAACACAAGATGCCAAAGATAACGTACTCGAGAGCATGTTTAAAGGCCAGTAACGATCCAAATCATGTTTAATATGTGTCCTTAAACAAATGAACGCAGAAAGAAGCTGTGTGGTTTCTCATAATAACCACCAAATAACTTCAATCAAATGGGCACCTTATGTCTGGACACTCCTGACTTTGCATAATTCACTTCCTTGGCTGTTCTTGGCGCCATCTGGTCGTTGGAGCCACTGCTTGGTCACAGCTCGGAGCCCGACCTCCCTCCCCCCAGTCCCCGGTGAGTGTGAGCTGCACCTGTAAACCTGTAAACCATAGAAAGCGCCGCAGCACATTTTGTCCCCGAGGCATGCGCTGAATCCAAGGCGTGAACGGAGGAGTGCACTTCACCTCATTACGTGATCTATTTACAAAGCCCGGCGCAGATGCTCTCACAGACTGATTAAATGATGCTTGCCATCTCCAGCCAATGTGCGTGGCTCCAACAACAAGGCACCTGCGGCATCGCTTTTGAACAACTCGTGTTAAACGCCGCGGTAACAACAGCGCCATGTGACAGTGCACTTTTATTACCGTCAAGCACTTAAAGGTAACGCAAATGTAACTTCTGATGGAGGAAACGCCACCTGCTTGTCTCTATGGAGGTGTCATTGCTTTACCTGGAATGTTCCACAGTATGGCATTAAACATATAGTATCCATCGCCATGTGCCAAGCAGGGGATGTTACAGGTCACATCTGTGGAACGGTGACCATGCTTATAGAAAGAATAGATGTAAAATGTAAATAATGTAATTAAGGAAGACACTGTATCAAATTTTATGATTATTGTGACAACAAACAACATGGTGTGACAATTATTTATGAAATATTTTATTTTCTTTAATACCCATTGTCCCATTGTCAGATTGAATTAATTTAATTAATCATTTTGCATCTAAAATGATCACAGTTATTCTTTTTCAGTTCTTACTTAATTGTGGTTCCAGGTTACAGTATAATGATACTGTAACCTGGAGCTACAATTATCAATTAAACTAATAATCTTGACATCCCTAATCGTAAATCAAATTTAAATACTTCTAGGTTTAAAATACATATATACATGTAAAGACTTTGTTTACTAATTTAGCATGGAATTTTATGAAATAAAACTGGACTAAAACTTGACTACAACTAAAAGTCTAAGACTAAAACAAAGTTCAAATTGGATGGTACATGCTCGTCAGTGGTGTAGCAATAAGTTACATGAGTCAGTTTTGAGCCTTTTTCATGCTTTAAAGGCTTCATTTTCCATCACACCGCACTAATGCACCTGTTTCTGTTGTTGTGTTTTTTAAGGACACATATGCAAAATTAACTTTTTATTATTACATTGTTCCGTCATCAAAAACATTGTGTAAAGCTTCACGGTAGTTTGCCTCCTGTTTAGAACGTCCTCTCGATGTCAGAGGTAGCGGTAGGAAAATTATACTATATTATGCATTTTTCATATTGTTAAAGCCTTTAAACATGCTCCTGAGTACATTAAATTTGCCATCTCATTTTCTGAAACAAAAAAAAAGTTTATTAAACATTACATGAAAGGATTCCTCTGCTCTGTGCAATGACAACTACTGAGTGCATCCAGCCAGCAGATGGCACCTAGCGCTATACACAATTAGTTATGTTAGCACTAAGACACAGTGATTTTCCGACTAGTAGTCATAAAGTCATTGTGGTGAATGTCAGTGGTCCAGTTTGGTGGTTTTATCATTGTCATTTTACATTCGTCGATCCAGCACTGGCGGATTTCCAGAGATTCTCAAACAGTGAAGTTTTACTTAACTTTGTACAATTAAATTTGCTGATTTGCTATTTCATTTATAATCACTCAAAGGCACCCAGATTTAATGAGGCGTTCGCAGGTGAGCTTTGTTATGCTGCTTTACATCATCATCAGGCAGCACATCAGTAATATAAGACCTTAAAAGCTCTTTTCATCCCAGACTCATCTTATAGTATTAGAGAGCCGCACGTCTCCCCGGCAACACAAGTTTCTTCTGAACGAGAATCTCATTATCGCCGCTATTATGCCCCGCCAAAGCAGATGCTTCTTTGGAGGAAATTATTGCCATTTAAAAACTGGTTTTAATGGATCGACTGTCACCACTTGAGAGCAGCTTTCCCCTTTCGCTCGAAAAGGGAACAAGGCGACTGACAAACTTCATAAATCACACCAGCCTGGTTCACCGCAGGCTCAAGATGGTGGCTTTGTACCTGGGTGCTCATTACGACTCTGCCCCTTAATGTATGAAGGCTCGAGCAAGCCCAAATGTTTCGCCTTTTGTTCGAGACCCCTGTACATGCGCCACGGCCATTCATCATGTTAATTGACTTTCTCCACTTTGTTGTGCTGATGTGGCTCCTTTAAAATCTATTTTTCATGTCATCGCCGAGTCACTCTTGAAGTTTAACATCACAGGGAATGGTTGGAGCAGAGCAGGTTTGACAAATCTCTCCCGATGACAGCTCTGATGAGGATGCAGTTTTAAAGATGAATGCACGCGTCAAAAAAGACTGGACCACAATGTCGTCACGTTATGATTTGTGATGTGACGTTAAATACATCGGAGGTAATGAGCTGGGAAGGGGGAATAAATGTAGTTAAACACAGTGGTGCTGGTGATAAAGTAAAAAAAAAAAAAGATATCAGACTTAATTTTCCTGCAAAGATAATTATAGAAGTCTAATATAAAGTTTAAAAATTTATGACAGCCTATTAACTGTAGAGACAGATTGCTGTAATGTGAGTGGACAAGGGAAGAGTCCGTCTGGCCCAAATGATTTTTTTTTTTTTTCTTCCCAAGTTGATATTGCATGTAGATACTGAACTGCAGGGTCATTTTTCTCAGACATTAGCAAATGATGGTTGCATTCGTGCACATAATGAAGCCTGTCACATTAAGGCTTCATGGACACAAACAAGCCCATTTGTCCATTTGTGGTATTCAACAACGTGCAAAAAGGTTGCCGGAAACACATTTCCAACATACAGGTACTATTTTCCAGAAACCATCCACATACATGATTAACAGCACAGGTGACTTGGTCTATCAGAGAATCAATCTAAGGTTCCATATCAAACAATATCTAAACAAAGTGGTGTTTTAAGCATAAAAAAATAACATGAATGACTGAAAAACATTGTGAACGCTGCTTATCAGATGTTTGAAAAGTTTTATTTAGTTCTATTATTCAGGAATTTAGCAACTTTTTTGTCATTGTCATTATAATACATTGTCATTATAATCACGATTATTTACAGCATAATTTAAATCCCAATTATTTTGAACAATTACTTCTAAGTCAAAATTATTCTGCAGAGAAAGTATAGACAGAATATTTTATTAGTAATGTTTTTAAAAGTATTTTTGCACCAGGTTTTGAGGCAAAAGGAGTGTACAAATCTGAACAGAAGACAATTCGTATTTTCAATTACAACATTTTTTGTAAGTGAATAGAGTAATAATTGAAAGAATCAGAACTGGTTTATTGCCATTGTCAGTGATCAAAATTCACAAACAAAGGAACTTGCTTCGGCGTAAGGTGCAACAATGAATAAAATATATAAAAGAGACATGCATAAGATTAAGAATAAAATAAAATAGACTAAGACTACATACAGAAATGTACAGTTGGAGAGACAGTAGTGCAAATTGGCAGTACAAATAGATAGTTCTTTTATAATATATTGTTGAAGTGGCAGGTGTTATAAAGTGCACGATTTACGCACAAAAACAAACAGAGCACACCAAAATGCCAGGGCATCCGTCTGCGGCGCCATCTTGGAAGCACGATTATATATACAATTACCTGCACAGCCCCAACTGGCATTAATTATTTTGCTATGTAAGAGGACAGATGAGTTTGGGCTCCCTTCCAACTATATTCAATTCAATCAAAGTAGATAACTTGTTATTGTCAGTGACAGAGCCTTGTGTTAAACATGTGTTGAATCTGATGTGGTGCCAGTGGAGCTGTAGTAGCTCTGATGTGGACATGCGCCAGAAGCCTTCACTATCACACACCACACATTCACCGCGGCTATTTCTGCCGATTATAGGTTTGATACTTCAGTGACGAATACACAGTATGGAAAGAGTAGCTGATGAGGAATGGGCAACTGTCGTCAGACCGTTAAAAAAAACACGCCGATTCCCTAATTTTCCCGACCGTCACAGTTTGGAGTGGTTTTCAAGCAAGTAGACGTGTGTGAATGTCATATATGGCAGTGCATTGTAGCTGATGTAACATGTACTATAGCCGTTTTTCGGAGTCTCAAAGATTGCAACGGGGTGGACATTTTATCAAGGCCAGATGAAATACAGAGCATTTTACAGGATTGACAAAGCTCCAGATTGAAGAGAAGAGAAGTGGATGTATGTAACTGAACTGGACTAATAATGAGGCAAGCCTCTCATTAAGATATAAATGTATTTCTGCATTTGTTTGGTTAAATCTTTCCCCAAATGAAACCCATTGTCTCATAACAATTCAGAATCTTTATTAAGATTGTGAATTTGGATTGTATAAATCATTGATCTGTCAATTAAGCGAGAAAGAGAGAAATTTGAAGAGAAATGAACACAAATGCCTTTTAAAAACAATGCTTGCATAATCAGTTGTTTGTGAAAATCACCACATAGAGTTAAACCAATGATCCTCGGACGTGTATCACATTGTCTTGAGTGAATTAGCCTGCTGTCATGTACAGAAACTTCTCATTAGTTTAACATGTTTTCACTATTCTCTCAAGATTACATACATTTAATTACCAATATCAGTAACGTATATTCCTCACAGACACCTCCAGGAACACATTTTGATGATATTTGCAGATTTGAAAGCACACCATGTCACGTAATGGTCACTAATGTTTAATCTGATTAGTTTTAAAGACATTTTGTTATTTACAGTTTCATATAATGACAGAGGTGAACCCCATACGCTAAATTTCAAGCTTGTTGCTATTCATTATTGCTGTTTCTTGCCTGCTTAAATGGCGGCCTCAACAAAACTAGTCACGTGGGTGCAGGAGATCTATATATCTAAGGTTGAAATCTAACAATTATGTTTGAGATGCAGCATGACAGGTTAACCGCAAGTTTGGACAATCTCAATGTAAAAAAAGAAGAAGAAAGTAGGCTGTTTTTGCACTGCGGCCCATCTTTAAAGCACAGACATTTTACAGAACCAGTGAGGCATTTGCAGTCGGAGCTGGCAGGCGGTTTTGTAACATTTGCGGTGATAAAGCAGGACTCCTAATGAGCTGTGACATATGACAGGCAGAAGCTACAACATGAATTAGCGCTTCTGCATTTGCATTATGTTTCTGGGGCGTACGAGAGCATCCGTGAATAGTAAACGCGCATCAACAACTTTTTTAGCCCCTTTGGCTTTTCCACTGATTCACTATGACATCAACGTAAACAAAAAGTATATCTGTGCCAAGAAGTCCAAACCCTACGACATCAAATTCCCCGCTAAATCCCCTCCCAGAGCGAAACCCAATTTGACATGCCTCATATTATTGTAATCCCTCAAGAAAACCCCGCTACATGTACAGTAATCCCGGGATACCAAACAGAAAATGTCTGCTTGTATCTTTTTTTACGCTCAGCAAATAGTCAGGGCAAAAGTTCAAGCAATTTAAACAAAGGGGAATAGGTCGGCAAAGGTTGCAGGTGCTTTTATCAGATGCAGAATGGATTACTGCCATTTTATCATCGTGCTTTTCCAGGTAAACATTAGGTTGTAGGGATTTGCTTCATTATTTGTACAGATTGTGGCACGAGGTCATGCAGAGGACAAAAAAGAATTACAAAATCTGAAAATCGTCCATGCCACTCAGGTCCCAGAGCCCCCAAAGTGCATCTGTTCATATCGGCTCCACAAAAACAAGTTCTTGCAGGAAGAATTCTGATAAAATAAGAATGCGTATAAAGCTAGAACATGTATTTGTAAGTAAGGCGTATAGGGGTATGCTTTCATTGACGAGTATGTGTGAACTTTTTAGTATTTTGCAATGCATTGGCTGTACACTAATGCAATTAAAAAACAAAGAAATAATACGTCGATTGTGATTTAAATTTAGAAGGATGCACAATATAGCATGAAATCAGCTGTACACGTCTGTTTGATTAGTTTTGCGTCTGTACAAATATAACGTAAAAGCAGGGTGTCCTGTTAGCATGTCATTTGTTGTTGGCATAAAGCAGCAGTTCCCATCGTGGAATCGATCTCAGGACCATCTTGTTGAAAGGCGAGAGCACAAGCGAAACTAATGACTAAGTGTAATTTATCATCGTGAAATGAATCATGCAGCTTGCTCCTTTACTGTAGTTCCATAACAAAATGTAATCACACAGTTTAAGTTAAAGATGTATAATGCAAAATAGACTTTTAAGAGTTTTTACCCATGTCATAATTCTTTCTTTCTTTTCATTTACCCACTAGAAGTTTTATTTTGAATTTCAAAGGGAAACAGCAATACAAAAGACTCGGAGGACACTGAAATTTGGACTTAAGTACCTGGGCCATCAAGTACACAAAGGCAGTATCAGGTCATCAGGACTAATCTAGCTCAGGGCATATATATATACATGCTCACTCCTCAGACCAAACCTTCAGATTGCAAATGACTTCTGAATGGCAGTTGAAACCTCTCAATATCAAAAACATTATCCAGATGACCTTTGAAACTTTTTCTACCACTCTAGGACAAGTAATCTTTATTCTTTTGCAATCAAGACCCTCTCTCCAGTGTACCACAATCAGAAAAAAGTTTTACTGCCATTGTCTGTCAACAAATTCACAAACTGGGAATATGCTTCAGCGAAATAGTCCCTGTCGAGGGTGAGAAGGGTCAGCTGTGATCTGACCTGCTTGTCCCCGGGTCATGGGGACGCAACAGGTCCTGGAGAGACACAGAAATGCAAGAAGTACAGCTTTTTTTTCTTGGAAAACGCAAATGGAGCGTTTGTGCAGATGAGAGCTGAATGCAATGATATGAAAATTAATCAGCTATCTTATAAACTGGCTCTCTATCGCCCTCTTAAAATTTGATTTTCACAGCCAGCCTGTTAGTTGTGGACTACTGAAGGGTGTGGGCCATTGTTGGTGGAACCAGATTTTTGCAAAATTTTACACTTCATATTTTTCACTCATTATTTTCATTCAAACAACTTGATCTGTCCAAATGAACTACACCCCTGTTTGATTACAGATAAGTTGTTGGATTTTTGGTACCTTGAAAAATGTGGGTGTGGCCAACTGGCAAATCAACTAAAGTATTTAAATTTTCCAGCACGAATATGTGTTTTGTTAAAAATGATGAGTTGAACGCAACGGTATACAATACATAGCTATGTTCTCCAATTGCTCTCCCCCTTATCTGCAATTTTGAATGGAGTAAAACAAAATTAGTATGTCAGAACATTTAAATTTAGCACAGACATTTGTCAGTCCCGTATTTATTCACAACAAGTGGCCCAAAACTTCTGAAAAGTTGAACACGATGATGCAATGTCTAGACTCTGCTAATACCAAGTAAACACTTCCTGTGGCCCTTACAAAATAAAACCATCTGCATTGACTGCCCAACGAACCTTATTGTGTAAAGGCCTTAAAATGACAATGCATTCCATCCATGGATAAATCTAGTGAGAAGCATAAAAAGAGTTTGTGGTTGCGACGTAACGTGCTCCGGGTGTGTGTGTGGTGGATCTGATCTGTCATGAATGATCATGTGTTCTGTCATGATCGTTGCCTCTTAGTAGTGTAGTTATAGCAGCCTCGTGAGTTATAGTTTGTTGTACGGACGTTGTTTTGGCTGGTTGTGAGTGGTGGACCAAGGTAACAGATGCTGGCCTATGTTCAAATACTGCATGTGAATGTGAGTTATGGATTATATAGCCTACTCATTTATTCATACTTCAGCCAAGAACCAAGTTTGTCAGAGTAACCTCTGGCATAATGGCAGCTTTTGGACTGCTGCGCTGATTGTGCAGGAGGCTGGTGTTCGCCATTAAACATTAAATAAAACGATGACACAATTGATAGATGCATGGTTTTGAGTATAAGCCAGTCTGGTATGACACATCATCTACTTTTAAACACCCATTATCACTGACAAAAACAATAACTAAAATACAGCAGAATACAGGATTTTTTGTGATTTTTCTCATAAAAGGGTGAGAGGCGGGCTCTTCGTGGTGCGATGTGCGCCGCAGTCACAAAGGGGACGAGGGCCTTTATCGGCGTCTGCGGCTTTAAACTTAAACTGTGATACATGTAGGATTCTGCATCATCACAAAATCTACTGCTCGCTACTGTGAATTGTATCTCCCTGTAGGTGGGACCATAATGGGACTTTTTTGTGTGATTATGTTCAGTTATTGGGATGTACAAGACAAAAGCAAATTTTTCTTCTCTGAAAAGCATGATCTCAGGAGTTACCACCCACTTCTATGTATAATCATAAATAAGAGATAAGAATAAGTTAATTAAGTTCACACAAGCTAGAAATCCCTATCCTTTCATGCTCAAGGATGCACCTTTCCAACTGAAACTGAGTCGAAATTCAAATCTACATATTCACTTCGAAGGGGAATTTAGAACAAGCTGAAAGAAATGAAGGCAATTTTCTACCTTATAATTACCATGTCATGTTCCAACCCTTTCCTTTGTCATGGACCTTCTCAGCTAGTGTGTCATTTGCATTTTAAAGAGCTATTACAAATCACATGTGTGCTTCCACGTAAGCACATGTATGCTATTCAATGAAGAGTGTGTTATTGCACACTTTATTTTTTCTCTTTATCTTATGTTGAAACTTGATTTTAAGTGTCCAGGAAATGGAGACTGCAGAATGAAAAAAAAAATACTTAAAGCAAATATTTGTTATTGTAGTCTGATCAGGCACAATTTGTTCAAGTCACAATAGCATACCTTGCTGATTGAAAACTGATTGCTTTAATAGTGGAGAAAGTGTTCTGTGACTAATATAATCTGCTTTCACTGACTGCTTTGACTAGCTCCTACTCCACTTCTCAGAATGATCCTTGTGCTTCATCAAGAGGTTTCCAGAACTCTGTTTGTGTTAAACTCATCGACAGTACATTTACACACACAGTTCAATCAATGGGGGTTCTCAGTCATCCATATCAATCCACTTTATTTACATAGCAAACAAACTACAAATTGAAATGTTTCCAAACTTCTGCGCACAAAAACATCAAATACACTTGCTCATGGTTCCTAACCATAATAATACAATATATAACAGGAAATAGAGTAAAATACGAGTAAAATAAGTAATAAAAGACCTGTACGTCTCCAGGACTCGGGGACGAGCAGGTCGGATCACAGCCCCTCCCACCCTGGACATGGATTATATTATTTTATTTGAGCCCCTCCCCTCGGGCAGGAGGCTACGGTCCATCTGGACCAGAACCTCCCGCCACAAGAACAGTTTCTATCCCTCTGCCGTTGGACTCATGAACACTTTATAACACCTGCCACTTTAATATTCACATAATATGAGTAGCTATCTATTTGCACTACTGTCTAGTCAACTGTAAATTTTGTGTATATAGTCTAAATGTGTTTTAGTTTGTTTTATTATCTAATTCTTAATTTTATACATGCCTTCTTTTATTTTGCTAGTATCTTATTCATTGATATATGTTGCACTTTACTGCCAAAGCAAGTTCCTTGTTTGTGAATTTTTGATTCAGAGAAAAACACACTTAACACCTGGTCTTACATGTTCCACTGCAGATTTGTGTTTGACAACGAAAGCTTTCAAGTTCAATTAAGCTGCCACACTTCATGCAACAGCACACCAGGTAAGGTTGTATTTTCTGTTGCACAATTGTCACGTTGGCTTTGAAACGCGAGAAACATTTCCCTTGAGATAATTTTGCTCCCTACGTCAAACCTTTTGTCCTTTACGCGACGACAAAAAACATACCACTTCCAAATGTACTAAATATACAGGTCAGTAAAAAGCATTCTTGTTTTTTGAAAAATAAAAATAAATCTACACTTCAGGAGAAAGTTTGAAATGTAAAAATAGCCCAGTGAGACAGACTTGGGGTTGACAGCGACTATTATTGCCTGACACGAGCGGATTACAGCAGGCCTGGATCCACGGATCAAAGTGTTGGCAGATACACATCGAGTAAAAAGCGCAGTCAGAGGCTTGGGATATGTCTTTAGCTGTGAGCCTCCCTGTGGCTAATCAGAGACTGGAGACTGGAGCAAACATGATTACACAATGCAGGTTCAGACACCGCACACACCTTATCGCTCATCTGTCAGAGCCACACGTCTCAACTAGGACCACCCCGTCTCCCTGCGTGAGGACAGACAACACCCAGGCGACTGCTGCAGAGCTGGCATCCAACTTAACTGAACTGAATCACGACTGTTTTGGTCTATCGTGATGATTACAATACTCAATAGATGTTTTTGGGGCTCATTTTTTTCTTTGCACTAATCAGAAACTTTTTGTTATTATACCTCAACCTTGTACCTATTTAAATTAAAGTCTATATGACAGGTTAGACGAAACATTTCACTAAAATGTAGTGAACATGATTATATTTAAGATTTTACTGAACATTTGGCCCCAGTTTGACAGTTTTTGTACAGTAATTGTACTTCCTGGTTGAACATGGGCAGCGAATGTGACATAGGTAAAGGTAATTCCACAACTGTTACCTTGCAACAAGAAAATAGTTATGATTTGACAAATAATAATACCTGATAACACCTTAATTTTGTTGAATGACAGTTTAAACTGTCCTGGCCATCGATCCATTGAAATATGTAAGTTCAATGACCTTCAGTGGAATATTTCAGGCAAAAGCAATATGCTCAGTGCACAGAATTTTTTTAAATGGCGAGTTCATTGTACATTTGAGGACTTCCTACCCAATTCTATCTCTATGGAATTTTGCAGAGTCACACTAAATGGAATAAATCCTTAAAGATCCGTCATTGAGCTGCGGGTGGATGTCACTGACAGCATGTCAAAGACTTTACAAATGAGAAGAATACTTCCCCAGTGTCCTCTGTGTTGATAAAGGCAGGTGTTTGGTCAATGCTAACACCAATGCTAATTTCGAAGCATAATAAAGATAACAATAAAAGTAAGTTATAAAGAGGCAAACCTCTAAAACAGAAGGTACATGGTGCACCTTTAAGCAAAAGTAAATTTTGTTTGTGGTGAAATGGCGTTAAAAATGTGTAACAGAAGAGGACCTGCTCAGAACCATGAAAAATGAATATAAAAGGCAGCTGTCCATTGTTGCTTGTACAAATATTGTGTCATAAAGCAGAATTTCAAGGTAGAAGCATTTCTTACAAACACTTGTAAAAATGTATTCCTAAGTGCCATATAACAAAGAGCCCCCGCAACGCTTGCCTTGACAGAGTCCTTGATCACTGATAGTTTTAACGTGACATGTGTGGCATAGAACACTTGCTTTTTATTATCATTGAATGCCCCTTTCAGTCCAAGGCCAGGGCTGTTGTAAAAGCACTCGGAAAACGAGCCCCAGTGAACTTGAGGCAAATGTAAAAGTCGCATTTCCCCAATGGACTGTGGAGTCTTTGCAAAGACGTCACAATTCATTCCCCTGCCCTCGAGCAAGGATTACTGTGTAACAGGATTTCACTTCTCAGAGCTTAAGTTTCCTTAACAGATGAGATGAATTATCACCACTTTCAAGAGGAAATGCCAAAAGTGTCACATTTTTGCGGGCATGTAACATTTTGTGTCAGAAGTGAGGATCGTAACCAGACAATTGGGTTTATTAATGTTCATCATCTTGTCTTCATGGAGATTTTTAATGCATTTCTGACTATTTAAAACACCGTGTAAAATGAATGTAAGCATAATGGATGAGTTTAATGCCATGCTGTGGAACATTCAAGGCAATGCAATAAAAGCTCCATGGAGTGACGCAGATAGTTACCCTGTGTACCTTTTTAAATAGTGTGTAGTGAATGAATAGTGTAGTGTTGGTTTTCACACTTCTCCAACTTAAAGCTCAAGACCCATCTTTTAAACTTAGCTTTTGATTAATTACAGGGGCCCTCTGCACCAGGAGCAGTGGTCGGCTGTGGCTAATGTACCAGGGCCCACTTCTGGACCCTGTGTCTGTGTCCTGTAACCGTGGGCGATTTTCTGCTCCTGGTGCAGACGGCTCCTCTGATGGTGCTTCCTCAACTGGTTCATCTCATGTACTTTTGTGTATGTGTGTGTGTGAGAGCGTACGTGTGTCCAGGTGTGGATATGTGAGGGAATATTTTTAAGGTTGATTAATAGCAGGAACATGAAAATAATTATTGAATGTAAAAGACAAAAATAAAAGGTTTCTGGCCCCAAAAATTATGTAAAATGATCGGCTTCAATTTCCAGAATGTTTTTCCATACTTGTTCATTTCACCTCTGTTTTACCCCAAACCGCCTGGATGCCTTGAGACTGATAGGCTAATGGTATTTGACCTGTGTGCGCTGGTATCTGTGAGGCAGATAAGAGAATAGACTGCAGCTGCTGAAACAACAGTATGTGAAGCCGTTAGAGGAGAAAGCATTGATGTCCTGCAGTTGGCAATCGAACATTTAGTCCTTACTACAAGTTTTATCCTACATTCAGCAATATCCTTCACATATGGGTAATAAGGGAGTAAGGGAGATTTTCAAGATAAACTCATGGGTAAACCTATTTTTTTTTTTTTTTTTTTGAGATCTTAGTTCTCAGTCTATATGTCAGGATTGTAGCTGCATTCTTCACTGTTAAAGTAAATGTTATGTTTTTTATCGATTTGTGTTGTGATCTTAATACAGTACATCTTTTCCTTTTTGTGAATCTTATATAACCTATATATATATATATATATATATATATATATATATATATAGATAGATAGATAAGTACTGGCGATATATATATATATATATATATATATATATATATATATATATATATATATATATATATATATATATATATATATATATATATATATATATATAAAACCTATAGAAAGACAAACACATTTAAATAATAAAACTCAAAATATTTTCTTTACATTTTCACATTTCAACATTTTGCTGTCTGTACATTTTAAATACATTTTGCAATCTGTTCTGGTTTACGTGCTATATAGAACTGCGAAGAGGATATTTCCTTCACCCACGCTAACAAAATTACACTAATTGGAAAGCATTCCATGGCTGCGTTTAAGTATAAAAAAACAAGTTAAAAAAAAGTTTTGCAGAAACACATACTGTAGTTACAATGACACTTTTGGCTGAACATTAAGGCACCTTGTGAATCCTCCACTTTGCTCTTAGGGCAGAGTATAAATAACAAGGTGACTGTGCCTAATGCGTTACAGTCTGCTACCATGGCGATATGAGATACAATAATGTGCTAGAGGTGTTTCCATTAGTCAAAAAGCATCCACCGTGAAAAGACTGATCTTCAGTTTCCTCAGCTAAAGTAAGATTCTTTGTTTGACCTGCAATAAAGGACAGAGAATGAGGTTTTAAATGGTGTCTGCTATCTGAAATTTGCTCTTGGTCTGGCTGTGAACTTTATGGACACTTTATAAAATTAAAGAAATTCAATAGTCAGGCCATGGTGAAATAAAAGATAATTATACCATGATGAGTAATCTGAATAAATCTTTCTTACAAAAGAACCCAAAAACAGATGTCTGTCTCAGTGGTTAGTGCATTCACCCATCAACTCGAAGGTCAGCCATTCTTTCAACTCTTAAAGGGCCTGTATCTGATTTTTATTAATTCCAGTAAAGATAAATTCTCTTTACGCGCATTGTTTGGTACAAGTAGCTAACAAAGGAAAACGTTGGGTCTGTAATACATAAACTGTGCACATTATAAATGCATTTAATACATTTGTTAGAAAGAAACTAGTACAGAAGCACATACCAGGGTCACGTAATTTCATCCAATCAGGGTCAGAGTTTACTATGAATCATGGGAAAATAATAGCATGAAATTGGTATTGGAAAAAAAAAAACCTCCAAAGTACTCGGTATCGCATCGATACCAGAAATTGTGGCATTGTCCATCACTACTGACCGGTAAGACAAATGAAGTTTGGCTGTGCAGCGTACTCAGAGATCTTTGTGCATGTAAATGTACTGACTGTGTGCTTGGGCAAGACACAATACCTGCCACCTGTGGGCATGTGATAAGTACTGGAGACTTTGCATATCCATTGAGTATGAAACGAAATGAATAATACACCAAAGCGTTTTATGCATTTGTCATGTGTGCCATGCGTGAAGGAAAAAAACATGAGCAGTGAGGGCTTTGCAGAGCGGAGGAGGGTCTGCGCGAGGGGAGGAGGTGCCTGAAAGGCTCCAGGGCACATGACGCTGTTTGTGCTTTGGAGACAGAGCAGGGGTGCAACCTCTGAGCAGCCGGGTCGTAAATAACAGTACGTGTTAAATTACTTGGTACTCAAGAAAAATGATTTGAGTATCAATCAATCACATTTATTTATATAGCACATTTAAAAACAACCATGGTTGACCAAAGTGCACAGGTATAGTTTCAGAAACACAAATGCACATATAAAACAGTAAAAGTATACATTAACGTTGGAATATGCACCATGGTATCTGCTCAAGCAGTTTTAGAAGCCAGTGTAAAAAAGTAAGTTTTAAGTAATGTTTTGAAATGATCAATAGCTCTAATGTTGAAAGGCATGTCGTAAGATGTCGAGATGTCATGGTTTTGCCTGGAACATTGAACTGTATGTATCCTGCATTTATTCAATTACGGTGCATATTAAACAGGATTGCACATCTCATATCTGACCTGTAACTTGGCCTTGTGTTAAAGGCCATAATGTGGAACATTCCAAGTAAAGTAATCACATCTCCACAAAGACAAGCATGTGGCCAGCCCTCCAACAAAAAAAATCACATAGTGCACCTTTAAAACAGTGGTGACAAACCAGCTGGAAAAATAGTATATAGTATGTTCTTGCATCTTTCTGATTGATTGAGCCTACTTTTTCTGTTAGCTGGCATATTCACATTTCCCACAAAGAAAACGTAAATGAAGCTAAACGCATCAACTTCTTACACAACATACAGGTGCGCCTTGAACGTTATTACAGCTAAATTGCTAGTTTTAGAGAACTGTTTCAAAGTTGCCGCTGAAAATACATAAAGTGGCAGAACAAACACTTCACTGCAATTGTGCCTCTTGAGAAGTTCCACGACCCACTTACGTGTGAATGCAAGGAACAGCACTGAGTGTTTTTTTTTTTCAGTATGAAGCAAATGAAAGGAAACAGAGCTCTGCACAGGATAGGAGTTCACTTCTATAACATCCTCTCCACGACTCTATCAAGCAAGAAAAATCACACTAACAAGGAACAATCAGTGAATTCTTGCCCGTTTAGCACAAAAGAGTGGCAGCAGATTACAGCCATGAAAGTATAGGGCACAGCTAGCAGCAAAAAGTGGTAATAAGTCACAGTGTTCAGCTTGGCCCATTACGTTCGATTTAAAAATAAGACTTGGGTCAAAATACTTCTATGATTGAGACGTTTTTCTGTTTTTAAACACATAAAAATATGAAGGGTGAATTGTATTGCCTGACCAGCCAAGACCACACGATTTGACAATACTTTAAAAAGACGTTTTGGTCTGGAAACTTTATCCCTTCTCCTCGATTTCAAATGGGCGTGATCGACAGGCGAGCTGAATTAAACCAATCAGACAAAAGCGTGGTCTGGGTACAAGTGAAAAAGAGGACTGAGAAAGAGCGGAAATAGTTCAATCTCAGGTAAAGGAAGTTATGTATTTTTTTGTGGTTGGAGCGTCACAAGTTAGGACTTTTTTTTACGGCCTTTATGGTCATATGGTCATTTGAAAGGCTGGCTCGTCAGGCAAGAAATAGCTTTAAACACAGGAGTAATAATAGTATGTATTTGTCTTATGTTAAGACCCACCTCATTTTGGCAGTTTTTCTCGAAAAGTACATACCCAAATGAAAAAGCTTATTGCATGGCTAACTTACAGTCTATAGACTTGTATAATGTGTCATTTGAAAGCTAAGACCTTCTAGTTTCTGAATCTGTGCATTAGATTTGTCTGAGTGAAACACAACCGGCAGTACACCTGTTCAAACACACCCCAAAAGTCGTTTTTTTGGTCTCGGAAAAAAAAAGAGAAAATAAAAATGTCTTTCTGAAGACATACTTCATGCTGTGCTATTGACACTCCCCACAGCAGTTGTCCACCTTGTTGACAACAACTGTGTGAAATTTCAGACTTCTAGATACAACCATTTTGATGTTGAGCAGCTTTTTGTATGAAATAACCCTAATCCGAACAAGAGGTCCTTCTCTGTGCCAAATGTGCCAAACTGCTTTCCATGCATTTTGCCACTCTAATGACCCTAAAAACCACATTTGGTCATTTTGGTGACTATAAATATCCATTATAGATTATTTTTTTCATAAACTTCCTCAAATCAAAGGCAGGTCGTGCGTACAGACAGTCCGCTGCGTAAATGATGCGTAAAATGGTGCCTTCATCTCTTTACGCACGGAAAAATCAGCTTCTGCACTCAATGAACCTGCAAGTCCCGCCCCTCTTTTGAAAGCTCTGGTGATTGGCTACAAGAATATGTGATTGACTTACTGAATCACCAATGGCATTGCAGGCTGTGACGCCATTACGCACGCGGAGCTGACGCTCCTCGCGTGTCAAAATGGATGCGTTCGCTTTGTTCAAAGGGCTCTACCTCTGGAAGTACTCGACGGAAAATTGCACGGATAGGCTCGTTTTGAAGCCAAGACTGAGTAGAAAACGAACATACCCAAGCCGAACCGCGGAAGCCGGAGATTTCTGTGTAAAGTGATGCGCAAAAGTTATGTTTTTATTGCTTTTGTGTTACTGTCAAATGAAGAAGATGCGTTTACGGGTGGATATCAACAAATGGATTATATTATTTGAAATAACAACTGGATATTCTTATTTTGTGGACTGTGATGGGCAGAAAGAGTGCACACACTTCTGGATTGGATTTTGTTTGCGTCTTGAGGAGCCAACGAAAGGTAAGAAATGCGAGATGAACAGTTTGGTTATGTTACAGTTTGATAGCTTACAAGTATTTTGTGAGGTGATTTAGTGAGGATTGAACATTTTAGACGTTTAGTGGTGACTCTAAGCTTTCAAATGACATATAACATGTCTGTATTGAAAACATTTGTTTTTAATGAGTGACGCATGTATGTAAAAACTCCGAAACTGTCCCTGATCAGGGACGGTGGGTTTTAACAGGTTAGGACTTTTTTTTACGGCCTTTATGGTCATATGGTCATTTGAAAGGCTGGCTCGTCAGGCAAGAAATAGCTTTAAACACAGGAGTAATAATAATATGTATTTGTCTTATGTAGTACTTTTCCAGACACTCAAGCTTGACAATTTTGAGCAATTTTATTCACTCCATGGAGTAGACTAACGAAAGTGCCAATCTGTGCCGCCGGCCTCTCCGACCACCACCAATCATCGCTCTAGAGTGGCTCCAGTACAATACATTGCAAAATCTCCGGCCTGCATGTCTGTAATTATTAATTAATGTACAGTAATGTTTCGAGGTGTGTTCATTTATCACAAAAAAGTCACCCTTATTCACTAGTATTGAACAATGGTTACAATTACTCTTGTCAGATGATGGCTAATATATGCACAGCTACATCTCAAATCTGTCATAGGCGACTGTTGCAATAAAATGTCACAGTATTGTATGCTTAAAAAAATATATATTATGCATTTTTTCTATTGTTTTTAGCCTTTAAACCTGCTCTTGAGTGTCTTCAGTGTGACATCTCATGTTTTAGAAAAAAAAACAAAAAACACTTTTACAGAGAAAAACCTAACTTTATCACTGCAATGGGAGATGCTATATTGACTTAGCTGTGGCTCCATCTACTGGCTGTAGAGACAATTACACACATGTAAATATATACCCACAATGCATTGTGATATGCAGTAGATCTGATGTAGTTATAGCTATCGTAATTAGACAGAAGAAATGTTCAGAGTGAGTCTGGCAAGGATTTAAGGACTTAAAACAGCAAAAGATTCAGGGATAAGTGCCGTCAGCGTCTACGTCACATATCGAAGGAGTTCAGAACACAGTGTTGGAGAGAGAGGATTTCTCAAACGAGTATTCATCAAACAAATGTGAATCAAACTAAATGCTACTCCAGGGATGTTTTTGATGACAGAACATGACTAAAAGCTCAACAAAGTCAATTTTGCACTATATTTGTCCTTTAATGTTTATTTGCGCTCCATGTTCATACGTTGACAGCTCCATGCGTTATCGTAGCTTCATTTATACTTCCATCCGTTTCTAATGTCAAAGCTGAGTGCTGGCAAATGCCCACCAGTGGGCGCTCAAAGTTAGCTAGAGCACTGACCAAAACAGAAGAAAAAGTACAGCAAGAAAAACAAACAAGCCAAGAAAACAAGGCGAAAAAATCATTTAGGGTTAGATGCAAAGTTGCGCTTCCACTGTGTACACTACTGTCCCCAGTGGTCAACTCATGTACAGCTCAGTTGCTACACATCCATAAGCTGTGAACACTATACGTGGGGCTATACATTAACATGCACAATGACCATGAACCGGGACGACGGAGCACACACCTCATCACACACCTCATCTCGAGGAGGGAGCGGACAGTAGGGGATGTAAGCCTCCATACTGTCTGGCTAATATAATAAAGTCTGATAAATATATTAGTTAAACATTTACGCAATGGGACTGTGCCATGTGTTCGTGAAGTGCAGCGTCGTCTCCAACAGAGCAAAGAGCCTCCAACATGTGCAGGAGCGTATAATAGTAATAGTTGTCATTAGTGTAATCTGATTATTCCTCTGTTGGCGATGACTTTCAAAAATAGTTTCTGCCAATCAGCAAAAGAATTTCATAAAGTTTCATCTCCCAAAAGAAGGTTTGATCTCATCTGAGGACAAAACCACATTACCCCCTCCAGTTTATTACGCGCACATTTGTGTACACGCCACCCACTTCTGCCGGAGCAAAATCAAATCTTCCCCAACACATCCGGAGAAGTGCTCCTGCAGAGGCCCACAGTCGCCAGATTTATAACTCGACTTTAATAAACTTTTCCCTGACTTGTTTAAGATACTGATTACAACATCCAGCAGCTCTAGTGGCAGTTTGTCTCTGAACAAAGAGATACAGGCTTGTGTGCACAGGCAGATGGCGGCGTCCCAGGCGACGTGCTGTGGAAGTAGCACAGCTTGTCTGCAACCTGTTTACTGATGTCACAACAGGGAGACAAACGAGCATGTGTCATGGAGTGTCCCTCTCCGCGAGATGCTACACATCTCACACTAAAGTTTACCATTCAAAGTTACTCGTCACTTTGCTTTTGTGCTATTGTTTGGAACTGTTTTGCTGTTGTTTTGTTGTCATGCACGGAAAAGTGACTCTTACAGTGTGACAAACAAACTGACAAAACACAGTACAATTAAATCGAACTGCTGTGTTTCTTTGTGCTATTTGATCTGACGTGCTTTACCTTCAAGGCGTTTATGACACCCATTAACTACTGGCTTGTTAGCCCTCAAAACTTGTAAAACTGAATTAAGGAAGTCAAGATTATTTGCATAACCAATAATCAACGGATGTTCAGGTCACAGTATTATCATGAGAACAAAAATAAATATTGAAATAAAATATACTTTTTCTTAGCAAAATTATGTCATTAAGTCAATTCAATCAGGATTTTTAAAAGTAACCTAAATGTAAAGTGTCAGTCATGTGGTCCTCAGGAGCTCGGGTTTCCACGATGAGGAATCCCGTTTCCAATATAGTATGCATATATTGCATATATACAATAATTTGCATTCATGTGCTTTTATCTGGGAAAGTCAGGATTTTGATATCACCAATAATATAACTGTGGCTCTTTAACAGAAAACATTGTTTCGGGAAAACATTCCATTGTTTTTACTTTTTTATAATTAATTAAACAATAGTGTTTGCTCTTTCTTTCCAAATCTCTTGGACAGTAAAGCCCTGTAGTAACTTTTAGTCAAAGAGCTCAAATGTTTAAGATAAATTAACAATCTGCTGATTTTTGTCCATCTCAGCGCAGCAGGTGACATCAGTTTGAAAGTCGGGCAGCAGCTCTGGACCCAAGTTCCGAAGTCCTTTTTACATGAATGCAGCAAATGTTACATGAACTTTAAGATTTCACAAAGCTGATCATACACTTGAAGAAAGATTAAATTAAATATAAATTTTACTAATTGCACTGTTGTTTGGTCATGGCATCGGTAATTGTGGATAAGCATTAAACCATGATATTATATATATTATATTGTGACATCCCAAATGTATCACAATAATGTATTTCAATCTGCTCACACAGCAAAGCAACAATAACACACATCATTTAAGTGAATGGTAAATGTGTTCATTCAGGTTAATGTCAGGCAGTATTGAGGTTAACACATTCATGGTTGCGCTTTAAGGTGCACACTACTACACTTGTAAAGACAGTAGTATTTCTGGGGTACATTTCTAGTCAATATTTATAGTACTTGACCTGTGGTGGTTCATTCCACTCATTCCTGTGCCTTTTCAACAGTGAATCCTCAAGCTCAAATGTGAAGACTTTTCCCTGGATTGGCTCTTTGACACTTTGATACATTTTTCTGAGTTCATTATTCAAATTATTTTTCAGTAGAATCCAAACATTTATCTGGTGAATAACTGTTGCAATGGGAAATATCAAGGATTCAAAAACATCACAGAGCAAATATTTTTGGATTTGAAAGAGACTGTTATTTTGGACAGTTTTTGGCATTTAAATTGATTTTTTTATTGAAAGAAGCTGAATAAATGTTGTTCGGGAGGAAAGAATAAGTGAAAAGACAGCCATTGTGAAAGAAACCAGCACTTGAAATATGAAATGATTATAAGCAATTTCAGGACACATGTTTTTTATGGTTACAATAAAAAGTGTGCTTCCAAAAGCACTCAATGTGTAAATGTGCTTTTTTAAAGTAATGTACAAATCACAAGGTGAAGCTGATTTATTTTGTTCCAGGAATTTCCGCATTTCATTTAGAATTGTAGGACATTTTATGTTCCTTATAGGGTTTGAAGCACAGCAATCTTGAGCCGCTCAAGTGTTACTGTAAAATGAGCAGCAGTTAGCACATAGTCACTGGGAATAGTATGTAGTAGTAACTATGTCACTGCTGCACCTTTTCATTCACATACATTTAATGTCAAAATAAATATGTATGCATACAATAACTGTATATCTATCTTAAATCAATTAAATAAAAACAAAAATGAAATGAATAGTACCAGTAGTGAGTAAATAAAAGTTCAGAAAATTTGGTATTCTGGTACAGTTACAATTTCATTTTGTGGTATTCAGTGTACAGTTACTTTTCTAGGAAATTCATTATACCATTTCGCTTCAGTCTCACCAGGCAAGGCAAGGCAAGTTTATTTGTAGAGCACAATTCATACACAAGGCTATTCAAAGTGCTTTACATAACAGGAAAAGTTGCATTAAAATCACAAAACACAAAGACACACAGAATAATTTTAAAATAAAGTGCTTTAAAAGAGAAGAGTGCAGATAGATCTTTCAGTCGTTTGCACATCTAAACAGAACTGTTTTTAGCCTGGATTTAAACATTGCCAGAGTGGAGGCCTGTCTCACATCTTCGGGGAGACTGTTCCAGATTTTAGCTGCAAAAAACTGAAATGCTGATTCCCCATGTTTAGTCCTGACTCTAGGCACCTGCAGGAGGCCGGTCCCTGAGGTCCTCAGAGTACGAGATGGTTCATATGGCTCTAACATGTCAGAGATGTACTTTGGTGCTTGGCCGTGGAGAGACTTGAACACAAGCAGAGCTGCTTTAAAGTCTGTTCTCTGAGCCACAGGAAGCCAGTGCAGAGACCTGAGCACAGGGTTTCCAGGGGAAATAAAATAAAAGCATAATAAAACCAAAATCAATATATCAAGTTTGGCTTGAATGCAATTAAAAAGCATTCAATTCAATCCCCACAGTCATTAAATCTGAAAATCAATTTGAAAAAAGATGTCCAGCAGAACAATAATAATAATAATAAAAAAATAAAAAAATTCATAAAGGAAAAAAAGAATAATAAGAAGAACAAATAATTACCGCAGTCCATGTCTCCCCAGAGTCACTGTGTCAGTCACTCAGAAGTGCGTGTCCATGACGTTAAAATATATTCTAAATCCCAATCTGGATTTATTGAATGGAGATGGTTTTGATCAAATCATCTCAAGTAAATGCTAGGGTTAAAAAAATATGTATATATAACTCTAAATTGCCCCTAGTGAATGAATGTGAGAGTGAATGGTTGTCTGTCAATGTCCGTGTCTGTGTTAGCCATGCCACGAGTTGTCCAGGGTGTACCCCAGGGTGTACCCCGCCTAAGGCCCAAAGTCACTGGGATGGCTCCAGTCACCCGCAACCCCTAATGGGAACATGAAAATGAATGCATGAATGTTTAACTTTCTTATAAATTCGCTTTTTGAATATTATAAAGTACTTAATTATATTCTTGTCGTTCTGCTGCCCCATGGAATGGTTGCAACTCAGTAGTTTTGCCAAGATAAAAGCGAAAAATGTCTTGTTGTGACATTGATTATGGCATTATAAATCTTGAAATGTGGCATTAAAGACCATTACATTTGATTTGCTGAAACCTGACTAATCCTTATCACCACACTAATTAAGAAAAAAAGAAAATGTGCTCAAGTGGTGAGGGCATGACTGTTTGTGATAAACCTGTTTTTAATCCTATGTTGCACTTTTACACTACACTCTGCAGCTCAAAGAATTTTAATTTATTCAGAACACAGTATACGAAACATGTCACTAAATACATTTTACCGGCAGTATTCAGTATTCAGTTACTAAATAGGTTTTCAAAGTATCCTTCCCATTATTCAGATATGTTTTAACTACAAATTTTACTGTCATTTGCTATATCACAAATATATTTATGGCTTGGCGAGAAAAAGAACTAATATTACTTTGAAGTAACCACACACTAACACTTGGCCTCATACACATTTATTTGTTGCACCAAGTTCCATGAGGTGTTCTTCAGTAAAAGACAACATCATCTTTTCAATCACGTCGACTGTACGCTTTCACACACCCTATGATTTACGTTTAGGTCAACCAAACAATTACAAAGTCATAACTTCTTTATCTTTCATCTTGTGGCTTGAGTTTGAGACGCCTTCGGAGGCATGTCAAATTACAAATAACAGCCGGCAATTATTGGTGTGCTGTAAAAGTTTATGGGCGAACAAATCCTTAATCACAGAGACAAGCGCCGCGGCTCGTAAAATGGCCGCGTTCACTCCTGCGCATAGAAAGAGCTGCTTTAAATCCACAAATCATCGCACTGGGGGGATGTTTATTAACAGGCTGGATCAGAGCCCAGTTTGTTGGTGACGCTAAGAGATTTATGGGAGCTAATGAAGACACAGGAGCATGGCGTTTTTATTCCTTTGATACTGGTCTAGAAATCCCACTGTGGATGATTTTCCCTCTTTCATATCTGCATGAAACATAATTGTAAAAATGAGGTCCGTCCAGCTCACGGTACAGAAACTTCTGCTGTTCTGATTTATGTAATGTATCCTATATTATGCTGTGTTCCCGTCGTCCTCAGAGGTCAGAACTTGGAGAGACGTTTTCTCAGAGTTTTTATGTTCCAGTCAGGGGCGGATTTACCATTAGGCAACAAGCTACAATTGCCTTGGGTCCCCAATCTGAAGGGGCCGTCATCAAGATGCCCTTCCTGATCATCATCAACGCCAGGCTCTGAAAAAGTTCTCTCAACATCACAATAAAGAATGTAGTGTACTTTTAAGCAAAATAGTCATCATAACAAAATAGTAAATAAAATATAACATTATGAAATTACAGATAAATATCATGCAGTTAAATCAGTTGATCAAGTGTTAAAATACACCGACAACAGGAAATATGGTCCGATTTCTGAAATATTCTTCTGGGGAAGGACCTCCAAAGCCCCCTGTTTAAAGCTGTTTAGAGCATGTAGCTGATGCACAGAGAAATTAGTTAAAGTAATAATAAATAATCATCTAGAAATAAAAGCTTCCTTTCAAGAACAATTCATGAAACACGACAGAAAAGTTTAAGAAAATCACACACACACACACACACACACACACACACACACACGGGGCGGCAGTAGCGCAGAAGGTAGAGTGGGCGCCTTCTGATCCGAAGGTCGGCAGTTCGAATCCCACTCCAGACATGGAGTAGTCTGATCCTCTGAACTGCAGGTTGGTGGTGCGATTTCAGCTCCTTCAGATGAATAATGCTGTTGTGTCCTTGGGCAGGACACTTAACCCACCTTGCCCCCAGTGTCTGCGTACACTGGTGTATGAATGTGTGAGTGGATGGGTGACTGGTTCCTTGATGTAAAGCGCTTTGAGTGCCTTAAAAAAGGTAGAAAAGCGCTATATAAATGTGACCATTTGTGACCATTTACACACACACACACACACACACACACACACACACACACACATACACACACACACACACACACACACACACACACACACACACACACACACACACACACACACATACACACATTCCATTACATGTGTCTTGATGCTCAAAATTACTTTTTTTAAATTTAGAAGGAACATTGTCTGGAACCACATGCTAGTCTCCATGGAGAAAAAGTTGAATGCCATTCTGGGCAAAGAAAGCAATAATATCTCCAAATAGACACCATCTGAGAAGTTGCTTTTAATTGTGTGTCCTGGTTTTGGTTCTGACTTGGGCTGGGCCATATTATCTCCCAGTTGAGTCCTGGCTCAGATCTTGTTTAGTCCTAGGTTTTTGAAGAGTTATTTGACATATGTGAACATTTTTTTTTTTATGTCTTCTTCTTCTTATTTAGTCACAGATTTGTCCCGGTTTAGTGAAGATCCAATCAAGTGTTGGTTGGTTATGTTGGTGGCGGTGTATGTCCTTTGATATCAAGATGACTAACCCGCTCAACACACTCAGTTGTGTCGCTGTTGGCTCCGTTGCCCTTCAGCTGTTTCCCCTGTTGCCATACCCGCTGTGATTCAAGTTTTTGTGCAAAAACAAATGGCAACAGTATCTGTCTGGATTTGTGTGCCCACAGAACCAAATGGTTGTGATCATTTGTAGAGCAGGTGGAACTCACAATGATAACAAGATAAAACGATTCTGTTTGTCTCAGAACAAAACAGACCGGATTCTCATCATCTGCTGTAGGTTCTTTCTTCTGCAAGGTCTGTGTAAGCAATTTCGTTATCAAATTTCAAAAGCAATATATGAATATCTACATAAAGATAGTAATTCAATTAAAACTAAACAGCAAAAAACATTTAATCACCTATTCTTACTGATGCAGACAGCTCTTACACAGCTTTGTACGCCAACCAATTAAAACACATATTTCACATGAACGCCTGCAACAGACAGAGGTCCAATTTAGAAGCAATAACACATCATAAGCACTGGAGGTTTGACATGCTATCATTATACAAAAGTGATACGTCTAAAGGTCCTCTTTGGGCAGGTCATCCTTCCATAAGCTGTAATTACAGCTAAACGAGATGACGATCGTGGGTGGCTGCTGCCAATCATCACCACTGACAGTATTATTGTGGACAACTTAAAAACCTCATTTTCTTGCTTGCTAAAACTATTCAGCAATAAGGAAAATACACTGCAGTTGGCTTTTCTTTACTATCAAGCCAATAAATCAACAATACAAAGACTAATTCTTTTCAGCTAAAGCTATTGAAGCCATCTGCCGAGCCAAACCACCTCAATATATCAAAGAAACCAAATGTGCATCATCATTTATGCATTTCCTCCCCATAGAAAAACAATCTCAGGAGAAATAGATTAAAAGTGGTTGTTTTCTACATATACAATCCCCGATAGCTTTGCTCGAGAGAGGAAAACAGTTGGGTGGCACCTCAAGGGGAGCTCCATAATGTGATCATTCACGGAACAATAATTAACTTGTAGAAAAGTCGAAAACATTGTTACTTTGGTGTTGCATTTTGGTGGAACTGATTTTTGCTAAGTTAATGAAATGCAGACATCCAAAACAGTGACACAGCCTCCATATTATCTAACTTAACTTGCTTCAGTGTGGCGCTCTGTGTAGCATTCCCCACTGTGCAATTGTTCTCCGTGTCATCTCGGGATGAGGCTGCTGTGTCTTAAATTAGCTGCTAATGTGTTTCACTTTCCGTCTCAAGTGCGGGCAATGATGGCAAACAAACTTTTGTTGTAAATGAGCGGGAAAATACCCAAGGCAACAATAGACCCATAATGAGTTATTTTATGGGCCCCACTGCAGCACACAGCACATGGTGAGAGCAGCGCAGTGCCATATGAGCTCAGCCGTCTGGAGCTACCCAGAGACAGAGCCACTATACAGGGCTCCACAGGTGAGGCCAAGTAAAGCCAGGAAGGAGGGACTACTCTCTGAACAACTGCCATTCACTGGACTTGAGTAGAGATGAATGCAGAGGTCATTTAAAGCTGTGGTACCTGGTTTTCAAACTGTGAAAGGAGGAAGTAGATAAATCTGTCGAAGCACTTTAAGCTTACTACTCTAAGCTCTCACAACCCCTTTGCCGCAGTGCTGGTATTCACATGCATGAACAACTAGCATAATTTTAGAACTGCTTTGTCACACTCATTCCATCTGGCTCTTTCTTACAAGTTGATACAATGTTTTATTAAGTTGTGGACAGAGTGCAGCGGTCTGATTTGCTGCTTTTACCATGGACATATAAAGAAGTAGATGTGGCGTTCCATGCTCATGCTATTGATCACTTAGCAAGTCAGCAAGTCTGGTAAGATTTGATCGACTCAGTGTGAAGCCTCATGTATTTTCATTGTAGCCGTTAGCATTAGCCCGCAAAAACACACAAATTATGAATTATTCAGTGAGCGTCAGCTGGTACAAACCCATGGACTGCATTCAGCTGAAGTCAAAGCTTTGAATCATTGTGTGTGGGTAAACCTTATGGTGTTTTCATTTGGAAGATAATTAATGTGTGTATTACTGGCATCCGAGCTAAAGGCTAACTAGATTTTTGACCATGTGCTTCCAAGAATCTGACACAAAACACCCTCTTTTACATGTGACTTGTAACTAGACCAGATAAATTGCCTCACCGTTGATTTGTGAAAGCGTTCGATTGGACCCTGGATAGCATTAGCAAGACGTTTGCCAAGTCCGAGTCTGAGCAATGGACAGAGATCATGATGTATTTATGAATGTTCAGCTAAAACACAATAACCTACATGCCAACTGCATAAAAAGTATCAGGAATGTATTGGTGGTTATGCTTAAAGACATGATTCAGTAGTAACAGGCATGCGAAAAGTTGAACATAATATATAACTTTAATGTAACCAATATGTTTTAAAAACTTTTTGCTCATAATTATGTAGGGATTGCTTAATATAATGTATTTCTCCATAAAATTGCAATAGTCACCACTGTGTTCAATTGATTTGCATCATCACATGTACCTGACCAATATGGCAGAGCTCTGTCTGTCTCGTAGCAACTGCAGAGAGCCAGCAATTTTGCGTCTGGGAATGTCTATGACTTTTACAACGCTTAATGGAGGGAAAAATTACATTTACGAATTTACAGGAAAAGTTAATTAATAGCGTTTTAAATAAAGGTCTTTCCATGTTTTAAACTTGCTAGACACAGTTTCAAAGGTAGTCGTCTGGACAGTGATTTTGAAACTGCCATCTGAAAGTCATTTTAAAATCTGAAGATACTGCGCTGAGAAGCCTGAACAAAATGTCCTGAACCAAAAAAGAGTGACTACCTTTACTTAATTTTTTTCTGCCATGGCCTACAATCTGAACAAATAAGGAATTACACCGACATCCTGTTTGCATGTTTGCTCTGTCTCCCTCAGCAGGTTGTAAACCATTAAGCTCCTTTAAGTTTTCAGTTGCCCATACATCTTCACCAGTCTTGCTCAAATTGCTTCTATTTAACCAGCTTGAATGTTTTCCTAGATAAACGATTAAGTCTATCCAAAGCAGTTAAATAACATGGATATAATAATAAACCGTTTTACAGTCTACTTGAGGTACTGTAAATAATTAAACCAGTCAAGCAAATAACAAGCTAGTGATGTCTCTAATACTCTATTTTAACGCTCAAGGGGAGGCAAGGGCAAGGAGTCTAGAGGAATTTGTTGGGAAGATTCTGTGAAATTGTCCAGGTTATTGCATTATATTTATTTACCTGGTTGATTGTGACAACATAAATGAATCTCCACGGAAATAACTGACTTTAAACAACCATCCTAACAGTGGTATTGATGGGAAAAACAGTAACGGGGGCTGAGTGATCCTTCAGCCGAGATGTGGTAAAGCCGATGTGACGTCCATGGACAAGCTCTCAGTGGGACCAAGCCAATACACCCAAGGCACAACAAAAGAGCGGACCCGAGGAAGGCTCATGAAGAGTTTTTGAAAGAAAGATGAAAAAACGAAAGCCGAAAGCCGAACAGTGAGGGCTGTGTCCAAAGTGTTTCTCTCTGATCTGGTTTCTTATGGATCGTGGCGGTTTCCAACCTCTTCATTCTGCTTTGAGAAACCTTTAATCACTGGACACCATCTTCAGCCCCTTGTACTACCACCCACAAAGAAATAATTGTGTCAAAATCCTAAATCAACTCCTTGGCCAAAGAAAGTGTCCAGGTCTTTCCATTTGTGTTGTTTAGAGAGGAGACATTCACCCCTTTTAAATCGTCCTTGATGAGGTCTAGGAAAGGTCCTGTTGACTGCTAACATCAGGAGTGTGAGCACAATGGGCTTACCTGTTATCTTTTATGTTAGTGCTCTCTTCCACATAACTGTAAAGCACTCTAAGGTCTGTCAACAAGCACTGCGTCCCAGGTACATTCGTCTAAACCTTCTTTATCTCTTTATGTTACATTCTGGGAATAGCTGCAGTGTGACCTTGTTGGTGAAATACTTGGTTTATTTTGAAATGTTATTTACAGGTGAAATCTGTAGCTTTTCTGGTGGAGGTCACCAGAAGAGTCTTAATGTTGACGTTATTGCTTTTCTAATAATGTTAATTTTGAAAAACATGCATTTGTGATCTGTAACTCCCGTTCGGCTGTCTCTCCTCAATAATGCGACAAAGCTCTGCAGCAACACTTTGCTCACAGACAACAAGCGGTACTCATCCTAAAGTTGCAGATATTTGGACTCATGACTCCTGCAGCTGAAGGTTTGATCGTTCACTGACACAAAAACCACTGTTTCAGACAAAGAGAGAGGACCTACAATCCCAGGCAGTCACTGCGGCAGTAATTATTGGGCCTAATAATACATATAATACATATAATAAAACACATAGTTTGAAGTTTGTGGATTATAAGGTATTTATATATCATTTCAAAATTCTAAAATATACATTGTAAATGTATAACTTCTGGCAACTATAATCTTTTTTTGTATTTAGTGCATTTCAAGTTTCTGTTGCGGCACTCGACCAGCTCTGATTTTTAAAATTCGGCCCCCTCTCAAAATGAGTTTGAAACCCAATCTTCTAGGTGTTTTGCCTTGAAGATTTTAGGCAAAACACCAACATCCCAGGTAACAGACTCACCATATGAAAAGTTACATAGGGCACCTGTCATGTCATTCTGCTGAAAGTTGAAAAGTTAATGTTAACAGAAAGTGACTATTATCAATTAGCAGCCATTTTCTGGAACCTCATCTAGTTTTGTGTGATGTGGGTTTTTATCACAAGAATCAATGGTTGCATGGTCAACTTCAAGGTTTGTTAAATTATGGTAAACTTATTTTATGATTTTTTTTTTACGTTAAAGGAGGCATATTATGCTTTTTTCCGTTATAACATAGGTAGATCATCATTTTAAATTGTGTTAATTGTAGACCGAAATCATGGTCTAAAACGGCTTAGTAATAGAAGCCTCCTGTTCAAAAGTGCAGAACTGGTAAGTTCTTCATAGTGACATTTCACCGCAGCAAGCAACAGATTTTCATTTATGTGTTTTTGAAAAGTGTCTGTGTGAAGTGGGCAGGCATAAGGAGTAGGTGAAAACATAAGACATAAATGAGTAGACATGGCTTTCGATGCTAGTGCTGATACTTAGCATATTTTGAAGGACTCTGGCATCAGTCTCGTCTATTTCTCCTGCAGCTGTTAGCATTAGCCCACAAAACTTATGTTAGTTATGAATGACCCTGAGAGTGTCAGTTTATACCAACCCATCGAGCACAATTAGGTGAAGTCAAAGCCTTGTTAAAAGTCACTGTTGAATATGTAAACCTTCGGTATTTTATTTCAGATCATAATTAGCACGTAAAACTGTCATCTGACCTGAAGGCTAACTGATTGAACTGAACTTGAGTTTTCTGATCTTGTGCTTCTTGTAAGCATCTAATGACTTAACATCCTCTTCTACAAGTTACTGGTGAGGAGAGCAGAGAAATAACAAATATTGTGGAATAAAAGTAGTTGTGTCTGATCAACAGGCAGAAAATTTCACATCTATGAACGCTGATGGGTGAAAACCTGAATTTTCTGAGCTCTGGAGCTTCAGTCGCAGGACAATTCAGGATTATGCAAACACGCATGAATCAATCAAAACACAACTTTGAGTATAATGAATGATGAGAAAACACCAACGTAATAAGGTTAGTAGCTGAGTAAAGTTGATTTTGCATTAGATGTCACCTTTAAAGTCTGCTGAAGATACTAAATATTCACAATTATAGTACTGATAGACAATAAAACGTGTGACTAATAAACTCTTTTTAACAGGCATGAACCATTATAACAGAACTACACGAGCTGAAGTCAGACATCACTTGTTTTTCTTGGCCTCCTTTCAACTGTCTAGTCCAATAATTGAATGGGATTCCTGAGTCGACTCCACAGGGCTCCACGATACAATCCATTCTGACAGTGGGATAAGTACATTGAGCACATCTGACAGTGTTTCTTACGGCTACATCAGCGCCACACTGACAGACGCGCCTGATTCATCCGCCCATCACAGACACTTACCTGCTTGGTTCCTGTCATTTGCTCCTGTGTACGCAGCATCGCCGTGGTAACTGTGTGTTTAACCTCTGCGGCTGATCGAACACTTCTCATTGCAGACACTTGAGGCGGTCTCCAGCGAGGGCCGATCGATACCAGCAGCGCGGCTTCTAATCAAACACTGATTACTTTTTCGCTCTTGATTGCCACGGGCCGTGTCAGTTAGTTTGGTGGTTTCAATGGCCTTAAATAATCTACAAATGCAAACTGACCTTTCTGTTACGCACAATCGATAACTGTGAACGTTTGACAAATTGTGTCCAGTGTCAAAGCTAAGTGTGAGACACCTATTTTAATTACCACAGGAAGCGCCCTATTTAAATCAAATTGTTTTTTTTTTTTTTATTAAGGAAATAAATTAGCAAATTAAGACATGCATGGAAAACTAATTGTAAAGAATTTTACATTTTAGATGAAATACAAAAAACATTGAGAGAGAATGATAGAAGAGTGCATAAATACACATTTATATATCAAACTGTTGCAGGAACTTTGAATATAAAAATACAAATCACATTTTTGAGTAAAGGTTCACTATGTAACTTTTGTGGTGGGAGATGACATTCATTTGACTGGAATGTTCCACAGTATGGCAATAAACCTTTCTATCAAATAACATGTTTTTATTGCTAAAAGAAAATAGAAAAACACACATTCTTACTGTTTGTACCAGCTTCACAACAAAAATGTGGATCTAGCCAAGCTTAAAATGTTTTCTGACTGATCATGAGATATTTTTAACTTAAAATGAGAAAATAAACTTGCCAATGAGGGAAGTGAAATTATCTTAACCCATTGGCAGATAATTTCGCTTGAAATAAGAGGAAATTTACTGAAGCTGTTAGAAACACTTTGAAACAAGTTCGATCAAATAATTAGTTTGAACTAATCTTAAAGGAAAACTATTGTGCATTTTTAAAATGCTGTTAATAACCTTTAAACATGCTCTTGAGCGCCTTAAATTTGGAATCTAATGTTTTAGAAGTAAAAACAAAAAAAGAATATTTTCAAACCAGCATTCCTCAAAACAGTGTGAATGCAGACACGTTCCCTTTTACTGGTCAAAATGTCTGAAATTAATTAAGATCCATTTTTTAACTTGTCTAAAAATAAATATCTTACTGTTGTCTCCGTGGAGATAGACCAGACTGTGAAACATGCCATGCAAAGGCAATAACATCTCCAGCAGGTGACTGACCCTCCATCAGCTGGGTATTACCTATAACGATGTTTCTGTGCTAACTTTTCTTCTACAGCAGAGTTGCTATACAGAGTTTCTATACAACAGAATCGCTTCTTTTCATTTTGAGGAAACTGCGAAGTGGAGCTACAGTTAATTCATACTGTGGCGATGACACGCATATGCACTACAGATCAGAACCTCCCAAATCCTCCTCAGATAAAGCTGCTATTGCTACAGTGAATGGCAGCCAACCCCGTGTGCATCGTGAACACGTTACATAAGAGTAATGAAAGACACTGGCATCCCCAAAGGTCTGTGTCGTAATTACTTCCAAGTGTTTTTTGTCTTGGCAAGTGGACAAAAGACAACTCACCTCAGCCCGATGACAGCAGCACACACCACACAGAGCGGACCTTCACTGATATTTCATCTTGTTACGACACTTGGCTATAACATACAGGGACTGAAGGGAGGAGAGGTTCATGTCCTGGTCTTGTGTGAAGAAGAGAGGACCTGTTGTTATCACCTCTTTTATCAAGGCGAGACAATCTTCAGTGTTTTTACTCTTCTAAATGAATACTTAAGAGATATTTTATTAAAGAAGAGTGGCCATATGGTGTCCTTTCCTTGTACATACACACTGTAATAGTTTTAATCCATAATATCTAGGATGTCTCATAGTTTGCATGTTTGATTTGGCATTGGCTGAAACGCAAGATTCCTTTCAAACTCCAGTTAAGGAGTAATGTGACTGTTTAGTGCCTTGATTTTCAATTAGTGTGCTGGGAACACTATTGTGCGTCTGAGTTATTGCCTGGTGTGCCTTGGAAAAAGTGTCCAATTTGACTGAACAGTTTCATAAATGCGGATGTATTTGACATATTTATCTTTTTGGAGTGTCCTGAGCAACTTCTGCACCAAAAAGCAGCGCAAAACCATCACTATTGCCAAATTTAAAGAAGCAGACAGTAGCACAGACATTATTTGGCTCATTATTCACCATTACCATACTAAATGGTCAAATTTGGTAATGTTTCAGTTGTAAATGGTGTGCCGTAGTATTTTTAAAGGTTGAACAGGGTGGCACTAAATTCATTTTATTGTCAATTATATCAATGGATGTAGGCTTACCTATTTTTCCATTCAAATTGATTGTTTAAAGCATTTTCATTTCATCCCTGGATTTAAAATGATGTTGTATTTTATGTCTCTCCTGTAGAAAGTCAAAAATGTTAACGCTAACGTACTAACTCGTCACATGCCAGCACATGGTGTGAACACAGCAGCACCGGCAGTGTTCTGGGGCTGAAGTGCAAGTGTGAACGGGGGTCGGTTCTGAGTGCTCGCATCCATGTGTGAGTGGAGCTCTTGTCTGGTGTCACTTTTGAGAAATCAGTAACCTCAACTTTGTCCGCTGTGCAAGCTTTTACGCTTCACTTTTGTAAATATTTCTGTTTCCACTAAATATGCTGTCTGCAAATCTTGGCACTAACAAAGTAGTTTGTCATTTTACACTTTAAACTGAGGAAGAATTTGAGGAAACAACTGCTTCCTGACACAGAGACTCGGAGTGGCTGAAAAGGTCCAAGGAGTTACTGCCAGTCGTCAGCAGACTCCACAAACACGGCTGGCTGGCTCTGCCTCCTCAACTCGAAGATAAGATTTATGTTTGTCAGAATGGGCTGCATGCTACTGTGCACTCAATATCCAAACTGATTAAAATGCAACCTCCATTTACTGATATCCACAGCCGTTATCTCCTAATACTCCTGTCACACTTACTTTGGCACGGTTTAGGATGTTACAATCTTGTCCAATCTATGAGTAGATGCACATGCTTACACTAAGGATTTTTATACAAAACCATGTCTTGACAGCATAATGAAAACAGTTCTATCGCTAAGAGTTCAATTTTCTGAAGATGCCAAACAAATCTAAACTGATGTTGAAGAAAGTATTTGTTTAAATAGAAGATTACGCTGTTCACAGTTTGACTGCTCATTTGTGAGGTGCTTCAGACATGATAAATTCTAGCTAGAAGGCAGACCAAATTTACCACAGTATTTAACAATTTTGTGTATTCTTTTGTTTAGAGAATCCCTGAAGCGGTAATAGAAGTAGTAAATTTACTTACAATATGACAGTTATGAGCTGTAAAACTATTGCTGGGTACAAATTTATACTGCAAAACGCGGTTGTTTAACATATTGTGGCATACAGTCAATTTACAGCTAATACAGACAAATTTACCTGCCAGCTGTTTACTGTTAATTAAAACACATTTGTCATTGTGCATTTTAAAGAGATTACTGGTATCAGAGCTTATCCTTAGACTAGAAAGTCATGGTGCACCAATCGGTATAAATTCTAAATCATGAGCTAAACCAGTAACCCAGTCAAAACACACTTTTCCATTCTATTGATGTCACCCAAACATAACTGTTAAATGTTTTTTCTTCATAAAGCAGATCTCAGCAATTCACAAAAAGACATTTCGTAATTCCAAGTTTATGTGCTCTAAAGCAGTGGTTCCCAACTTTTTTTGTCAGGAGTACCCCTTAAGCTTTGTCTCACACTCGGAGTACCCCTTTGCTTGAGTTTTGCGCAAATAAATTGGTTTACTGGTCAAATACAATTAATTATTACATTATATTTGTTGTTTTAATTGTGTTTATGGTCCAAGATACTCGAAAAAGATGTTAAATTTATAACAAATTACATGTTTTCAGTCAAATAAAAGTACAATTAATCTTCATTTAAAACCTGAAACCATTCCAAGTACCCCCTAGTAATTCCTCACGTACCCCTTGGGGTCCCCGTACCCCTGGTTGGGAAACACTGCTCTAAAGATGGAATAAACAAGAAGCGACTTCCACTTCATGGCCTCTTTATGTAATGCATTGGGAGTGAAGAATGTTAATACAGCAGTTTATCACAAAATCAGTCAGTTTTCGGTGAGACATGATTATTTTTGGTTTATGTCAGCTTTTTGTTGTCTTGTTTTCACCCAGACAACTAGTACCGCTCACACGCCCCTTTGGATCGATTAAATGGACTGGTACGGTTCACTTGATGGAGACACTTCCAGACTGGCTTGATTCTCTCCAAAGTGAACCAGTTGAAACGTGGCTTAATACATGTAGTGTGGACTCCGGTCTTATCTCAAGAAAACCTCTATTACCATATTCATATAATCCCCATATAAGAAAGATGGTCTGTAAAACTGTGGCTATATACTGTACACAACAAAGACCAAACCAATAACTGTAACTACTAAAAGGACCAGAAGCAAGCAGTATAACGTTATTTTTACATTCTTTCTTATCGAGTGAAGAGCATGATTTAAATTATACCCATTGTTGATTTATGTCATCGGATAAAAATGTGAATAATTTGAAAAACCTGTCAAATATACCGATTTGCAAAGTGACATTTCACATCTGATAGAGCACAAAATCATTACTGACACGGCAAACCAATCTTGGGGCCAGGCGTATCCCAAACGAGGCAGCTTGTTTGTATGCACCGCTCCTGTTTAGGCCTCAATTATGAACCGTGTGTGGAATAATATCACACGACCTGCGGCCCTTAATTGAAACCACCAGCTCCCCAAAGCCATCCCATTACCGGGACTGTGGGTCAAAGTATAAGAAAGCTCCCATGTGTAATTTATAGCGCTCTTAGCCGGGATAATCCATACATATAAGCTATGGAGGCTGTGAGGCCGCGGACCCCCTACCCATTTGCGGCCAATTTGGCTCCTGCACAATCCCCCTTAAATCACACAGCGCACTGAGCCATGCTGACTGGACTGTAGAGGAGCGGGGGTCCCATTTGAATTCCCTTCGCACTGCCCATTCTTCTAGATTTAAGGGGGAAAGGATAGCGCGGGCATTTACCACCGTCGCTGATGATTCTGTTTTAAAAAAAAGTCTACTACACCCTTTGGATTTTCTCGTACTTGACATAAATTGTAAAGGAATGCAGCCCCGACCAAGATCAATAAAACTTCTTTGCAATTTAACAAGAACAGATGTTAGCCAGGTGTGGCGCGCAACATTTTAAATATGATGGTTTGAAAGTCTCTATATGGAAGATGGGAGTTCTTGTGTAAGCAGACCGTTATCTCAGCCATCGGACTTGTGATCCCTTTATCACAAAGATTAAATAGTGTGAGGATTAGGCTTATCAACAAATCACATTGCGGCACGCAGTTTCAATTATGCGGACAAACTCGGAGTTGGGGACACGGGCTTGGATGGTGGGAGATGGGAACAGATGATTGGTCCCGAGCAACACGGAAATGGCCGCTAGCTGTTTTCTGCTGCGCTTTATCGGGAAGCCATCTTTAAAAATGAGGAACGGTGCAACTTTGATCTATCAACACTGTTAGCATGTGTGTGAAGCCCTCCGGCAAAATTCAAAATAGGATATTGGTTGAATTATGTGAAAATGCATAATTTTGGTTGTTGCTTTTCAATAGAATGTAGGTTCTGTGCAAAGTCTTCGTGGAAAAGGGATTTCTTGGAATAATTGTATGACGCTATTACTATTTTTGAGTTGCACAATCTCAAAACATGCTCAAGCACATTTTATTTCACCGTCAACATATTTAACAACAACTAAGAACAGTCTGTCAAACTTAAATCAAGTTCAATAAACATTTTGCTACAAAGCATTTGGTCCAGTCATTGCAAAAAGAAAACCCAACTTTCGCAAGAACTTGTCAGCTGTGTTTTCTTTTCATTAGAGAGGCGCGGGGAGAGGCATGACTGCAGGCAGTGAAGCAATGGTCAACCCACTCCTGGGCTAAGTTTACTTTCAATACAGTTACTCTATGTTGGACCTGGCAAACAAGAGTCAATTTCCATTTGTAAATATTTCACAATTCCATTTACCGACTTGTGCAATTACAGCAGATCAAGATAAGTGTTAAAGGGAGCGACCTTTAACCATATTCTAACAATGGTCTGTCATCAAAAACATACCTGGACTTGCAGTTGGCTTTGTTCACGCTAGTTTGATGAATACTGGTTAGAAAATCTTCTCCCCTCCGACTGTCAAAAACACCTTCAGCAAAACAACTCCCCGCTGGATTCCCTCGATGAATGACATTTTTCCGATAATTGACGTCACTTATCTGAGAATCTTCGGCTGTTTTTAAAGCAGAACTAAGTAACATCAGCAACAGAGCTCCCCCTGCAGGTCTCTTGTGAAAATGCACTGCCAGTAAAAACATGCAAAAGCTTTTTCTTTACTTTTTTCCCTTCTTTTTTACTGAAATAAGGAAGTACAATCACATACGAAACCATTTAATGTCATCAAATATTAAAAAGAGAGCCAAGGAGAGTTGTCTTCGGGTCGGTGTCAGGAAATGTTGCAGCTGGTTTTCCGTGTAGAGACAGCAGGGAGAGCCAACGGGGGCTTCAAACGCCCCGAAAATACATTTGCACACCCATATGGACCTACAAAGACGTTTAATAAGGTAAAAATGTTAGTTCTGCTTTAAGTCCTTAAATAATCACCAGACTCATTCTGAGCTAGTGTTCTAACTTGTGTAAGTGCTATGGAGCCAGTAGATGACGTCTAAACTCAGTGGGAAATAACGAATACAGATGCTCACTTTGTCTTTTATAAACTTTTTTTTAGCTCTAAAACATGAAACACAGTAAGTGTTGTGAAAGTTTGGTGAAGAGTGTTTTTCAGCAAATATTCAGCAACATTCAGCAAATTGTCAGAATCGGGACTGGGCAGCCTTTAAAATGTATTTTCTGGTAAAGTAAGTAAAAACATTTTTATTCATAATCTTTTTTTTTTTTTTTAGTTTCAAGTAATTTTTCATTTTTTTCATATTCAGACATTTTAATCTGTTGCTGCTGAAACTATTGAACTTGGTCTGGACTTAGTTTGGACCTGGTTTGCACATGGTCTGGGCCTAGTCTTATTCGGCACAAAGTAAGTGTCTTGCAAACAAACCCAAAGGCCATGAAGACAGAACTCTCAATAATTTGTTCAGTTTTGATCCTGGAACTACGCTACACTTAAAGTATTATCATTCTAATAAATTTTTCTCATGCAGTCGGTGCAAATCGAGTGTTTGATATCTTAAACAAAGAGCATGTTTTGTTTTTAATTACCCATCTAACCTTGCACACTTGCATCTATTTATGCATAAATCGTCTTTCTTTCAGAGCCATACATCTTAATTATGTTGAAAGCATGTTTTCAGTAAAAGCAGGCCGTCCTTTGAAACCTACAGGGGTTTTTAGGGGTAGATGGGTAATCGAATTAGGCCCAATGAAAAGCACACTACATTTCTCACAGGGGCTGCTGGATACCTTCCACTCATTCTTCTACTTTATTAGATCCAGTTGTTTGAAATTAGATTTTCCGATTCTTTCCCGGTGGATTTAAATGGCCCGAGTTGGAAATGTTGCAATGCTTTATAAATGGGCAGCGGGCTCACTTCCACCACTAACCTCACTGTTGGGTGGGATCACCATTTGCGCGAGTGTAAACAGTATTGACTATAGCGCGCTCACTAAAGCATGTCTGACGGCATTATCGCGGACACCGGGAGCCACTATGTAAAGCGCTTTCTCCCTAATGCCAATGAATCAGTCCGATGTATCTTTGCATTTTTACTGTCGCCGTCTATATAAAAAGTATACATAAACACTGGCATTGTGTGACAGACAGAGCGGGAATATCTTCTTCTGTTGCTAGGATACCACTTCCCGAGCTCCTAAGTAAATCAGGGGGGCCGGTGCCACAGTGGAAAATTAACACAAGCTGGATAACCGAGGCAGAAGTAACTTACGGAGAAGTGCACTGGGAGGAAGTAACTTGACGTGTTATATTTTCAGAATGATCTATTTACTATATCAAATCAGATGGCACTTGTAGTTTTTTACTCCATGAATGTTACAGTACTATTAGGAGTTTTGGTTACCCCTTTCACTGTCATTAAATCTCCAAGTGACAAAAGTTTTATGTAAAAAATATATAAGGATTTGGACATTTTTATTTTCTCCACCACTCCTTCATACAATATATAAGTCTTTCTCAGTTTTGTGTCAACAAATATCAAATGTAAAATCTTTTGTAATTCTGTTTACATTAATTTACCAATTATAAATAAGATGTTACCTCTAGACAGTTATTACTTATTTCAGTTATTACTTATTTCATTTCGTGAAGCAGTGCAATAATATTCCTTGAGTAATATTATATATATATATATATATATATATATATATATATATATATATATATATATATATATATATATATATATATATATATAGTACGGAGTCAAAAAGTAGTCTGACATTTTTACACTCAAAAACAAAAATGTGAAACTGGGAAACACAAATTTCATCTTGAACTGTGAAAAAACTTTGAAAAACTATGATTTTTTTTTCAAATTCAAACTTCTTAGTCTGTTGCTGTGAGAGGCATTCAACTTAATCTGGGCTTAGTTTGGACTTTGTCTGGACCTGGTCTGAATTTGTTCTGAACCTGGTTTGGACTTTGAACTTGATCTGAAATTGGTTTGGATCTGGTTTGGACTTGATCTGAACTCTGTCTGGACTCATTTTGAACATGGTTTGGACTTGATCTGAACTTGGTTTAGACCTGGTTTGAACTTGGTCTGGACCTGGTCTGTTCTTTAGTCCTGGATTTTTTTGTTTGTTTGATTGATTGACTTTTAAATATAACTTTAAAACTGTTAAAGACCTCTGGCCCCACAGTAAAGGTACTCTTTCTTGAACATTTCCTCAATAGATTTTATCCAACTACTACAGCAGTCACGGTTTTGTTGAGAGGGATTTTTCCACTTCAGCTTGTGTAATATCACATAAAGTACTTTTTTTTTATCTGAATACACATTAGATTTCCTCCCTTCTCGGTTGTTTTAGTGTAATGCAGCTGAACCTCATTGAGACCGAACTCAAAAATGGCTGCTCTGTGACCCGCGTCCCTCCGGCCCTTACCAGTCGTACCTCCCATATAGTCGGCCTGTTATTGAAGCAATTATGGCCATTGATCTGCTGTGCTTTTCTCAGTGCACTGGTGTATGACAGCTGGCCTCTCCGGACCTCTAACCGCTGCCCTCTATTTACACTATTTGCTCCAAGATTTGGCCAATTTAACACACTATTGCTGGCCCGTCCCCTGAAGGTGCACACAGCTCCGCAAAACAAGGATAACTGCTGTAAAGTCGTGCTATTGAAACGCTCCTCATCCACAGCAAGGTAAAAACAACATACCTGCATACTAGGAATTCCTTCGAGCTTTGTCAGTGGAATTCCGTAATAGGTTCAGGTGGCATCAGCGGCTCTGTTATTACTGAGCCTATCTACAAGAAACAAAACAGACATACAATTAAGTGTCTTCAATGTCAACACATGCGGTGAAATATTTTAGTCACAATCCACCTGATTCAGGGAGTTGCCATGGCAGCCGCGTTATTTGTGCCCCTCCTTTCGGGTGGGTGATGTTGCTGCCGAACTCAACTGTACATAAGTTACCCGCCCAGAGTAAGGGTGCATTGTGAGCATGCAGCTTACTTTATATAATGTTTTAAATAACCGTGAGTGCCAACACAAACAGAAGTACCGGTCAGTAACATGTCTGGAAAAATTCCCCCAAATTTGACCTATTATTTTTACCTAACTACTATATATAATTTTACAGCAAACTCAGAGGGCCTCAGGTGATTTTAGTCAAGTGCAAATGCTCATGTCAATAATTTGGACTGTTTTTGTTCCGTGCATTTAAGCATATATAGATTTTAATTGTCTCTGCGTCTATTTTGAACTAGATTCATATTATCAATTCACCATGGAATCTCTGCCAATCCAAGTATTGTTTTAATTGACAATTAAAAAGTAAAAAACACAAAACAAATTGCACTAAAGATGTGACCCCCAGGAGTACAACCCCGTTGTCATGGCAACCAAGGACTGAGCAGCATGGAGGCTCTTTTGGGAAGGTTTAGGTGCTTGTTGTTCAAAGTTTGGATCGAGGGACTGTGTCAGCGTCAGTGGATTAAAAGACAGAAGCGATGGCTGTTTCATAAGAAATCTGATTGCATGGATGTCATTTTGAACACAACAACGTGGTAAAAAGAATGACATCTCATGCTGCTGTACAGGTAACACTATATAACGCTAAAAACAAACCTAAAATAGTTGAAAATAGAAGAAATGCGCACAACATGGATGAATTAAAGGTTCTTATCATATTAAATGTGTTAGTGTGTCTGCCATTTCCGAACAAATGAATTAAAACAAATGTATTACAAATTACTGACATTGCTGGTCCTGTATGAACGCTCACAAAAAAAAACAAACAGACAGCGTGGGTTAGTATCAATTTTACAGACATCCCTCAGCATAACGAGGGATGTCTGTAACGAGGGATAAAATAAAAAGGTGATAATATTGAAACTCACATACAGTGGTCAGTTAAAGAGACTACAGCCATTTGATTTTTAAGATACATTTTTGGGAACACTCCCTGACAAAAAAGTGAAAAAAAATCTTCTGCTTTTTATTGTATAAGCAGTGAATTTCCCATTAACTTATTTAGGCATTCCTGTCCTGCCCAAAAAGAGAGGCTTACGGTTTAGGACTCAACCCGACCATATCCGGCACACATTAAACCTAATGCCTTGCCACTGCTGCTGGCCATCATATCTGTGGGGATGCAGCCTTGTGAACGCATCGTTACTGTTTTCAACCAAATGCACTGTTTAAGGCCTATTTGATATCGCTAACACACTCACAGGAAACAGTGCAAAAGCTTTAGGGAGAGTTTAGGACCAAAGCAGCCTGAACCATGCAGGAGACACAGTGTGAATGCGCTTTGGACTAACTCTTTGTACTTGTAGTCTATCCATAACTTTTTCGTTCACGCTGGAGCATCATTTGTGCAATTAAGATATGTTTAAGACTGTGTTCATAATGTGGCAGCCCTGTGTGCACAGAATGTATAAGGAGTGAAGTCGCCCTCTTTAAAACCTGAGAAAACAACCCAATTTGACAAAAATTCACACAAATGTGCCGGACAAAATTATTCACACCCTTAACTTAATACTTGGTTGCACACCCTTTGGAAAACATAACTGAAATCAATGGCTTCCTATAATCATCAATAGGCTTCTTACACCTCTCAACGGGAATTTTGGACCACTCTTTCTTTGCAAACTGCTCCAGGTCACTCGTATATTGGAAGGGCACCTTTTTCCAGCTGCAATTTTCAGATCTCTCCACAGGTGTTCAATGGGACTAAGATCTGGACTCACTGGTGTCCACTTCAGATGGCTGGATTCGACTCCCGGGCAGCCCGGGGTCTTTCTGTGTGGAGTCTGCATGTTCTCCCTGTGTCTGCATAGATTTCCTCTGGGTGCTCCAGTTTCCTCCACCACTAAAAACATGTACAATAGGCTCATTCCCTCTGGGGCCAGGAATCCCCTGAAAAAGAGATTGTTAATCTCACTGGGACTGTCCTGGTTAAATAAAGGTCAATAAAACAACCCCAAAACATCTTTGAACCTCTACCATATTTGACTGTAGGTACTGTGTTCTTTTCTTTGTATGCCTCATTCCATTTTTGGTAAACAGTAGAATGATGTGTTTTACCAAAAAGCTTTATTTTAGTCTTGCTTTATGTCTCTGTTTCAGTAATGGGGCCCGCCTGGGTCTCCTGCCATAGCATTTCGTTTCATTCAAATTTCAGTGGATCGTTCCTGCTGACACTGATGCACCCTGAGCCTGCAGGACAGCTTGAATTTCTTTCTAGGGCTGCTTATCCACCATCCAGACTATCCTGAGTTGCAACCTTTCATCAAATTTTCTCTTCTGTCCACATCCAGAGACATTAGCTACAGTGCCATGGGGTGCAAACTTCTTGATAATGCTGCGCACTGTGGACAAAGACCATCAAGATCTCTGGAGATGGACTTGTAACCTTGAGATTGTCAAGATTTTTTCCATAGTTTTGGTTCTCCAGTCCTCAGACAGTTCCCCTCTTCTCTTCCTGTTCTCCATGCTTGGTGTGGCACATACAGGCGCACAATGTGAAGACTGAGTCAACCTCTCTCCTATTTATCTCCTTTTTTTTTTTTATCCACACCTGTCCCTTGCCCCAGGTGGGTTGAAACATGCATCACATGCTTAAACGAAGTTATTTATCCACAGTTTTGAAAAGTTGTGAATAATTTTGTTGGCACATTTTTGGAGTTTTGTGTGAAATGGCATTTTTTTAATTGTTCCAATATACACAAAGGAAATTAACACGTGTATAGAAAAACATGTGGAATTGCAATACTTTTTGGGGAGAAATACTTTTTGTGGAAAAATTTCAGGGGTGTGAAGACTAGCCAGCCAGGACTGTAAGTGAGGCTTACGTTGCAGACTCTTACACCATTACGATTCAGCGGAGGAGTGCTTGGAACTGACCCACCCACATCAGCCGTACTTCTTCTGACTGAACTATCCGACCTTCCCCAACGCACGGGTCGTCAGATCTTTCTTGTATGCAGGGAAAAAAGCCAGTGAAATGCTCTAACAAAAAAAAAAACATGGAACCATTGCTGAGTCACGACTTGTGAATACTTTTAGCAACCAACAGTGGAGTCTAAATTATTTTTTTTAGAACAGACCTACAGGCAGGGCATGCAGATTCATTCAGACAGACAGTTGGCAAGCAGATCCACAAAGTCTTTGACGATAAGAGGTACTAACCACTTTCCAATAAGCAAATGGAGTGCCCAATGTCCAAAGAAAGAAAGAAAAAACATCAGTAACTTCATTCAGTAAATTTTAGAAACACAGATTCATAACATGGGTCCAATGAGAAGTCATTCTTTTTTGCTATTCATCATAATATTCTATTATATTTTGTAACAATTGTTTTAAGCTACCAGAACTATTAACATGACAAATGCAATAAAGTGCATAATTAACAACCCACAATGTTCTTTGAGTCCTTTTCGTTGCTTTCAATCTGTGATGCTGATTTGGATGCCCGCACACCCACACTTTGTCAAATGAATGACACGACCAGTCAAGAGATAAATTATTTACAGTAGTTTTACCTTGAGCTCTTCACCAGATCCTTTTTCACTTTTCAATCAAACTGCCACTCTGACAGATGCGTTTGACAATCCAAGGCCATTATTCATCATCCCACAGTCTGCAACGCTGCTTTCATGCACCGTGAATGCTTTTTGTTCCATTCTTTTTCAAACCGACCGCGAATGGCAAAAGAAGCGGAGGCTCGGTGAAAGAACATCATACAAAACATAGGTCCACAAGGCTCTATAGCTGTCAAGGTTGTGATGAAACAAGGAGCTCCTGTGGTGTTTTCTGGTCTTTACATGCTTAAGTAGACTACGTTATGATTAGAGTATGTCCCATTCACTGAAAGAGTTAAAATTACTTGAAATGTATACTGGAACAGATTGCTAATTCGAGGTCAAAGTATTGTCTGGTTCATAGTCCAAAAAGTGAATCAGTGTTAACTCACTGTCATAGTCAATCAGTCATACGTCCTCCGGCTTTCTCTTAAGCTCACGCCATCACTGAAAACATCTTTGTAATGACATTGCCATTGTAAGTTAGAACCAAGTCAACCAAACACTTTCCATAATTTCTTCATGTCTGCGGAGCTGTGTTTTGGATGTTTGTGTTCGGTTACAGGCTGGAGCACGACTCAGGTATTTACAGTGAAAACCTAAGACTAGATCTGTCATTTAGAAGCTGTTAAAGATAGTCTTGTAAATACCACAACAGGGCCAAAAATACTTAAGTTGGTGCTTATATTATAACAAGACAAACATTGACTTATACAAAATCTCTTGGGAATGCTTGGAATGTCTTCTTTACAGATTTGCTTTATCTTTTGACCTTAATATTAAAAATGTAACAGATAACATGTTGACCTCCACCAGGGCGGTCTTTTGTCACTGGGTCTGTTCATTGTTTTTGTGGACAGAAATGTATAGGCGCAGTCAGGGGTCAGAGGGTGTCTGGTTTGGGGACCACAGGATCTCATCTCTGCAGATCATGTTGTCCTGAAGGCTTCATCAAAACAGTACCTGCAATATGCTGTTCCGGGCATGTCCTGCTGGGAGAGGGCCCTGGGGAATAGCCAGGACACACTGGAGAGACTATGTCAGTCTGTGGCCTGAGGATCCTCCGGAAGAGCTGGAGGAAGTAGGGTGAGGCTCAGCTCAGATGGCCCTGTTTGACCCAGCCCGGGGTAAGTGGAAGAAGACGGATCGTAATACAAATGAAGCTATTATGAAAGGTTTTCCCTCAATTCATTTAAAACCTTTTGTCCAACACACCTTTTCAGTTAGGTACTGACCAGGACTGTAGATGAAAATTTGGGAATGCGTCCAAGATGTTACATTGTGCTCATCAAGAAAATGTCAGCAACAAAGCAAACCTTACCTTACCATAAAGGCCATGGAATTACGTATGAAACAAGATAAATCAGCTTAAAGCAGTACTGCATAACTTTTCTGGTGGAGGATCTGCCACCTCCTTGTCTTAATGGAGATGTAATTAGTAGAATGCTCCATAGTATGGTATTAAACGTATCAACCTTACAATCATTTAATCAAAAAACATTGCATTCTTACTGTGAGCTCTTTCACCATCCCAGCTGTAACGTACTCTGGTGGTACCAGCTGCTTGTCTTCAAAGAGTTTGATCATTATAATGCCATACGGTGGCAAAACAATAACATTTCCACAAAGACATGTGGCAAATCCTCCTCCAAAAAACTCCTAAAGTGTACCTTTAACCCCTGTCAAAATGTCATTGGTATTAAATAAAACACTTCTACTGTTTACTGGGCAATTTATTTTTAAATTACTTCATAACCATCGACCATAAAATGAAAACTGTTTGTGAGAGTTCTTTTCAAACACAACACCAACCACTTAAATGACTTTTTGTGATGGTGGAAGAGTTTTACGGCAAGCTCAAGTGGATTTCTCCAAACAGTTTTCACACCAAATAATCCCCCTTTTGAAAAGCTTGAAAACTTATTTTGGCTGATTCACCTCGAAGTGAACGCAGAATTGACTTTAGCGTGCACAAGCTGAAAACATTTTTTACAGTCAGATACATGTAACGCTGGTGCACAATCAGAGGTAATGGCTTCTTTTGGAACACCATCAAAGGTAAAGGCTGCTTTTCAGAGCACCTATACTGAAAAATATCAACTTTGTCTGAAGTCTATCCGCTAATCTCCTGAGTTTAGTTGTGTGAGCGGGAAACAAAATATCTGTGACTACCGCCTGTCACACAGCAATGCATCACACCATGATCAAAACCCCCTCTGGCAGCCTTTTAGCATTGTCTGAGAAAGAGACCCAAGGCAAAGGGATCGGGGAGTGCAGGGGCTGACTGGTGGCGCCGGTGTGGATCCCCAGCCCACAGGAAGGACTTGGAAGCTGGGTTAATCCCTGCCTGTCATTATCCGCACTTCTTAGGCACAGCTTCCCCCATAATGAAGGCCATTTCCAAGGATTTGTACCTGGCGCGCACACATCGCAGCAGTAATTACCGATACACCCGGACCTGTTGTACCTTTAGCCCGACGCCGCCAGTTATAAATAGCAAGGCATTTTCATTGTTCTGCTTCAGACCTGCACAAAATGTAACCTTCCTTCATCGGCTGCATGTGATAATGATGTTTACAGCAGTCGGAAAAGGATATGGCTTGTATCTTATTTCGCGATGGCATGGTTGAATTAGCAGTGTGAAGACAGAATAATATCTTCATTATGCATAATTCATAAACACAGAAATGCATGACACAACAACGAGGTGGAAAGAAACAATGACGAAGAGCTCTGCCGGCAACTCTTTGACGTGATAAAAACAAAGCATTGACGGCATAAAACTCATATCTTTAACTATTGATCAAACCATGATTTTAGGCCTTCGATAAACCTCTTCATTTATGGTGTTGGGCTAGCACAATAAGCACTATTAACACTATATAGAAACATCTAAATCTATGCAAAGTGGGGTATTCAACTTAATTCCAATTAATAAGTAGATTTTGTTTTTCCCCAAATAGATATGGTAAAAATAGCAGTGTTATAAAATCTGACTTTTGCATGATTCATCACAAGTATTTTGTCAATCGCAAATCTGAAAGAAGGAGTCATAAGCATCGCTACGATTGACTGAGTGATTGCGGTCTACACTTGCTTCATTTCGCCATCTGGAAAAGTGACCAAACATTCAAGCAAGTGAATACTAACCGTGTGCCAAAGGGTTTGTGAGAGATCCATAGTGTTTTCAGTCAAGCCGCACTTACTTTTCTGAGTTGTTCACCAGTCACTTATTAGCAAATAAATGTAAGGTAAAAACAGAACGGAAAGCTGAAATGTCACAAATGTATTTTTAGTTTGTGTGATTATTATGTTGTAGCATTTAATGTCAAACTCAGTATGAAGCCACATGCTCTTTCAAATGTTTTGTTTTGAAAGGTGTTTTTCTTGTATTTTTCTTCTTTTCCAACCCATATATTTCATAATGAATAAAAAAAAAAAGAAGTGCATAGTATTCATGTAAATAAATGCATTTTGCCATTTCCACGGGGAACAAATGTTCACACAGGGACACGAATAAGCGACGGAACAGCCTTTTTAGAGCTTTAATAACTTCCAACACTTCTTTCTTGGCTTATTATTTGTCAGCGCTATTTCCTGCATGTGGCACGTGTAGTTCAGATCGATTTACAGTGCCCCTGATCATTTGAACCTCGCCATTCACTGTTTTGCCATAAGAGGACCCCTGGTGGCTACTCACAGAGCTGAATGTTTCGTCCCCGCCTGTGACAGTTAAGCTCCTGTCAGAGAGTCATGAGCTGATGGTGAAACGCCCTCTGGTTCCCATGCAAATCCACCGCTGTGTTCCCAGGACTGAACGTCACCGAGCGAAACCAGGCATGATCCCATTCACCCTTTACGCTAAACTCTATTGTCTTTTACAGCCAGCATGTCATAGATGTGTATCACAGTTTGATGTCTCTGACTCCTGAAACAGAAACGAAACACCAGTCAAAATACACTGATCTTTAATAAACCTATAGGATTGTTCCATCGATGACACTATACCTTCAGAAAAGATACTGAATTTGACGCTAAATTATAATTGACTCCCTAACTGAGTCGCAAATGCATAATTATAGACTCCCACTTTGCTATTGTGAGTACAGAACATGCATAACATTTTATTTCCAGCATCAGAAATGAGTTTAGTGAGGGTATGTCACAGGGGACGCTATCTCTGAAATGAGCACATGTGAACACAGGTGAAAACTTCATTACTATTTGTAGTCTTCAGGTGTTTAAACATATTGGATGAGTAAAAAGTGAAACACTGAAATGCAAATTAAGTCTCAAAGAAACTATTTACAGTGCTTAAATGATAACATAACACATTCACTTGACAGAGAACAGCACAGTGTTGCAGTAGAGAAGATATTTGCGAAGACACATTTTTATATAAATGTACCTTTGACATTAATTAAACTTAATGCAAAACCAATTCCACAAAGCTCTTAAATAATTTGTCGATTTAAATAATTCGTCTTTTTGCAGTTTTTAGTTGTTCTTTTAATCACAGTATATACAAATGTAACTGTTTTTTGTGGAATTCTGAATATTTCTGTTGAAAAGGGTTAGAAAAAGTACCCAGACATTCGTTTCTATTTCTGATAAAGACAAGACCGAGGCACATCTCCCACTTAACATATTTGCTAATCACGAAATGAAGATGTTTGCAATGGTGTGATTAAAATATGTAACGGTTTTCACAATGACAGATTGTGGTGCATTATCATATCCATATATTTACCCGTTACAATCTGTGAACACATTTGTGAGCAGCCTGGGCCAGAACTGTTTGATGTGATCTGTAGTTGGCACTGAAAATATTGACAAGAATTCACATTGTGTTGGATGACGGAATGTTTTGCAGTTAAAAAAAAAAAATACTATGGTCTGTTAAGGTGCATACATCTCAGGTTTGCGCGCTTGTGCAGAAGAATCTTTGACACAAATTCGGTACTGACTTAAATTGGGGAATCTCACACGGGCTACGACTATTGTGTATGTATGTATGTATGTTAAGAACAGGTTAAAGAGTGAACGACAGAGAAGCTCAAGGTAAATTTATTCAATACAGAATGCTCAAATTACACTCCATCGACACTTCATAAAATGGGTAACGGCAGATGATCTATGTAGGAATGTCAATGTGCCAGAGGTACTTTAATACATGCTTTAGGGCACTGTCAGTTGTTTTTTCCTACTACTACTACTACTACATGCACGACTGGTTATCACGTAACCTACCCGAGTTGCATGGTACAAGATCCATGTCCGAGCATTCACTGATAAACTATTTAAAATGTGAAAGGATAAAATGACTGGGAATGTGGCATGTGAGAAGGTGCTGGGAAGGGTCTCATTCCTCCAGCAGAGCGCCGTCGTACACAGGGTTTTAGAGGTAGTCATCTCGACAAATGAGGGAATACCCTTAGTTGTTTCTGAGAATCATGGGGAAAAAACCTTGGATCTGGTACGGGAACTTGAGCACAGCCAGGAAATTAGCTGACCACAGGAACCACATTCAGTTTAATCTAAAATGCAGACAGAGCAAGATTATTGCTAAGGCATAGGTGGGACTAAACAGCCACTGCACAAAAGATTGTATCAACACAGAAGACACAGAAAGTCTGGATTGCAGTTGGCTGAGTCTTCATCTCGAAGCCCCAAACCACTCGTTTGAAGACATGAGGAGAAGATTTTATGCAGGGAGAAATATTGTTTTGAAATTGAGTGAAGGAGGCCATTTTTGTGGAAAAAGAGACTCCCTCTTTAAACAGAAATGTTTGTTTAAGAGTTAATTTGCCATCTGTTTACCACAGTGTTATTTCACCTTTTTCATGTGAGAAAACAGGCCCATCAAATGCTAGTTGGGTGTTTAACAGTGTGAGGGTGTCTTAGTCAGACCACAATGGGACTGTAGCAGGTTAAAAAAAAGCAGGGTTTCGAGTGAAGCTAAGACAGCTAAACAAACTGGTAAAGTTTCTGGAGAAACTACTTCCTGAGGGCAGGCGTAGTCTGTTCTGAGCAATATGAAGTAGAGTTTCTGTGACCAGTTTCGCAGATTGAAAATGACTTTCAGATGGAAGTTGAAACGCCTTTTTAAAACAGCGTACAGATGACGACCTTTAAAACCTTGTCTCCACAGGTATTCAGCAACTGTTTTCTTCACATTTTTTTACTTCTTGCTTTTAATTTTCTATAGTTTTTAAATCAATTTTTGTTGTTTTGTGTTTTTGATCTGTATTCTTTTGTTACAATGTCTTTAAACAAAGGTGTGGAACGAGTTTGGAGAGCTGTTTGTCGCAGCTTGAAAACTTGAAAGCTTTTTTCCGCTATATATTTCAAATCTGTGACACCCATGAATATTTTGGAAATCTTTAAATGCATTATTGATCTAAAACAATATCGAAACACCGGCAGAGCACAGGAATTTACTGCTTAACCCGACTGTTTTTGAAATGAACTCGTAAATCATCATCATCATCTGATACCACAAGAACATTTTAACTGCAATTTCCCTCTAAGAAATATGAGCTAAATTGCAGTTTGTGACAACATTTCACCCTCAAACCTCACACAAGCTGAGGCAAGTAAGTGTTGTTTTTCTGAGTTTAACTATTTAAAAGAGCAGGGTGAAGGGAAGCACTGAGGGCATTTATGTCTTTGAATCTACACCTCATTGTTATGGAAATGCCTGGTCGCTTTTGACGATCCTCAAAGCTGGATTATATTGTACCATGGGGCTCTGCAACTCCGCTGAATTCACACTTCCAGGAGACATGAGGGCAGAATCTCAGGATTACTCAAGTGTGCATAAAAACCATTGTGGGAATTGAGCCTGGCCATATCAGCACTTATTCTGGGATAATGGAACGTCCAAAACATGTGAGTTTGCATTTAGGATTCTGCCGTTAAGGAGTAGGATGAGATGTGACCTTCTATCATGGTGCGCACTCCCTCAGCTCTGCACTGGATTGTAATGGTCTTCTCCTAAAGAACCAACGCAGCATGTTTGAACAGGAAATGGGACAATATGATACATATTCAATGGAGAGATTTGTTAACATGGCACAACAGGCTTAATGAAACTCGGGGCAGGTTTCTGGAGATTGAGAAGTCGAAAGTAGAAAAGAGTTTAGAGAGTTTGTGTTGGAACTTTGGACAGGGTTGAGGATTCCGAAGAACACGTGCAATGATTTGAAAAGCCTATTCTCATTATATTTGTTTTACAGTAGAGAAAATATTAGTGTTTAGCTATCTATCAAATATAACTCATCATCTGTGTTTATGGTACGATAGATTATATTGTCTTCTACTTCCACTACTACAAAAAACGTGCACAATGGGGAAAACCAAACACAGTTCCCTAACCCGTCGACAATGTGCTGGTCAGCTGCAAAAGCTCATTCAGCGCTTGAAAAAAATCTTCTTTATGAAGTCATTGTGCAATATTTTGGTCATTTCTAATACTCTTCATCAGTGGTTCCCAACCTTATTTGTCTCGAGTACCCCCAAGTTTTGTTTCACACTCAGAGTAACCCTTAATTTGAGTTTCAGGCGAGTTTAGTAGTCAAATATAGTCAATTATTACTATTATATGAATTATTTTACTTATATTTATGGTCCAAGATACTCTAAAGAGATGCTAAATTTACATTTTTACAGATGTGTGATGTACAGGTACATTCCAAGTACCCCCTACTAACTCAGCTCTACATGATCTGATAAAAGGACTGATAAGTGTTATACTACTGTGATACTCATATGTTAATTTTAGCTTTTTTACTTGTTGATGACTTCTATTTCTTCTGCTGGTCGGCTGCATGATTTCCCCTTGCGATGAATAAAAGTAATTCTGAAAACATAGAGAATACCACCATCTGAGGTGGTAAGATCTGGAGATGGGTCGCCAGGCGCTGTAGGGTCCTGACAGGTTGCACTGGTTGAAGGATCAATCAAATGCAGAGTGAATTTGTGTGTGAACTTTGAGGTTCTCATGTTTTTCAAATTAGTATTTTAGTAAGACAGTATTTGTGGTAGATATTTATCATACTGTAGTTTGTCATATACAGTACATAGAACTCAAAATGTGAGCTACAGTGTTAGACCTGTGCAGATGTGAGAGGAGGATGCTGCATTTATAAAATATGTCTGTATGCCGTCTGACAGCCTGTATAATCCTGGTTCATTTGCTATTATCATGCTGACGTAAAACAATTGAATATATTGTTTACATTGTGCCTCACACTACTAAGGAATTTAAGTCATTTGACTCATTCACTCTCTCACGCTGACTACAATCCCCCATTCATCTGTGACTCATGAAATTAGGAAACAACTGCTTGCCTTCAGCGGCACTAATGTGTCAGTTAGGACCAGAAGCCATATTTTGGGAAGAAAAGAAAAAGCCGCTCAACAGGTGGTGAAATTGTGCAACTTGGACAGGGAGACTTCCCACCGACACACAGCACAAGGGACAAAGGAGGAGGAGAATGCAGGGATAAATAACTGTTGTGTCTCTTTCATTGATTTTTCACAAAGCAGAGAACTCCTGCAAGTGTCTGTGAATAGTCCTTTCTCAGACTGTTCCCCAAAAGGATCAATGGTAGGTACATTTCAGCTGACTATAAAGATGTCTACATTTAAATATTGAGACTTTTTAAAAACATCCAACTTCTGTTTTTTTGTGGGGGGTTTTTGCTTACTCTTTTCCTTGTGGAAGAAGGTTTGCCAATATAAGCAACAAAAAAAAGTTAACAAATGAACACATACACATTAAAAGAATGATTTACCCTGATGGAGTGTCCTGGACATACTTCTGTGCCACAAAAGAAAGCAAAACAATCACCAATAAGAAGAACCTGACAGCAGCATAGACAATGTGCCACAATATGTACCACATTATTTGGTGACTCAGTGGACAGTGCGAGGCTCCATGAACAGCCAGCCACGCGTTGTGAGTTTGAGTCCGGCTCAAATTGCTGAAGGTCTTTCCCTCTCTTGTCCCCATTTCACGCTACACTGTCCTGTCCAGTAAAGCCTGCAGACCAAAAATCTTTAAAGATTAAAGAATCTTTTTTCATGTTCTTTGTTCAACTATACATTTGTCAATCATCATTTTGCTTTTTCTTTAGACATTGATCAAAAATGGCTTAATAATTGAAACTTTGTTCAAAGGTTCATTGACCTCCTGTTCAGAACTAATAAGATCCATCTCTAGAAAGTTGTCAGTCACATGATTACTTTTGAGAAGTGTCTGTAACATTTTATAGCCCAACAAGTGTCACTCATAGTCTTAATTTTTTAAACAATTACAAGTTCAAGGATGGGGCATAGGGGGTAGGTGAAAACAGGACTTTTCTGAGCATTTGAGCCTCAGTAGGACAAGGCAGGATTACTCAAACATGCAGGAATCATGATCAAAATATAACTGTGAGTAAAATAATGACGAGGAAACATTGTTGTACACACACCAAACGTTACTACCTGTACATAACAAGATTTTGATTTATTAAAGTTTTAAGTAAAAAACTAAGCAGAATTTTTAATTTTCAGCACAGTTTTCAGTTAGATTTTGTTAACTCACTAAAAAAAACTAGAAATCCAAAACCCCCTCTGTACATTTTTGTAACTTATTTGTGTACAAAATGAAATCAATTTAAACCTGGTTCTGTCCATTCCAGACTGAAATGCCGAAATTATGTGCAATTCTTGGCCGTTTTTACGCATAAAATGCCTTACTTCTATATGAAAACAATACACATGGCATTTTTTATTATCATTCCGTTTATGTGCGTAAACTACAGGAGAACTTTAATATGCATACCTTTAAATGCAAGACAAATTGTTCCTATTCACCCGTGTCTCACCTCAACAGAAAAACACCGGATTATCCCACTATCACAAAACGTCTACCTTTACTTCGGTCCCTCGCTCCGCCGCCCGGACCACCTGCTTCCAAGTCTCCCCCCTCGCATTGCGCGCAGTTGGACCTTATCTCCGTCAAGTGCAATCACATTACAGCCCCGTGAGTCAGAGGAGGCGTGGCATACCCGAGCGCACACTGCTCTCCAGCTGACTAAAAGACGAGCGGACCGTGTGGCTCTCCGGCACAGCGCACCGGAGACGACGAGGGAAAGTACGGCCTCTCTCTCTCCCTCTGTCTCTCTCTGATTTGGAAACGAGCGTGCGCGGAGCCGATCACACGCAGCCGGGAACATCGAGTGCGGACGTGCGCTTGCAATCAGGACGCACGGACTAAACAAAAGCATGCGGAGCGTAAAATAGGTAAGATTTGTTTCCATTTGGCTTTTACGCATCGCGTTCCGTCCTTCGTGTCTGGTGTTGTTGCGCGTATTGGTGGTTTTCTTGCATGAGACGCAGGTTTAGTTCACACATCACATGCACTGATGCTCCGTTGCGTGTTGGTGGGAAAGAAGTTGCAGGAATGATCCCAAATTATGAAGAATCGCGTCATTTTATAGCTTTAAAATCAACTTTTATCCCAACGTTGGTGGTTGATATGATTGTTTAGGCTGGTTCTTAAATTCTCCTCGTTTTTGCTTAGGGATTGTTGTTGTTTTTCTATTTTGGTAGTTCAGTTTAGAGAATCAATGGATCATTTACTAGCTACTACTTCCATTTTCAATGTCTGCAGATTATTAACCAGAATAAGCCTTCAAGAGTTTAGAGACATACGCTGATATGATAAGGCACAGTTTGGGTTGTATTTACACATTATTTGCATACAAATCACATTGATGCAAGTGTGATTTATAGAAAAAAGTATAAATGTTTATTAGTGTGTAGTCTGTTTTGTTGTTTAGCATTAGCTGCAGGTTCAAAGTGTCTGGCAAAATATATAATTTCAGTTACTGTAGTGTTGGATGAGTTAGTGAATCATTAACTAGGTTTATCACAATAACACAACATTGACAAAACTGAATATTTTCTTGGCATATCCTGACAGCTATATTCAGACGATATTATGTCAGTCCAACAGAAATGTGATAAAACGTGTCTTTTAATGCATTAGTTGAGGGTTGATTATGAGACAAATGTGAAATGTCCGTAAAATTGATCACAAAAGTGCAGAAATAGCTTTGTTTTAAACTATAAACAATATGTTCAATGTTCAAATGTTGCATATCTTCAAAACAGTATTCACAATAGCATCTAAAATCCAATATGTTGCCATCCTCTTGCACAAAAAAAGACTTAAGAATCAACTTCACATTTTGGTTGGGCGATTTTAATAAGCTCTTGATTTCAACTTTGACTACTGCACCCTCTCGTTGTTGCATCATATTTATGACAAGAGAGAAATAATCATCTTCTTTGTTCACTTGTACTCTGTCATAAGCAGTCATAAATGTTAAGTTCTTCCTTGTGTGATGAATGTGATACGACTTTGTTACTCATAGTGGGGCTGCAATATATTTTGCAATCGGATCGAAATGGCAGTCACAATTAGCAAATCGGATATATCGCTGAGGAAAAGATAACTTAACTACTTAATGACACTGACACGATAACTTTAAATCTTGTTAGTTCCTGTAAACCTTTTGAATGAATGAACAATATTGAACATGACCTGCTTCTCATAAAGAGCAGAATAAAACACTTGAAGTTTTGTTGGTATCCACGATTAAAGATACTGTTCCAACTAATATTTACTGAACGATAAGTTGATGTAATTATCGTGACAGCCAGGCCTACCTGCAATTATTTAAGTCCTTTGCGAACAACAAAATATTCTGTGTTATTCTGTGTAAATCCTGCTAACTTTGTAGTTTAGAATTCTACAAACAAGTTCTGAGATTATTTTATTAGTTTACTGATTCATACTTCAGTCTTATCTCAAATGATGATGTTCCTGGACTTTTGACTTCAATTAAAACATGAATTGCACATCTAACCACAATTTGGGATGTCAGATTATAGTATTACTTTGATTGCAAGAAAAAACAGTATGATTTAACTATAACAGTCTGAGATGTGCCCAAACAGTGAAATCATTCATTTTCTTTCATTCCCAAGACTTTACTGTTCCTCATGTTGTGACCAGCTTTACAAAATCAAACTTTCTGAATGACAAAAGAAAGTTGATGTGACAAAAACGCTACCCGATAAAAAGTACTCTCAATTTAGGCCTAATTTTGGACTTTAGAAAGACTTAATTTTTCTTCTAAAATTGTCACGATTATTATCAATTTTTGGTTCTCACGATTATACTGTTACTTGAATACTTGAATGTTTATCGATTAAGATATTTTGACATTCCTAATCCCAATTAATCCGAAAAAGTCCCAGTGAGATACTTTACCAAAATCATTCAGCCCTAACTCAACTCGTACTAATTCCTGTTCCTCCTTTGTAGCTCCTGATTTGTGTGAGCAGAGCCACTTCCCACGTCCCCCTTGTCCCGGTGTCCCGAGGCAGCTGCTCCTTCGATGTGGGACCCTGCCCTGCTGCTGTCGCCAGACTGAAATCCTCCAGGGTCAGGACCTCCGTCATGGCAGCGCTGCTCCTCGGGCTGCTGCTGTTCGCCCTGCAGTCTCCCCCCATCCCATCCAGGCCCGCAACCGACCACTGGCCCCCCGCCGAGCCCGCTGACCCTTCCCCCGGCCCGGACAATGCCACCGCGACCCACCCCAACGGGACGTCCCAGCGGCTGCCACAGATCATCATCATCGGCGTGCGGAAGGGAGGCACGCGGGCGCTCATCGAGATGCTCAGCCTGCACAGCTCGGTGGCGGCGGCGCAGAACGAGGTGCACTTCTTCGACTGGGAGAGCCACTACCAGAAGGGCATTCCGTGGTACTTGAGCCAGATGCCGTACGCCTTCCCGGATCAGCTCACCGTGGAGAAAACGCCGGCGTATTTCACCTCCGGCAAAGTCCCCAAACGCATCCACGACATGAATCCCGACATCAAGCTGCTGCTCATCCTGCGGGACCCCACTGAGCGCGTGCTGTCGGATTACACGCAGGTTTTCTACAACCGGCTGCAGAAGCACAAGCGCTACCAGCCCATCGAGTACGTCCTGGTGAAAGATGGGGACATCAATCTGGGATACAAGGCGTTAAATCGCAGCCTCTACTACGTGCACATGCAGAACTGGCTGCAGTACTTCCCCATGGACAGCATTCACGTCGTGGACGGGGACGAGCTGATAAGAGACCCTTTGCCGGAAATGAAGAGAGTGGAGAGGTTCCTAAAGCTGGAGCCGCAGATAAACGCAGCCAATTTTTATTTCAACAAGACTAAAGGATTTTACTGTTTGAGGGACCACGGGAAAGAGCGGTGCCTACATGACTCCAAAGGTCGGGCGCATCCTCACGTCGCCCCAGCCATTTTGCAAAAACTTTACAAATTCTTTCACGAACCCAATCGGAAGTTTTTTCAGATGGTGGGGCGGACATTCAACTGGAAATGAACGGTTTTCTGTACTTTATGCTGTAGTGAAGCTCAATATATTTTTGTACTAGTATGTTTGTTACACGAAATATCAGGGCACACAATGGATCATGACATGTTTATGCATGTCAGGCTGTAAACTCATACACTCTTGTCTGGCAACGTTATTGAAGCAGACAGCTAATGTAAGCTATAATGCTGCAAGTATAATAGCAAACAAATAGGACTCACACTGGAAAAACGGACAATAGATCATAAGTTCAAAAGTGATTGAATTAAGTAGTATTTATCTTGATTTGAGTATTAAGATTTGCTACTACTACTTTATAATTTATACACCTTCTTTTGCCTTAACAAAGCATGAACAAAGACTTAAATCACAATAGACAAATGGTTTATTAAGCCTGATTCAGGATTAGTAACTACTTAATTAAGGTTAAGGTTGGGTTGGGGTTAGAGTGACTGAGTCTTTGCTCATGCTTGTTTTTAAGGCATGAAAAGTGTAGTTGTTATAAAGTGTTACCCGTACTAGTTCTGTTGGCAAAACGTAATACTGTTATTCTGTTCATATTTTTACTCATTTCAAGACAGAAAATACTTGTCTTTGCGACAGTCAAAATACACCTAAAACAAGATAAATGCTACTTATTTCAAACACTTGAAACTGATTTGTTATCATCTTTTTCCCGTGCACAATTTGAATTAGGGCTTGACGATATGACAAAAAATTAATCACTTTTTTACCTCATACTAATCCATCACAATTCAATTTTGTTTCTGTCAAGTAAAACAAATGAAAGTAGCTTTCGATATTATTTCCATGAACACAAACAATAAGGACTTAATTATTTACTCCAAATTCTGAACTCTGCTCCAAACCACATGTTTTTACTGACAGAAAATTTGCTGTGGGCGGATTAAAAAGACCCGAGCTGATCACTGACTTAGAAACTGTAGACTGAATTTCAATTAAAAGAATTGAATTGAATTGCACAACCCTAGTTTGAATGGGGACACACTGCTCTGTAAAGAGCAACATATCCTGTCTGTGTCAAACCTGCTAACCCTGTGGTTTAGACCTCAACTAACATATTCTGAAATGCATTCGGTTGTTGTATTTCTTCAGAGGTCCATTTTTCAGTCTCCTCTCAAACATAGAGAACTGAGTTTCCGAAAACAGGAAAAGTTCAGTGGTTTTGATCAACTGCTCACAAATTTGTCTCTGTGGGATAATAAAGTTTAACTTAACACTTAGATATTTAGCCAACATATTTCAGCACTATAAGCTTTGAAGAGCTGTCTCCACTTTTATTCATAGGGCATTGTAAACATGTAACTGCATTTTCAGTTCTGAAGGATTCTCATTTGCTGCTATGATTTCCTGTCACTTTCAGGTGTTTGTGCTTTTACAAGTATTGTACAAACGCTCCACCCGTGCACATATAAGACATAACGGCATTACCATGTTGTACTGTAACTGTATTTTGTTTTTCTTTTATAAATAACACCTTAATAAAGATGTATTTTATTTTTAGCAAACGTTATGTTTCTTGTCAGTATGGCAGTTTTTTTCTTGCCTTACCAGTGTGAATAATTGTTGTGAAATCAGACGCAATGAGGAAAGAATTATTTGGGGGACGTCTACCTAAATTAAAACAAAGAAATTAATACAATATTTTGTTGCCCATTGGCCAAAAGCAATACTACAGGGTTTCAAATGGTGCTTGAAATTCTTGAAAATGCTTAAATTTTGCTCTGTTGTTTTCAAGGTCAGGAAACTGCTTGAATGATCAAAAGTAGTGCTTGACAGTGCTAGAAATGTACACTTGTACAGTCCTACACACTCTTACAATAACGCTGGATGTACACAGACTGCAGGTCTGCGGAAAGAATCTGTAAGCCTTCATCAAACATGGATCACAGTAAATCTGAGTTGTTGTAACAGGAATTCTGCATTCTGTACACCAGACGTAAAGAGCACCGATAGTCTTCAATTTGTTGTTTTGAAGTACTCTAAAACTGCATCTGTGCTGCGTCGCACGAGTTTGCCAAGAGTGTGCAATGCTAATATATGCCACATTATTAAATGCCTTAAAATACAGGAAATTACTTCTGATTTGCCCCAAATTTCTTAATACTTAAAAATCACATTCTCTTAGTGCATATAGACCGGTCCAGTGTTTGTAAACAGATTACTGTGTTCCATTAGCCTGTACCATTCCATGTGTTAGCTTTAATACAGTTACTACTCATACATCAGTGAGAGAGTGAGAGAGAGAGAATGGTTAGTGTGAGTCCTCAAATATCACAAACGACAAAAATATAGTGTTGTCTTGGTGCCTGACAACCACTCGAGCACACGGAAATAACACTAGAGCAGAGTTAAACATGACCACATGTAGCAGGCTAACAACCTCGTACTAAACATTTCTTAAATCTAACATTATTCTGGACAAAAATGCTTTAAAAACATAGTTAGACACAACGGTATGACAAGAAAGTGTGTGTTTTGTTTGTTTGTCACCACAACAGTAATAAGTAATAAGTAAACTTTACAAACTAGAGTTGAACAGTTATATCTCACAGGCAAATGTGATGAATATATGAACCAACAACCGCGTGTCTGCGCTGTCTACAAACCACAAAGAATAATTACAAAAGTACCAGGCTATTTGCGCGACTGTTCTTAACGCATCACACTTGAAGGTGTCTTTTGGGAGAGAAATACATTATTTTGTTAATTTCATGAACTACACTTAAAGTTATTGTCCAGGAATGCAGAAAGTGTTGGTGCTGAGTTTAGCGACTTCTTCATTTCATTTCTCTCATTAAGTTCCTCTTGGTTATGTATTATAATTCGGTCTTGCAGTTTTTTTCTCCCATGCACTCCATTGCTTGTCTGCCACCACCATAAAAACACAACATTTTATTTCACAATCAGAAGCTATCATGATTTTCCTGTTTTACTTGGTCTCGATAAGCCCGCTGGACGCCGCATTGTCTGCCAACACCTCCGTCGAAGCTTTGATCAGATATTATTTCTCATAACTTCCCTTTTTTCTCGCTATCTTGTTTTTACACATTCAGCCAGCGAGTTACGTGTGCAAATTAGGATCAGCGGGAGAGAATTGAAAGGTAAACTCCAACACAATTGGCGCTGAGCAAAATCAAAAGGAGAAGTTGTTTACGCCTGAGGGTCTGATCTTACTGCCTTTTCGGAGAGGCGAGGGATTATTTATTCAAATCTTATTGCCACTTTGAAAACATCAGCAGCAGCAGCATTTCAAAGACATTAAGCTCGGAAAACCAAACAGTAGCTTGCTCCTTATTTGAATGTGGCCTATTTCTATCCGGGGGGCTTATCCTATGACGGAAGTTAACCCCATTGCCCTTTAAAACGCGCAACTAAAAGAGCCGTTTTTCTCACGTTGTAAGTCACGCGGTGTTTTCTCGGTGTGCGTGCGGCAAACTTTTAATGTGTTGGTGGTGACAAAGGCTATCAACTGTTGTTGGTAAAGCAAGTTTGACCGCGGTGGAGCGGAGCTGAAAGATACGGGTGCGCTGATAGATATGCGCTTGCGTCATTAGAGCGTGCAGCAAAAACAAAGATTTGAAATGGGTCTTTGAGGGTCTCCAGGTGGTCCCATACATCGTCCCATCTGGATTGGCTGAAAGAACCGCAGCAATGTCACCTCTCCGCTGGTCGACGAGGACTGATGCAATTTCAGCCTGATTTTGATCTTTGGAGGCGGTTTTCCCGTTTGTGCAAAAATGAGACAATGTCACTTTGGAAAGATGATGTAAAACTGTACAGATTAGGGCCGCAGCTAACGATTGTTTTAGTGCATGACTAGTCAGCGATTCGTTTTCCAATGGGCTCTTTGCACAGCAATTCACAGCTAGCTCAGTGTTATTGTCACTACTTCCTGGTTAATTCTGTCCCTATGGTGTTGATATTTAAAGATCAGGCTTTGGACAGCAGTGGATGTCACTGATGTTAAATGAAAGCTCATTTTCAGGCATTATAAGTTGTAAATTCATAACATTATTGGAACATCGTGGACCATAATAACAAAACAAATAACACAATAGTAATAATACAATAGTAATAATTGACAATATGTGACTTGTAAACCCATTAATTTGGCTGAAACTCATGTTAAGAGGTACTCTTAGTGTTAGACAAACCTTAGGGGGGGGGGCGTACTCCAGACAAAAAGGTTGGGAACCACTGCCCTATTGGTTGACTATAGTTCTATGTTTAAACATCAACTAAATAAAGGTGGAAATGCAGAGACTGAAGACTAGACCAGATTTTTTTTTTTTTAACAAATACATTTATTTGTATTTATATTATTGGCAAAAATCTGAAATTGTTCATTTCTTTTACACATTTTTAAAAACTTTATAATGTTGCAGTCTTTGTTATAAGGTCTTTTTGTGTGCGTTTTAGAGTAAGTATAGCCCATATAACAATATGGTTCTGATTAAACTCGATTAATCGTTGCAGCCCTAATACAAACCTTTTATTTCCTAACTGAAGTCCTCTCTTCAGATCTAGTGAAACAATGTACCAGTCATACTTTCTTCTTATTGGATCAATGTGTCACACATCACCAACCTGAGTCATTTAAACTCAACTTCATGGCATGCAATGTTTGGTACATAGTGTTTCTGCAAATTCCTTTTGGGGTAAAGTGTATCCTTAATGAATTGTCCATGGTATAGAATATCATGTGATCAATAATCAATAATAAGTATATAGTGTAGAAAAGCTCTCACCGAAACCTTTGATTGATACACATTCATTCTATGTTTATTTTATACTTGTAGCTCAGAAGGCGTTCATGCTACAATGCTGTGTTTGTGTCCATGGGCAAACCATTTTTTTTTTTTTTACCAGTGTGTTAGGGTTAGACACTGAATCGGACAAAAGCAGAATGGCTCTGTGTGTAACTCATGGATCTCTTATATTAACTGGACAGGATAATACTAGTTAAAACCTGTCGCTTGTAGCCCCCAGTGGCCACTCCATTGGTACTGCAGCCAAAAAACCTCTGCAGTCCAGCAGCATTTTCCCCCTAGAGCACAATGTAAACACAAACTGCTCGTGTTCAGCTGACAGACCAGCTACAGCTTTCACAAAGTTCAGTGATTTTTACCTATTTTCAGATCATAAACTTATTTCCGGTTCAAAATCCTTCCATTTTCTTAAAAAGAGCTTTCTAGTCTAGTCTTTTCTAGTCCGGCTTGCTCTGTTTCTGCTCTTGCAGTTCTCGCTCTGGTTGGTCAGAGCAGTCGCCTGGTACGAGAGCCCGTGTCATTTGACGCTACTTCCAGGCCACACAGCCACCAGATATATCTAGCTTCTACAGACTGGTGACATGCGCTAACGAGCACTGCCCAATTGTCTTACAGTTTCCTTACGTTTTCGGTCCTTGTAAAATGATACATCACTTTTTGACACTCCAGAAGTTATCTAAGGGTTTTCCCAAAGTAAACCCAAGCTGAAGCTCGTGTGGAGCCGTTCAGTCAAACAAGTTCACATGTTCTGGTCATATTTAAAGCTTAAACCATTTTGGAACAATGTTTTTACACTCAACTCTGTTTGAATCAATTCCACCATGGCCCATCTTGGCCACTTCGACAAAACAAAATCTGATTCTATTGGTTTTGCCACACTTTTATCTCATCACCAAATTCTCAAGCGGGAATATTTGATCTGCTTTTTTTGTCTTGTTATTTGTTTGCTTTCTTTTTTGTTTCAATTGTTTGACTCCATGTAAGCCAAGGGTCTTCTTTTTGTTCAATTGTTCAATCTTTTTCTTTAATTATTATTATGTTGTAATTATTGATATTCTCTTTCTCATTAATAATAAAAACATCCAGTTGAATGCCAAAATATTATTAGATGTCCTGTTTTTCCAGCTAATTCATAAGCCACACCCCCTCTGTGCGAGCGCAGTCCTGTCAGCGTGTCAATGAGGAGTTATGAAGGGCCCATTAGTCTAGTCAGCTGTGCGGCCCTCCTAACTTTTACGCTCACACATTTCCTTTAACATCACCTAATTAATCTGGGCCACATAATTAATTTGCCGTCTGGCCCACATGCGGCACTAGCACTAAAGCAGGCTGTGACCAGGAGGATTAATGGCCTTGGCCCGCTCCTATCTGCCTCCTGCTCCTCTGTTTCCAAGTCAGAACTGGAACTCTGCGGCCCCCACCGTTTTGTCACAACGTCTCTCTGTCTCAGGGGCCACACGGGTTGTTCCTGAAGGGGCCAGTTCTCTCTCTCGTCACAATAAGCTATTCTGGAGCGTTTCAAAGGACGGGCTGATCAGATAGATCCTGGCCCCTGGTGCAGTGAACGGAGGAGCGGCTCGCTTTAATTAGAATAGATCGTTTGTCCGCTCGATGTGGGAAGCTCTGCAGATTTAACGTCGCCGTGTTTCTCTCGAGTTGTGTCTGTTTGGTACTTTTAGTCACTGTTCGATTTTGAGTGGTTTTCGTTTAAACATTGCTCTTCATTTCTACATTATGTTAGAAAGCAATCATAAGGACGCGCCATCTAATATGACCAGGAATGTTCCACAGTGTAGCATTAAACTGAAGCTGACGTTATAACATCTCTTGGAGTCAAGTAAGTGGCGGACCCTCCACCAGAAAAGGTACACAGTGCACATTTTTAAAGAAATCCTCAAAGTTAGCATTATGAGTGTATTGCTTGGCCATCTTTATTTCTTGTCTGGTTCCTGTGCTCTTGAACAGATCTGAAACCTGGACTCTCTGCATCACAAACCCCCGCGACCTGCCTTTGGACCACCGCTCACGTCCGGTGGTTTCACCAAGTTTATGCAGAAGCAGGTTGCACTGGGCCTGTTTCTTCTGCCATCACTCATGAGGAGAGGTAGGATTCCTCAGATATTCACCTTATTCCGCCCCGCCCACATTTGCCTCTTTTTGCACTTCCGGTTTGGCTTGAGCTCTGTTCACGCAAGTGGAAAATGAAGGAAAAGTCTTGCCGCTAAAATAATAATGAATAATAGTAAAGTAGATGTATTTGTGTAAGGTGTTTAATGTACACGTGCAACAAGTTGGCAATGCACTGATTTCCTGGGCGGCCTGAAAATAGCCTTGTAGTCCGTGTAGAAGTTATTTTCTGATGGGCTCACTTGCTTAATGTAAACTAATACAACAACAAAAAGATGGCGGTGCAAACGGCAATTTCCGGAATAAGTTGAATAGCCCGAATGGACAACAGAATCCTGGTCAAATGGGTTCTTTCTGAGTCCAGGTCCGTCTAGGGCAGGCATGTCCAAACTAAGGCCCGGTGGCCAAATGCGGCCCTTGAACATATTTTTTCTTGGCCCTCAGGCTTACTGGTAAATTGGCCCACATTGTCCCGAGAAGTACTTTTTACAGCAAATTTTAAATTTTCTAGACTTCTAACCTAAATACCTAACATTTTTATGCGACACAGAGCTGATATAAAGGCACTGAGACTGAATTTAGGTGTGGAGGCACTTAAACATCAGATAAATGCAACTTTTTTGAACGTTTCATGACTGATTTGTGGCCCTCTGCTTGGCCTATATTCAATATGTGGCCCTCGATGGAAAAAGTTTGGACACCCCTGGTCTAGGGCTAGCGCCGTCTGCTACCTGGACATCACAGACTAAATCAACGCCCCGACAGACCTCACTGCCCTCGTCCAGGACCACCTGTCTTCAGAAGACTGAAGAAAGTGAACAAGCACAGGAAGGAATAATGGAACTGTTAAGGACGGCAGTAGTAAACTTGTTTTTATTCGAACTATTTTAGATCTACTTTAGTGCTTATTTAGTTTGATTAGGCTAATGTCATCATGAGATCTATTCCCAGCACAGAGAATTTGCTGAGTGTCTTCCCTGTTCTTCATGCCGCTTTAGGCTTACAATTTATAATAAACAGGGGCGTCTGACTTGGGAGGGCAAAGGGTACTGCTTTCCCCGGGGCCCAGGGCAGGGAAAGGCCCTCAAAGCATGTGCTGTTTTGTTTTTTCTTTTTCAGTTGCATTTTTTCTATGCTTTAATCTATTTTTGTTGTAATAAAATGAATTGTGGTTGAGAAAAGTCCTTGCGAAACTATGTCACCCCTTTAAAAAAGTTTACAGTAATAATACATTTCGCTTTGTGGAATTGGTGAGGTAGTTAAAGCAACAACAAACAGTGTTGTATCATAATTTAGGCCATTATGTCTATGCATTAGTGATATTGTTAAGTGTATGTGGAACCCATACGGAAAAATGAAAAATAACAATAATAACCAAATTTGCTGGGATAAATAAATCAAATTCGACATTTGGGTTAAGGCCCACCGAACAGGTTTGCACAGAATTTGGTGCTACGCCTCTGATAATAAAGCGCCCAGAATCAAAAAAGTTCCTTGACACACACAAAAAAGATACGTACTACATCTTTTATGCTATACACTTATTTCACAACAACAATCATATTCACCCCAGTACAAGGCGAAAGTGAAAAGCTTGCACTTATATCTTTCAGGAAGCCCACATTCAGTCTAACCTTAAAGAACTCCACTGTGGTCATTCTGCACTTTCTTACCCCTTTCCCACCACCTTTCAACAACTTCTGCTTGTAAGACATTTGCAGCATTCACTCGTTCAGCTCACAATGAATGCGTTCTGTTATTTTAAATCTGTATTCAATTCAAATGAGTGTCTTAAAACTGAGTGGCGTGCTGTCTTCTAACAACAAAAGCTTCACTTAACATGTGAAAACAAGCCATATGTCTTTAGTGTACATATGTATGAGCTTACACACACACACCCTCATTAAATCCCTGTTGGTTTAAGTCTTATTGTAATGCGTATTTAATTGTGGTAATGTTGTTTTAGCCTTATCTACACAATACATAATGGAGCAAAAATTAGCATTGGGAATGGAAACTGCAGGAAGATATAATAATCTTTTAGCTGCAAATAGAGCTGTCACGAACGATTAATTTAGTAGTCGACATTTCGGCGATTATTATTTCGATTAGTCAGCTAAGTCAAACACTTATTTCTAATGAACATTGAGACTTTGAAAATACATCAACAAAATAAAGACTGAAATATGTTGACTGAAGCCTTCTAGATAGAGAATCTTTACACAAATGAAGTGTGTATTATTGGTGCAAACCCGAAATTGTTTAGTCTTTGTTGATATTTTGATTTAATAATATAATGCTACTGTCGTTGTTATACTTTATGAGATACTGCAGGTGAATAGGAAAGAATGTTAAATATAAAGATATCAATTAGAAAGTTCTCCTGTAGTTTTCTCACATCAAATCAAATCAAATCAATTTATTTTTATAATGCCCAAAATCACAACAACAGTTGCCTCGATGGGCCACAGGTAAAAGCAGTTCAGATAACTGTCCCAGAATGCCCCTGTCCTTTGACCCTCCTTCGCGGCGAGGAAAAACTACAAAAAACCCCATGGGAAAAAGTAGAAACCTCGGGGAGAACCACAGTGAAGGAGAGATCCTACTCCCACGGACGGACAGGCTGCAGATGAACTAGGACTGACATCATAATACATAAATGTAAGAAAACTGTATTAGATGTTGTGGGACATTTCAATCTGAAAAATGGACATAGATCCATTTTGTACACATATTAGTATGATTTTTGATTTCTTATTTAGTTTTCGAGTGAACTAGATCATTCTTTGTCTTAAAACATAAATAAAGCAGGCTTAGAATTAGATCTGAACAAATCCTTCTGTACGTTCTGTTAAAATCTTGTTCAGTCCAAGATTGTACAGTTTGGTGTGTGTTGGAGCTACTTTTAAGGCTGATCTTTATGTTTCTGGGAGAAAAATGCATTTTAAGGAAACAATCTTTGAAGTAACAATGTCCCAGAGAAATCTATGGATGAAATCATAAAACATCTTTAGGGCCAGATTGGACAAGTTTGTTATTTCCACATTAAAGCCTATATGTTGAGAGAACAATCTGACAAAAAAAAAAGACAAAAAAAGCCAATTACCTATAGAGTCTAACTGTTTCAGCCCTAGTTACAAATCAAAATAACTGTAGCCCAACTGATTTTAATGGAAGAAGCAAATCTGAGCACTTAAATACAAAGTACATATAAATATATACACACATAAGCACATAAATACCTTCTGTTCAGGACATATTTCGCTTACATGACAGCTGACCTTTAGTCCCGGGCTGTAGTTTGTGTATTTTCTCACACTTCTTCATTCAAATCGCTCTTGAACAGCTCCTGCCCAGTGTTGACATTTCATTCTCGAGCAGATTTGTGCCAAGGGTGGAGTACCATTCGGAGATGTTTCCCAGAAAAACGGTTTTGCGAAAATGACAACATTACAGCAAATAAATTGAACCACTTCAGCTAAATACCACATGAGTCAAAGTTATGATTCTAACCCTCGCCGCCCATCACGCAAATCGCCATTCCCCGGTGTGCTTATTATCTGTGAGCGTTTTCATTTTGCATCCTGACATGGCAACACAGAAGCATTTTAGATAGAAATATGTGAAGTGAACCACACGCGTTTGGTGCTAATGGAATGTAAATACACGCGCTATCAGCCGTGTGGAGGGAGAGGGCGGCGGCTTTCCGTGATGCATGCGCTCGTGTTCCCGTCGTCCCTTCATCTGGGCTCGGGTGGACCTGGGCTGCCGCTGTGCCAGCCCGTCGTTGCCACGGCGCTGCCTTATCAGTCATTTCCTGGCAGAGGAATATAAGCCTCCGTGGCCAATGATAACTCAGGGAACAGACACCTCCACACGGGAGAGCCGCGCCTGGGACCACAGATAGACCTCAGCCCCTGGTGTGAGCGATTAGGCTCCTGTGTCCATCCCCCGAGCAGGAAACCACACTGTTGTATGGGCAGGACCACAGTAACTGAGACTATAGGGCCGGGGTAAGAGGGAGAGCTGAGGTACAAGCGAGAGAAGTGGGAGTTCACTACAAAATAGAAATGAAAAGATATTCGAACGGCATTTCAACCTGCTGAGTCTCGAATGAAGACTATATTTGGTTGGAGCATGATAAATAAAATACACTTAATGATATGGAGTTATTGAGCTGCCGCAGCAATTTCACAGCTGATTTTGTTTTGTTTCTGACGCTATGCCACAGTCTGTGCTCTGTTTTGTTAAAGTATATCAGTAATCAATAAAAACAGGGCAGAGAAGCTTTCCCTTCATTGATTTCTGTGGGATAAGAATAAAAAAGAAGTGACTTGAATTGATAAGGTGAGTTTATATTAGGTTAACAGCTGTTTTGTCTGTGGTCATGTTAAAAAAATGTTTTTAAGTGTTGTAGATATGGTACTATTAAATTATGGAAAAGAAAGAATTAGGCAGATGAGCGTCCTTACAGGTGCATTATGTAGTTAGCTACTATTTTATTCTTAAAAACATGAAAACCAGAGCTTAGTTCATCGCAAACTGTTTGCAGTTGTCCAAAGTGATTGCTCACTCACCTGCTTCAGTCTGAACATCCAAATTATTCACACTGATGAGTTTGTAAGCGCTTTCCACAACTTTCAGAGCAGAGTTTACCATTACAGTAGCATGCTAACTGCGCACTTCTGTTTTATTCAAACGCTCTAAAAATTAGACGACATGTAATGGTCTCACAGAGCTGCTTTTACCTGTGCTGGAACAAAACAGATTTTACTTTATTGCATGAAAAAAAGGGTTTAAAGCTGACAGAAGCATATGACCCGGAAGCAAGAAAATACGCTGTGTGTCCCATAACAGTATCTGCTGATAGACATATTAGGTCCGGTGCTTAGACTCCGGCAGGGAACAATGAGCGATGTGCAGGAGGTGTACAGCACAATATGACAGGACTCTACCCCCCGGAGTTAAGACACTGCTGAAGGACAATGATACTCTGTAAACCTGGCGCTGATGTGCACAGGTGGTGCTGGGTGCATTGGCAGTTGTTTTGGAGGAATTTATTTATTTTCAGAAGCAAAAGCATTTTACATTGTTAGTCTGATTATCTTACGATTTCACTCAAACTCATTAAAATCCATATTGTCATTGTCTCTGTGATCAGTTTGTGTCTGCAGTGGAGACAGAGCTCTTCAGTTCCACCACAATTCCTGCTCCACCTAGAAAGTATTATTCTTTTTTCATAGAGTTTAAAAATGTAAATATAAAAGTAAGACACAACAAAGGCTAACCAGTTTTATGATCACAACACAACACATATTAAAAAAAACAGCAACATATACAATACATATAAATACACACAGAAACAGAGCTACATTCACTGTGGGTGCGATTGTTGAGGCATTTGTTTTACTAACATTGAATTATATCGTTATAGAAACATTGTTGGCGGCTCATAAGTTCCATGCTTGATCCAGTTGACAGATGTGACACCATCAGACATGCTCTTTACAAACTATTTGATGAAATATTATCTATTGCTGTAGTAGATAAACTGTGTTGAGAAGAATAACTTTGAAATGTATTCAGTTACAAAGTTCCTGCATTGAAATGTATTTTGTGATGTATTCCTTACTATCACTATTACATTTGTCTAATCAGTGTACTGCATTCTGAATACTTACAAAACTTTCACACTGAGTTCCAATATATCAATGTTTTTCGCAGCACACTTTTGTTGCTGCAACTCAACACCACGTAAACACCACGTAGTAAAACATTTGGCAAGTAATGTACGGGCCACTGTCTAGTTATGTAAGTTAGTGATGGTGATTGTTTTGCTTTATTTTTTTGTTGTAGAAGTATCTTCAGGACACTTCTGTATGGTAAATTGTTCAATTGAATCCACACCTGGCAATACCTCAAGGCACTCTAGTGTTCCCCTGCACACTGGCTGAAAATGAAGGCGTTATATTCTATAAAAGCACAACATAGGGATTCAAACATCTTTTCATTATTGTTTCGCCATTTGTTATGCATGCATTTATATAAGATAAGAGATAAGAGAACCTTTATCACAAATTAGAGAAGGAAACTTTCGTGCACTCACTGTAAGAGCTGTGTTTCCTATATGTCTTACTAGTTCAGTGCAGTTTGAAGCCTAAAATTCATGATCGAACACCACACTGTATTACTCTGAGTTTAGAAAAGGAACTGTACTCTGAATAACACCAAATTAAAGAGCAACTGTACTCTGAATACACCAAATTAAAGAGCAACTGTACTCTGAATACACCAAATTAAAGAGCAACTGTACTGCACATACTATGGCTTTGATCCTTCACCTCATTTTGTATTCATGGATTTTCAAGCTGTCCTCAATTTCAGTAGCAATTAAGCAGTTCCAGTCAAAATAGTATTTCTTTTGAATAAGGTGGACCTCACAAAATCTTTCAAGTCATTTTCTTGAAATCCATAAAAAGCTATGGTCAATACTTGTATTGTGTCAATATTGCTCTTGTAAATGTATGCATACCAGTCAACGATGTACTCCTTTTGTTTCTCCACGTTCTTTTCTTGTTCAGCACACTGTAATGTTTGGCAAGTCTTTTGGAAACTACATACACACAATTTGAACCACAGCTTTGGCATCTGGCACGTACATTTCATGAAACAGAAACACAATAGAAAACCCAAGGCCCACAACCCCACTTTGCTACGGTGAAAACCCCCCTCCACACTGCTACTCGTAATCCAAAGTTTAAACATCCCACTTACGTCTACAGTTTCAATCCAAATGGGCAGCTAGCCTCTCAGATATCCTCATTTGTTCCTGTGTCAGTGGAGATATGTCTGAGAGGTCCTCCCTTAGAAGTAAACACGATCGCTCTCGTCCTAATGACGTAACGGTAACATCGCTGCAAAGTCTGGGCACGAGGAAAAGAGTCTGGTCGTAGTACGTGCATATGGTTCGAATCAGCGCCAAAAGCAATGTGTTTGGATCGCGTTACTGGATTCTGCGTTTTCCTGGAATGTTGTAAGAAGCTGCAGAGCTATTGGGACCATATGTTACTGGCTCCCGCGGTAGTAGAAGCATGCGCGGTGCTCTTCTTGCTCCAGGTCAATGAACGACAAAACACGAATTAATGATGTCTCAATTACGGGCTATGAACTTCTTTTAGAAACAGCTTTGACAATGTGCAGAAAGCAGAGGAATGTTAATGAATGTTGAGTTAAAGTTGCACCGGCAACGTAGCACTTCTGGTGGCGAGTCGGCTGCCTGCTTGTCTCCGTGGAGATGATATTGCTTTGCCTGGAATGTTCTACAGTATGGCACTAACGATATAGTTTGTAATCCTTGAAAAACATGCATTCTTACTGTTACAGATCTAGGACCTTGTTTTCAAAAGTTCACGCAGACAACAAGGCTGACGCAAAGACTGTGAACTAACAAAAGAAATAACATGAAAATGTGCAACTCCCTGCAAACTCTGGGCCTTGATTAGATGGTAAACAAAGTTTATGGAGGTGGCAACACACAGGGTGGGTTGGTAGAATGAGACCACTGAACAAAAATTAATTTATCATGAAAGAGACTGCAAGGGAAAATAACACCAGAAACCAATTAATCAGACCAGAAAAAGAGGGATTTCTCGAATTGCAGTAATAGATCGTATTGGAATTGTTACTTCTCATATCAACCTCAGCTTTTAATCATGTTCTTACAATGTTTCGTCATCAAAAACATACATGGAGTTGCTCCCTCCAGCCATCAAAAACACTCCCTGCAGAACTCCCTCAATCGAAAAAGTTTTTCGTCACTTATCCTAGAATCTTGTGCTGTTTTAGGTCCTTAAATCATCAATATTCGTTCGGAGCATTTCTGCGTCTAAACACGGTCACTGTAACTGCTAGCTTAACTCCTATTTTTTCACAAACGCATGTTCTTCTTGTGTAAGTGCTCTGCTTCCAGTAGATGGCACTTAAAGTCAGTGAGTGCCAGAGCAAACAGAACCAGATACAAATGTTCATTTTGTTTTTATAATTTTTTTTGTTCTAAATCTTGAGATGCCAAACTTGAGGTGCTCAAGAACATGTTTAAAGGCTAATAACATGAAAAATACATAATATTTTTCCTTTAATAAAGCATGAACAAAGACTTAAATAATTGTGAACAAATGATTCAGGTTTAACTTCTAACCCTATCCCCTGAACTGAGCAGTTACTAAGCCTAGATCATTCTTAAACTACTGCTTTATTATGAATTAAGTCTTTGTTGATGCTTTACTAAGTCATAAGTAAGTGTAGTTATTATACAGTGATACCAAAATATCAATACACATCAACATCCACACAATCAAGTCCCATACGTTCACGTAAAAACATTTAAAATGAGCACAGTAAAAACTAATAACAGACATGGCTCTCACAGGTGCCTTCGATCGGTGCATTCGTCACGGCAGTACAAATGGGTGTGTAATGGTGCGTCATGGCACTACTGGCACTGCTGGAAGACTATGCCGAGTGTAGACTTCAAAGAGAGAAGGTCTTCAATGATTTATTGGCCCACGACGATGAATGGCTGACCTTGTGGAGCTCTGCACAGAATTGGGTCGCATTAGCCAACTTTACGCAAGGCAATCTAAAGTGAACATTTAAGAGCCTAAATAACACAAGATCTGAATGAAAAGAAGACTTATCTTTAAAGGACAAATATTGTGCTTTATTTGTATTATTATTGGTCCTGCACTTTTAGAACTAAAAATCAAAAACTTCATCACACATTGAAGGGATTTAGAATGGAGTGTTTTTTGACGATTGGAGGGAGAGGATTTTCTTACCAGGATCATCAAACTAGCATGAATGAAGCTAAATATAACTCCAGGTATGTTTTTGATGACGGAAGAATGTTAAAACAGGGTTAAAATATGTTTTTTTTTTTAATTTGTTCTTTAAACCAGACCACATGAGGCCACTGTTAACTCTGTGCTACTGATTTACCGACTGAGTTATTTGTTGTTTCTTCCGTATAAACTCTTTTTTTCCACAGGATTTGATGCACTCTTAAAAACGAGGCCCCTGATTTGCATGTATCCATGATAGATAGATATGATAGATATGTTTTTTTGCCATATTGTTTAACATTCCAGGCAAAGCAATAACATCTCCATGGACCCTCCTCCATAAATGATACAGCGCACCTTTAATATACACCCAGTCAGAAAAAATGAATTGATAAATGAAAAATCCATCCACCAAGTCACACTCCACGCTGCATACAATTTTCATTTGTGTCCATAAGTATTTTGCAAAATGTATCTCATATCCCAAATGTCAAGGCGAGCAAATAGAAAACAGGTGGTAGGTGTGCTCGCTGCCTAAAGATGAAATTACATTCAATCAGGAAGCCCGGGGAGGGAAACGCGCTCCGCCTTGTGCCAACTTCTGCAAAACAAAGAAAATGAAATCCATCATATTTTTTTGTCTCCTAAAACACTTTCCCTGCAGGAGTTAAAATACACTTACAATTGCACAGGAGCCATACGTTTCACCCGGAGAACATGACCAGAACACGGTAGAGCAGAGTTTTATATCATGCTTATCCAGGGCCAGTTCTAGGCATTTCGAGACACTAAACAAGACTTTGTTTATCGTCCTCCAGACACACTGTTTAAATAATTTGGTGTAACAGTGGAATATGAAATAAATACAAGAAATCAGGAGTGTATTGGGGAGAAACAGTGATTCGGGATCTAGTGAATCATGCCACATTCGTCAGCATTTACTGTTTTCTATTCTAAACAGGCAAATTTAAAGGGGGATTTAAAGGTCCTCCTCTAAGAAACTCTAAGAATCTAATTAGCCATTTGAATAGACCATACAAGATATTATTTTGAAGAGTTTTAGTTGTACATTTTCACTTGTGTTTCTGTTCATGTTTTTTACCAGAGCATGTGCCCCCCTATTGGTAGTGCCCCTAAACATTTGCTTAGCTTGTGTATGCTAAAGGCTCTTTGCTTTACTTTTAAATAATCACTAAACAAACTAAGCTAAACAACCAATAAAACATAACAACTGGCGGTTTTTGAATCCTAGACTGTGATTATGTGACTGGGCGCACAAGCATTGTGTAGAAATGCTGCATTATGTAATACAATTGTCACTTCATCACGTAATAAAACCACATTCTGTCATTTTGTAATAATTTGCCGCATTATGGAATAAATCACACTTATTATAGAAAGGTTTTTACATAATGAGGTTGTTAAAACGTTTTTGAATGAAAATGTAATATGGCAAGTGGGACAACAGGATAAATGCATTAACAGCCCTGTTTTTGTATTATCAAAGAATCAGGAAAAATGCCAACCATTTTCCCTGATTTTTATTTAAAAATTTTCATACTGGGTTAGGAGTTAGAATGAATCATTTTACCAGAGCATAATCCAAGGTCGAGTGACAGATGTGCCCTGTAATTAACATGTAATAACCACTCTTATGTGACCATGGCCTTTCCACTTTTTTTTAGCCTGCAATTACTGTGTTTTAGAATAAAGTAATTTGCATATATATTCCATCAGTGGTACATAAAAAAAGAAGTCTAGAGCAAACTCTAAACCTTTGGGTTAGTGGGCACGTGCTCTACCACTGCGCCATAATCCACATTTTGCGTTTTACATATTTTTTACATTTTGGTATGAAAATATAAAGCAATATCACCAACAGTTTGTATTTATTTGTCTGTGATAAATGTGCCTTTATTACTTGATGAAGTGACAATTTTAGTTTTGTTTCTTATTACATAACTTTGCATTATATGATATGTGACTGTATGGGGGCAAGAATCAATTCACAAACTCACTGATACGTGGAACCGATCGACTGTAGAACCCACTCTGCATTATAATATCATAATATTATTTTAGCTGTCCCTGTTATGCATTTTTCATATTGTTATTAGCCTTTAAACATGCTGTTGAGTACCTTAAATATGCCATCTCATGTTTTGAAACAAAAAAGTGCTTATTATTGATTCAATGACAGCTTTTATCAGTCTGCGTGAAAAGACACTGAGTACATCCAGCCAGCAGATGGCGCCAAGAGCTACATACAATCTACTGACGTTAGCTGTCAATGGACATTATGGTGCGGGTCGGCAGGAGCAGTGATCATGTTTAGAGGCAGAAATGCTCAGAGTGAGTCTGGCGATGATTTAAGGACTTAAAACAGCAGAAGATTCTCAGCTAAGTGATGTATGAAATCTGAAAATATGTCCCAGAACCAGGAAGTTCAGCAGGAAGTGTATTTGACGTTCAGAGGGAGGATTTTTCTATTAAACATTCTTGAAAACAGCATCAATCCAGCTGAATGCAACTTCAGCTATGTTTTTGATGATGGAACATTGTTGGAACATGGTCACTGTAGCTGAATGTCCTTTTAATGTAAAGTACTGACCTACACAGAATGTTAAGCTGTCATCTGAACCCAGAAAAACCTTACTTTTAGTTATTTCACAAAACAAATCCCAAAATGGCCTTCACCTTGTGTATTTTTCCTGCTGGGTTGCCAGATTGTGTGTGTGCAGGGAGGGACAGAGTAATCAAGAGCGCTGACTGGTACGCATGATTGCATGTCAGCGCTCAAGCCTGGACGACCGTGGAGAGACAGCTACAGTGAATCCCACACATTCTCTTGTAGACTATACATGTTGGTTGATTAGACTTAAATGACCCCCAATTAAAAGTTAAGATGATTCTCTTTGGAGTATAAACAAATGGCTGGGCTCTTTGTGAAGATGACACTGTAGTTTTGCCATACGCTGTCCAATTTCCTCTGATTAGAAGTATTAAAAAGCCATGCACAGATGAAATTAAATCCCTTATATTAGGTAAATAAGGAGGAATAAAGCTGCTGGTGGAAGGTCTGATAGTAGATTGAACGTTTGTTGAATCTTGACAACGCCCGTTTCAAATCTGAACCGTATATGAACCTCATAGTTAGCGTTTTCAGGACGTGTACACACCGACTGTCCCTGTAGTGTAAGAACAGAGAGAGGATGAATGTCTTTTCAGCATCGTGCTTCAACAGACAGGAATACTTTGCAGAAAGCTTTGAAACGCCAAAATCTTGCACCTATTGCTCATTTTGACTCCATTCTGAAAGACTTGGAAAAGCAATGATCGACTTGTCACTGTTTCTAGACGTGTACATAACAATTGAACAAATGACTTTTAACTGTCAGTTTTATATGAATTGTTGTGTCAAAGGGTTTTGTTGTTGATGCCTCTTGATCAGGACTCGCTTGTAAAAGAGATATCCTAATCTTAATGCACATTAAAAAACATCAAAAATAACAAGTAGGGACTTATAATCAAGTAAAAAGCCTATTAAAATTATATGAATTTTAGGCTTATTTTCTTTATTTGTGGTTTTGGTCCACAAATGTATTCCGATTCTCCCCAGAATTGTTGATTTGACTGAAAATAAGCGGGTTATACCTTTCCCTTCATTTTTTACATGCACAGGAGCTTGACAGTTCCCTTTTATCACATAGTTGACAAAAGGGAATATAGTAAGAAGAT